>OX382281.1:10885386-11305164 GCA_947507595.1 Pyralis farinalis | reverse complement strand
TATTTATAGTGTGTAAGAATAACTGTTAGTGTCAATGAAAACTACAATATTGTTTTAAATACTTTATTTACTTTATTATTTATTACATTATTAAGTACTAAATCACAATTTCGAACTAAAATTATCATTCCTACCAAGAAATTCTATTATATGCGGCACTAGCAACCCCGGGCTAGTGATGTGAACATCGTGATTTCCTTGAACGTGAACGCAAGAGTTTTGTGTCGACTTGTCCAATATACCAAGAAGATGACACCCAAATTCTTTTTCTCCCTTCAAGTATTTAGAACCACTGGCGATAATATTTAACATAGGTGGCGTGCTCGCTGTAAGTAAATGACGTAGTAGGTCTTCGTGCGCCGGGTAATGGGCAATGAACCGCATTGTTGATTGTGTAGTCAACCTTTAAAAAAAATAAGGTGCATTATGAACTCAGAGGAGGTAAAGGAGGTTATAGAATCGGACAACAAAACATTTCAAAAAAATATTTTAAATTAATCATAAGTAATGGCAAAGATAATTTAATACTGCAGGTAATGGATATATCTCCATAAAAAATATAATTTTATATAAATAAACCTTTAAATTACCCAAACCTATGTCTAAAGATTATTCATTTAAAAATGCCCCCTTTTCCAAAATGAACTGATACCTCAGACTGCTATAGGCAAATTACTTTTCTTCATTCTTAGCTGATACACGGAACACAACTTATACAGTATCTCGACAGTTTCAAAGAAGAACTTGTGTTAATTAATAGGGGTCGATTTTTAGACCTCGTCGACCCCCATGACAAGACATTATGATTATTTTTATTACTTTTTCATTTGTTGCCGGATCCACTATTAATTATAGTTGCTTTTTTAAATCACTTTAGGTTAATGGTACATGCCGCCCTAATACACTGAAAAAAAATGTTTAGTTGGATTTCCCAGATTCCTAATAAAATTCACCAAAGTCGACGGTTGAACTGGGTCCTACCTTTGACTTAAGTTGATTTTACCAATCAAAAAAGGTTAACGAAGTACTAGTAAAAATAATAAAATTTATTATTTAGTATGATAAACTGTACCATATTATAGGTACAATCCATTTATTAGCGGTAAATTATACATTTAAAATAGTGATAGCTACAAAATACTTTTGTATGAAGACCAACCGTAATATATTTGTAAATTTAACTACAAATTTTTGCATTAATTAACAAAGTTTACTAGTAAAATAGCCTACCTTTGCTTCTTTGGTAAATTCAACTAATCTTTTTTTTCAGTGTAAGTGTTAGAAAGGGATATATAACTCTGCTAACTCAAGTTGTATTTAGAATAGAATGTGTAAGATGGGATGAGTTGTCAAATGTGTATTAGTTTCAGGTGACAAACAAGCGTATTAGTGGCTCATAGTCCTCTTTTGTCCGCCGGTGGAGTGGTTATCAATTCAACTTTAACATAAGGCTTGTGGATTCAATTCACACACAGTGCAAACATTTATGTGCATTTGAGAGAGATAAGGGTAGGGTGTCCATCAAAAGTAGCCAGAGTAGGGAAGTACCTCCACCTCACAGAAAACTACAGCCAAATAACAGTACCCAGGAGGATTGTTATATTCCTACGAGTGAGTAGGGTTACCAGTAAGATTCTAAGGAGTTGCTGTGTTACCAGCAGAAATACTTTCTATAATGCAAACGTTCATAGGCTACTGTACTCTCTTCATATACACGATGTTTTCCTACGAGTGAGTGATGTTATCGTGACTCCCTGGGGGATTACTGAGTTAGCAGCGGGCATGGCAACGCGCTAGCTTCTTTGCACCTATTGCGAGCATTTGTAGGCTATGGTAACGACTTTACATCAGGCGAGCACTATTGATTGCGGGATAAGTTAATCAAAGCTATTGCTCGGCAGAATTTTGCCTTACTAACTATATATATATATAACTAATATTACCTTTCGTGATATCGAGATATATAATTGCCATGTCTATTAATAAAAATAATGCTTTTAGGTAGGTATTTATACCTGTACAGGCCATTTTCTATAGGCACCAGACTCCTGGACAGCACCAACTTCGCATCCTCCTGGGACAAGTGCCGTGTCTCCATAACTGATTTGACTGCTTGCTGGAGAGTCAATAATTTCGATGGCGATTGAACTCTGTAAAAAGTAAATAGTAAGTAACAAGTGGTTGAGAGTGGAGTTGAAAAGTAGATGAGTGACAGCGAAACATTGTGATGTCGAAAATGGAGTTCGCTATCCAGAAGTACCTATACGTTGGTCAGGCTTTGGTCAAACGATCTACGATTTGACAAGGCCAAGGTTCGCGAGTTCGGTTCCCACATATGACAAACAATTGTGTGCATGAACATGTCTCAACCCCCAATGTCTCTGTTAGCAGCAGAGTTATATTAGCGTTTATAGATAATCGGTTTACATCAAGTGGGCTGTATGCTTGTATGCATCCCGACGTTGTATAAAAAAAATCGGCCAAGTGCGAGTCGGACTCGCGCACGAAGGGTTCCGTACCATTATCTATAAAAACGGCAAAAAAATCACGTTTGTTGTATGGGAGCCCCCTGAAATATTTATTTTATTCTATTTTTTAGTATTTGTTGTTATAGCGGCAACAGAAATACATCATCTGTGAAAATTTCAACTGTCTAACTATCACCGTTCATGAGATACAGCCTGGTGACAGACGGACGGACGGACGGACGGACGGACGGACGGACGGACGGACGGACGGACAGCGGAGCCTCAGTAATAGGGTTCCGTTTTACCCTTTGGGTACGGAACCCTAAAAAAGCTGTGTTAGTAGTTGGAGGGGCAACGCGTGAAAAGTACTTTGTGTATTCACGTGTCTATAACGCACACGCGTATAATCAAATCGGGTAAGGTACACAATCAACCAATTAAAAATCTGTAAGCTTACCCGTGGTAATGATCGTGGTAATACTCATAGCAGAAGTTGAACCATTTTCGTATGTCGTACGATAAGTAATAGTAGTGGGACAACGGTATCAGTGGGTCCAAATTGATCATCCTCTTGATCCGGCCTGGGTATAGATGTTGGTAGAAGAGGCCTGGAAATATTACATATATTTGGATGACGCTTCCTAATGCAGTCTAACGAGCTCGGTTGCGTAGTGGTTACAAACATGTCTGCTTGTGGTCTGGGTGTTTTAAGATATGTAGGGCACATTAAAGCATGTCTGGAGAAATACAGCGAATTGCGCAATACCCTGAAGGGTTGTTGGGTTCCTGCGTGCTAGTTAGGTCACCAGTTGCTCCTAAGGTGTTACTATGTTAGCGTCAGAGATGGCGTGATACTTAATGTATGGCAAGCGTTCGTAGACTGGTAACTGCTTCACATCAGGCACGACTGAGGTCATCATGAGGGCATCGCTGAGACACCTACGGTTCAAACTGCTCTACGTCGTACGCAGTCAAATAGAGCTAGCACTTACCTATGATAAATCCCATAGAATGCGTCAAGTAATCGAAGCTCTCCCACCGCATGTGATCCACTACCCGTCTAACGATCTCAAGCATGAATGTCTGCGAAATGTTGGGTCCTGAATTCACGGGATCAGACTTGCCGTGACCTGAAATAATACAGGGTGCTATTATTTTTCGTTCTTAACTCCAATATATTCTATTCATCATCATTTCATCCGAAGGACGTCCACTGCTGAACATAGGCCTCTCTTAGACTTCAACGATGGGTCTACTTAATCTAATTAATCTCACTCCTTTTTTTTTTTTGTGGCGCGGGGAAAAATGCGTTACGCACACCACCGGTGAAACCTGGGTGGCCTCCGGTGATAGTGTGGGACTCCCCGTCGGCTGTCCGACGGTATACCCACTGAACAACCCCGCGAATTGCCATCGGCTGCGTTGGTGTGGTGCCCCGGATCTGTCAGCAACAATTAATAAATAATATAATAAAATTAATCTCACTCCTTGCATCTATCTATCTATCTATAACTTCACGCCAATTCCCTTACGGGGTAGGCAGAGAGAACCGAGCGCCACGCGACTCGATCCTTACATACCTCACTCGCTTCTTTCACATTCATTGCTCTTTTCATGCACGCTCGCCGGTTTCTAGGGCTCCTGACATCACCTTCTGATAGAACACGACCAATCTGATCATGATAGGTAAGTCTTGGCCTTCCTCGGCTCCTACATCCTTCCACTTTTGCATTGTATATCTGCTTCGTCATTCTTTCATCCTGCATTCTTTCTACATGTCCGAAACAACGGAGCATGCCTCTTCTTATTTTAACACCGACGCTCTCTTTCAGACCAACTCTGCTTCTAACCTCATCATTGCGGATACGGTCTGCAAGCGTTACACCACAGATTTTGCGCAACGCTCGCATTTCAACCGCGTTTATTCTACTTTCATGCTCTCTCTGCCATACCCAGCTCTCGCTTCCATAAGTAAGCGTTGGGACCAGCACTGCATTGTGTATAGCCAGCTGCGCCTTCTGGCTCAGGTTTTTACTGCCAAGAAGTTTTCCCAACGCTCCATTCACACTATTCCCAGCACTCACTCGCCTTTCCACATCTGCGGTGTACCTTCCATCCCTGCTGAAAGCGCATCCAAGATATACAAACTCATTCACTTGTTCCAACACTTCATCATCTACCGTAATTCTTACATTGGTTCTGGTTTCTTCTCTTTCAAATACCATAATCTTTGTTTTCTTCGCATTCAATAGTAAGCCTTCCTTCATACATTCGTCTTTCATCATTGTGACTAGTGTTTGCAGCTCAGATGGTGTTTCTGCTAACAGGACAGCATCATCTGCATACAGCAGACAGTTCACCACTAGGTCACCCATGCGTAATCCTACATTCGTCGATCTTATTCTCTGTAGACAACTATCGAGATACAGAATAAACAGCCTAGCAGACAACATGCAACCCTGTTTGACACCAATTTTGACATCAAACCAGGGTGTCATGTTGCCATCTATTCGCACACATGCTGAGCAATCCTTGTAGGTGGACTGCACAGCACGCAGCAGTGAGCCGTCAATCCCATATCTCGGCAATATGCACCACAGTTCCTTTCGCACAACCCTATCAAATGCCTTCTCAAGATCCACAAAACCGCAGAAAACCTTCTGGTCTGTGGCCAGATGCTTCTCTACGATATTGCGGAGCGAGAAAACTTGATCCGTACATCCCCTTCCATTTCGGAATCCTCCTTGTGCCTCCCAAAGCATTTCGTCAGATTTCACCCTCATTCTCCTTTCAATTATCTTTCCATATACTTTTGCTGCTAAGCTGATCAAACTGATGGCCCTATAGTTGGCGCAGTCCATGCGTGATCCCTTGCCTTTATACAAGGGTACGATGACTGCGCGTCCCCAGTCCATTGGGACCCTTCCAGTTCTCCAGCAAAGGTTGCATAAGTACCAGAAGGCGTCCCGGACGTAAGTGCCACCTAGTTTGATCATCTCAGCTGTAATCATATCAATTCCCGCAGACTTTCCATTTTTCAAACTTCGTATCGATCATTCTATCTCATCCATAGTTATACCTTCATCGGACGCCGTCAACGCGGAGTGAGCATCAGACTCACTCTCATTGTCAGCGTCCGAGGCATATTCGTACATTTCTTCAAAATATTCACTCCACCGTTCTAACACTTCCTGAGTGTTTGCAAGAATGATACCAGCTTTAGACTTAATCTTGTTCATACTGGATGCCGACGAACCACCCCGAGACTTCTTTACCTCTCTCCAAAAGAGTTTGGTATTTGCCTCGAAGTTTCTCGTCAGCCTCTCTTCCTCATTCATAATTTGTCTTTCACGCTTCTCTTTCACTAAAGCCTTGGTTTCATTCTTGCATTGACGGTACATTTCTTTCTTCTTCTCTCTCATACTTTCATTTAAGGGCAAAGATGATACATAATCCAGCCACGCTTTCCTCTTTCTTGCTACGGAGGATTCAACCTCCGCATCCCACCAGGCATCCCCTTTCAATGTTTTATGCCTCTTTGCGCATCCACATGCTTCTTTTGCACTATCCACCATACTTTCTTTCAGAACTTTCCAGCAATCATCCACATCTGTGCCGGAAAGACTTGCATTTGCAAGTCTTTCGCTTACCAGATGTACATACATTCTCCTTACACTTTCATCTTGCAATTTTTCACTCCTTATCCTTTCATGATCTCCGAAAGGGATACGCACTCGCCAATGCCTCCACTTCTTGAAAAGTCCCACAAACCGGCTTACCACCAGGTAGTGGTCCGTTTCAAGAGTGGGACCTCTAAAGGCTCTTGTATCCAATATAGTATTTCGGAGACGTCTATCAATTATAATCAAATCAATCACACTTTTTTGGTCATTCCGTCTCCATGTATACGTGTGAATATCCTTGTGACGAAATAAAGTATTCGACACGAGGAGGTTTCGTTCCATACATAAATCTAGAATCGACTTACCTGCTTCGTTCACTCTCTTATCTCCATAGGGACCAAGAGCAGCTTCATAGCCGTCTCGTTTGGTCCCAACCCATCCATTCAAATCTCCACACATAATCACTCTTTCATTCCCTTCAGCTAAATCCAGAACATCCCTCACAGACTCCCAAAACTTCTCTAGTTCTTGAGCACACGCTGAGCTTACGGGAGCGTATGCTGCAACCAGAAATACTCGCGTGATGCCCAGTTTTATACGAACCCAGAAAAGTCTAGGCCCTACCAAACAGTAATCTCTTACACCAGTGGCTAAGCGAGAGGAGAGTACGACACCTACACCAGCACTGGCATGATCGTTCCGGTCTACACCAGACCATAGGGCCATCATCCCATCGGGCAGATCATCGGTGTCGCTCCCCTTGCGCTTAGTCTCTGTCACACACAAAGCATCTAAGCGTCTCTCATTCATTACGTCCATCAGCTCATTCATCTTATCACTCAGTCCACCTCTCACGTTCCACGTGCCTATGCAGCACTCGGCTCTCTTCGACCCGCCGGAATTGGCGCTGCGTGGTGGGTGGCGGCCCCCACCGCCGCATGCACCTATGTTCGCACCGACGGGGGCGGATCGGTGCGCGTCGCCTCCGGGGGACGCCCTAATCCGTACATCGGTGCGTTTTCGGTCCAGAATTGCAATCTACTCGATTGGCAGGGGTCGCGAACGAGCACGCTTCTGGCACATGACCCCCTACATGTCCCCCTACATGACTCCTTGCATCCATTGGCTTATGCTCTTTTCACGAGATCGTCGACCCATCGTGTCGGCGGCCGCTATGCGCTGCGTTTTCCTATTCGTGGTCGTCATTCTAGAACCGGCCCTAACAGCCATCGGTTCTTTCTCACTTCAGTATACTCATCCTTAGAATCTCTAGTTCTACTATAGATGGCATTTTTTATACCACTAAGGTGGAAAACAAGCGTACGGCCCGCTTGATGGTAAGCAGTTACCTCAGTCTATCGACATTAACAACACTAGGGATGTCTCTTGCGTTGTCGAACCTGTAAGAACTTCTTCACGCCTTTATTGAACAATCTAGTCCCTTGGGAAAACCTCGACAGGCAAAACCTCATTCCACAATTTAATAGTTCTTGGTAGAAACTTCTCTGTGACAGCACCAGTACGCAACCATTGTGATTCCAGTGTATGAGGATGAACTCCCAGCTACCGGCTAGCTGCGCGATTGTAAAACGAAGCTGTTGGCATCATATCGAACAACTCCTTAGAACACAACCCATTATACAATCGGTAGAATTTCTGAATCCATCTTGCAGAGAATGTCCGAGCATCTCTACATCGTAACCTAGAGCTTCCGTATGAGGTCCTCAGTAAGAGACCACGTTTCTGTGCCGTATTCATCACTGACAACACACATTGGTCGAAAACTTTCGTCTTGAGAGATTGAGGAGGGGGATAAGGAAATGTTTTGCAATGTCCCAAACGCAAACAATATATTCTCCTTTACACTTATCAAATCATATTTTTGACGTGCTCGGTGGCTCAGTCGTGAAAGACGCGACTTTGACACCATCGCCCGTGGGTTCGATTCCCACACAAGACAAACATTTGTGTGCATGAACATATCTGTTTCTCTTGATGTTTTAAGTACCTTCACCTCACAGAAAACCGCAACCAAATAACAACTCCCTAGAGGGTTGTTGTGTTCCTGCGTGTGAGTGGCACCAGTAAGCTCCTAAGGAGTTGCTGTGTAAGCAACAGGCATCGCGCGAGTGATATATGTTAGAAGCGTTAATAGGCAACGGTAAATGCTTAAGGCGACACATCGAAAAATTAGACCAACTTTCATCGAATAGTATAGGCTAATGACTAAACTGACGGATCTAAGATTTTAATATAAATAACTTCATTTCTTTATCTTGAATTTGCTTGCTCAAATACGCGATTGTGTAAAATTGATTCGATAATAATTACTTTCGAAAACACCTCCTGAAATTCATTATTTTTGAAATTACAACGAAGTTGTTCTGTTTATACGCTTCAAAATTACTTAAATCTATTAGTAATATCTATGTTTATAATATGGTTGCTGCATATTTTGATAAGTGAAACATGAAATTTTTTAAAAATATTTAAAGTTTCTGACAATTTCTAAGCGATCACATTCGTCTTGGGTGCTACGTGTTTTCGACCTTATTGTGCGGTAATGAGGATTATAAACGCGTTGACTAACTACATGGGCCAGACCGGCGGCAGCCTGCTTCGAGGTAAGACCTATGTCGACTGTCTGCTCGAGCTCGCTCCATTTACATCGCGACACCGAAGTTTTTATAATTAATAGTTGTAAATATTCAATATTATAGTATTTAGCGTAAGTGTATTATTATTAGATATAAGTAGTAAATAATATTATAGGTTTATATATGTATATTTATTAGACTGTTGTAATAATGGGGAACACTAAAAAGAAAATATATAGAATAAAAATACAAAGAAAATGTTCGTAGAATGGCGGAGGCGAACAAGACAAGGTATTTTTTTTTTTTAATTATTATATTCATTAAACATATTATAATAACATTGTGTAGACATATTTCTAGTTTTTAGAACAGTTCCTAGGTATGGTTGGCCCAAGCTATTTAAATCCTCTTGAAACTTTTTTTTAATTTTGCTTACTTAATAACTCTATATAAAAGTGCATTAATTAAATAAGAGTTATTTTTTGCAGGAATAAACAGTAACATTTGATAATTGGTATACATTATCCACAGGCTGACCGCGTACCTATATAGGACGTCAAACTCCTATTATGTCCATTATAATCTGACCGAACTCCGACTTAGAAGTTGTACGTCGGTGGAGGTCAGGTGACGTTGGAAATTTATACCAATAAGTTCGCGCTCTCAGCACATAGCAACCAGTGGAGACTCTATATTTCTTTGTATTAAAATAAAAACTTATAAAATAGAATATTTTTGCTGTTTTGTTTTTTAGGAGAAACTTACTAAATAAACATATTCCACTAGAAGAATCACTACTCGATTTATATGCTACTTTAACGTAAGTGTCATACGGGACGACAAACTCATAGTAACCATTATAAGCTCACCGAACTCCGACTTAGACATTGTACGTAGGTGAAGGTTAGTTTACGTTGGAAATTTATCCAATCAGAAGATAGAAAACCAGTGGAGGTATTTTTACTCGTGAAAACAAATAATATTTACTATGAACCAACACTGAAAATACAAAAAAATCATCTATTCTATACATTGTGGTTAGTATTGAACTATTGTACGGATTAGATTTATTTTGCAACATCAGAGATGGTCCTGGTTCTTTCTTCTTGAGAGTTTAATAAATAACAAGGAAACGTACAACAATACAAAACACAGAGTATACATAAGTAAAATACAATAAATGTCATTATACTGAAGTTAAAGTTATGAAACAGCAAGAAAATCATTTGTCACATGTTTTTTTTAAATATGAATAGATTATAAAATCTATTTGTATATATGTATATTAGGGTGTCCCTTATTTTTCAAAGTTTTTATTTTCTAACGCATATGTCTTAGTTTTGTTCATTTGCTTTTAAAACACTCGGAAATTAATTTTTAACTTATTTGGATTACGATAATCCGTGCCGAATTACATCGAAACATGTTCATACAAGTTGCGCGGCAGTGCCGCACGTACTCGCGGTATTCATTTGTTCAAATTCAAAGTCAAAATCTTTTTATTCCGTAAAAATGGCTACATTTGTTTGGAATCGTCACATTTTTTTTCCCTACCGTGCAGTTTATGACTAGGTGAGCACTGATAAAAATACTGCCAAAAAACTCAGGCATCCCTCTTTTGGTATCCAAACAAATTTACATATTTTGTTAATTACATTATAATTGGATCGACTCACTCCCAGGCATTTTTATCATTAATATAGTCAGATACTTTATAATATGCCCTGCTACACAATTTGGCTTTAATAGTAGTTTTAAATTTTTTTATTGACAAATCTCTTATATTGCTGGGAAGTTTGTTATAGAACCGTATACATTGCCCCATAAAATAATTACTTGTTTTGTGGAGACGGCTTGCATATAACACAAGATTATGCTTATATCTAGTATTTATGCTATGAGTATCACTCTTTTTACAAAATGAGTCTATGTTTTTATGGACATACAAAAGATTTTCATAGATATATTGCGATGCGACTGTTAAAATATTTATTTCTTTGAATTTTTCTCTAAGGCTCTCCCGGGGACCAAGTTTGTAGATAGCTCTTATGGCTCTCTTTTGCAATAAAAAGATGGTGTTAATATCCGCGGAGTTACCCCAAAGAAGAATTCCATATGACATAATACTATGAAAGTAGCTGAAATAAACTATTCTAGCCGTATCAATATCAGTGAGCCGTCTAATAGTTTTCACTGCATAAGCTGCAGAACTTAGTTTTCCTGATAATTTTTCAATTTGTGGGCCCCTTTGTAGTCTGGAGTCAATTGTTATACCCAAGAACACAGTTGTCTCCACAGAGGCTAAATTAGTTCCATTAACATGTACATTGGTAGCCACCTGTCTTACATTAGGTGTTGAGAACTTAATTACTTTAGTCTTTTTATCATTTAAAAGCAGATTATTAACACTAAACCAAAGAATAACTTTAGTGAGAGCATCGTTAACTTCGTCATAATTACCTAACCGTCTATTAATTTTGAATGTCAGTTATTCTCGTGATTAATACGTAATGTTTTAACTTTTATAAGATGGCACTGGAATTGAGAAGCAATAAATCAAGTATTTTCTTAGTTGGAGACGTAAATTATCAAATAATAGGCGCAAAATTACAGTCTAACCGTCATGTTCTTCCTGTACTTTTTTTTATAAAATTCGCGAAGTTAAATTGACTGTTAGTGAAAGCGCATACCTAGTCATTCGAGAGTGTATTATATTTAGGGAAAAAGCTAGGATCCCTACCAGAGATATACCTAACTGTGTAAAATAACTTGTGAATCTTCACCAGGAGGGAGTTGCAAAAAATTTCCAAAATAATACAAGATGTTTACAAGCGCCGTGAGGACTTTCAAAATAATTTAGATGGTTTATTCGATATAGCACACGCTGATGCTTTAGAACGGATTACAATAGAAGAAGACAAAATATTTATATAAATAATTCAGGATGTTTAGCAGGCGCACAAAAAAAAGTTAGCCGAAAAAGAAGAAAGGACCAAACAGAGAAAATTAAAAAAAGAGAAAAAAAGACATGACCAAATGTGTTACGAGGAAGGAAGACTTTATCACGCCTATGTTAGTTGCAGATTTAGATAGATCTCAATTAAGCATATGGGATTCTGTCTATATACACCGTAGTAGAAGCACTAGATTTTAGCTGTGATGATTTACCGATAAACAAATCGTCTATCAACGCATTAGCACTCAGAGTAGAAAAGATAGAGCGGAATCTATAAAATCAGATTTTCAAAATAATATGTCTAAAATGGTGACCGTTTACTGGAATGGGAAATTGTTACCTGGTCTGGACGTGAGAAGCCCTAAAGAAGAACGCCTGCCAATTTTAATTTCATTTAGAGAAAATGAACAACTTCTGGCTGTACCCAAACTAGAGAGCTCTTCCGGCCAGGATCAAGGTAAAGCTGTGTCAAATCGAATCAAAAATCCACCAAGTCACAAGCAGCCCTGATATCCCAATGTTCAAAAAATTTAGAGACGACTGGAAAACTATTAATCCTGCTGCTATTCAATCGTACACCGATATTGTCACACAACATTTTGGTAATACAATAATAAAAGAATTGTTGATATTTTATAATCAAGAATTACAAAAAAACATTGTACGTGACGATTATCGGGAAGTAATTGAACTATCCATTATATTCCTAGGAGGAGATAATGAGAAAAAAATTAAAATCAGACCTCCTGGATCCTGGCGATGCATCAAGCAAGGTGGATGGCTAGAGCTATTTACTCTTTAAAAATATGTTTGTTGCAATCCCAATCCAAAATTAGCGCCAAGGATAAACGAGTACTTCAAGACGTTTGTTTATTCATAGCGGTTATATATATTACGTGAAATAGCTTGAATGTAGTCTGGTGGTGAAGGCACCAAATCAAGATTTGTGCTTATTAAAGAGGCTCAAGGAATAAAAATTAATTTTATAAATTATAATTTTATCAATTTATTTAGCTACAGAACGGTTAGGGTCAAAAACAGCAATTTTTAAAATCTTAATGATAATTGAATGTTAAATCTAAATATTTTCCATAAATTTATAAATCTATATCATTAGATGAAATTAATCATTATAATTTATTCTTTCGAAGGATACCCTAAAATATTGGTTGTGTTTTTTTCACATTTCGCTGATTGGATTCCAAGTGCTTGATAAATTTTTGGTAAAGGTTAAATTTACATTTAATGATCAAAATATACAATTTCTTTATCATTTAGGTACGCAATCTTTCAGTAGATACCTGAATGATATATTCGTCGATGTTAGGTATGACGCGTGAAAGTTGTGTAGATGCCGTATACCATTTTATGCACTAAAAGTTGCTAAAAGCTTGTAATAAAATGTTTACTCTTCGTGCTCTAAAAAAATAGCATTAAAGGTATAACGTAGAGGGGCTAAAGTGTGTGTTATAAGTTATAGCCCTTAACTTCTTTGTAAAGAAAAAAAATCCTGGAGGTCACATTATGTTAATGTGTTGCGAAAATTATATAAAAACTAGTAGTAATAGCGGGAATACTTTCTCTAATTCAATCTGATAATTTTATTTCTCTTATTTATTCGAAATAAAAAAATCCTGTGTTTACTCGGCGCTATCAGCCATTATGACACTCGAACATATGTGCCCGAATCAACAAATGGCCCGCTTTAGCCTCTCGATAAACAATGTTGTATTATGTAGCTGGTGTTTCATTCTTCTTAAGGGGGATACATGCCATCCAGTGGCGCCTCAAGGAATAAAATATCGTATCATAGCGTGGAAGATAAACATTATAAAGTCCTGTGTTGCGTGTGTTACAAATACAATAACGTACTTTTACGTCATTAAACCAACAATTGAAATGTTTTGCTTTCGTTGTTATAGGCATAATTGCCAAAAACGGCCTCTTTTAGCACTTTTGCTTATAACAACGATAGTGGAATATTTTGAGTGTTGGTTTAATGACGTAAAAATACTTTACTATCTTCGTAATAAATGCAACATAGGATTTCATAATGTTTATCTTCTATGCTATGATATGATTTTTTATTCAATGAGGGCGCCACTGAACGAGACCTAAGTAAGAACAAGATAGATACCGAGACATGTTAACTTGTAGAGATATAAACATAAAACGATGTCATTGATTTCTCTTTCAATAAACTTTTAAAAGTGAATACGTTTCTGTAGTTTTTTATTACTATTATTACTATTGTTTTCCGTCTAGCTTAAATAAATATATTTGGTTCAGTATGTATAAAGCTAAATAATAATTAAATCAATATTTTTTATTAAATATTGATATTATAATTTTTTTTAGGTGTGACGCGACTCCGTATCTTTTCTGTTCGTTTGCATTGACTATACGTTGACCCCAGGTTACCTATTAGGCGCTAATTTCAAATTTTACAAATCGAGCGTAGAGTGTCACTTGAGGGGCGCGGGGTGATTGGGCGGAGCCATTTTAAAGCTTCACGATCGAGGTGTCGCCTTAACATCATGTGGACCGTATGCTTTTATGCCTCCGGACGTTGTATAAAAAATATCAAAGATTCCCAGGAGTTGTGTAATATGCGCGCTCAGACCGTTGACGTGGAAGCCAAAACTGGCGTGCAGACACGACATGCTCGTGGACGATTTTTGTTTCTGCGATAGTTTTGTCTTCTAAGTATTATGTAGAAAATATGCTGTTACAATTATCTTACCAGGGAAGTCGAAGCCGACATAGTAGTAGGTATCAGGTAGATGTCGTAGGAGAGGTATGAAGGTAGCAGCCGTGTCCAACCACCCGTGTACCAGAAGGATGGGTGGACAATGAGCTTCACCCCAGCTGATCACTGAAATTACGAAAAATTATGAAAAAGTTATATCCTTTCAGCAATTAGGCGTCTTTCGTTACATGAGATAGATAGAAATAGGAAGAGTGTTTATTACTAAACAGAATATTTCAATTCCTTTTTGTTGAAACCAAAACAACACTATTTGGAAGGGAGCAAAATTCTTTGATTCAATATTTTCTTTATAATAAGTATCTGTCGATGGCTAACCTTTAATGTGTGGAGGGGACATGTCACCCCCCACCCCCCTACCTCTCCGATGTTATGTGGTAATACCACGCGACCAACAGTACACGACAAGAAGTCTGCGAGAGAGTTTGCAATTAGGTCGGCCGCTAAGCGCGCCATTAGATGTGAATCGTACTTTCTTCACACCGATTTGAAGCAGTTACACGCCCACATATTACGGGCGTATTAGCGTGGTGCTCCCGGTGTAGTGGAATGAGACTTTGGTGAAAACAGCCTTTACTTCAAGAACAGCCTATGGATTTTATTATGGAGACATAACACAAGAGGGACTTGCCAAGACCCTTTGAATACTCGGCGAGACACCAAACGCAGATCAGGTGAGTCCATCGACAGTTGTTATACTCAACATAATTATTTTTGGTCCTACGAACCGTATCTACTTCCAGAAAGTGTTGTTTTTATCTAAAGTTTCATTTATTTTCATTTTTCTTTCAATTAAAAACGTGCGTGTCAGTTTGATTCAAAATGGCCGAACGGGATTCTCACTCTAAGGAGGAGGTTTCTAAACCAAATATTGCTTATCAACAAGATCTTTTCGAACGTGATATTATTTTAGATGATTTAAAACGAACATTACAATTTGCATCTACAGATAAACAAAAATTTCTTTCGCGTACTAATGACCTAGGGGAAAAACAGCGTAAGTTCAATAGAATTCAAAGTAAGATTGAAAAACATTTGATGCAGGATAACTTATTTAACAAGGAGGAACAGATCAAATATCGTAACGATTTTGATGATTCATACTACGCGATTATTACTTATTCAAATACAATAAAAGATTCTGATTATGAAACGAGACGTGCCAGTCGAGTGGGGTTGCGTATGGAGACAAATATTTCTACGCCAAAATTGCCAAAGTTACCATTACCTATGTTTTTTGGTGACAGGACTGATTGGAGTTCATATTTCGATTTATATAACTCGCTTGTGCATAACAATGATGCCTACACAAATGCGGAGAAATTCCGATATTTACTTTTAACTTTGAAGGGTGAACCGTATAATTTAGTAAAATCTCTGCCAGTTACCGATGCTAATTATTTAGTGGCTTTACAAATTCTAGTGTCCCGCTACGAAAATAAACGAATAATTGCGTCTACACATGTTGATAATATTTTAGACATTCCATCTTGTAACGAGAAAAATACTAATAGTTTACGTATTTTATTAAATACATATCAGGAAAATATCAGAGCCCTAGAAGTTTTAAATCTTCCGACTAGTGAGTGGGGTTTCATTTTATTGACGGTTTTGTTACGCAAAATTCCTGCAAATATTCGCAAGCGTTATGAATTGACTTTGAATTCACCTTCAAACATTCCATCCATAGATACATTAATTCATTTTCTAGAACGTGAACTGTCGGCTTGTGAATTTTCTGACATGAATGGCGGGCAGGTGAACAAAAATTTCGTCAAATGTGACGGTGTTGTAAATAAACCGCCAACTCGAACGTTTGCAGCTAACTTCACCCCTAACCGCGACTCCAATATTTCAACGTCATTTAATAATCGACCGTCTTCTCCTAGCGTTAAGGTTCATAAATGTTTGTGTTGCAATGCTCAACATACGTTGACAAAGTGTTCAACATTTCTTAACTTTTCACCTCAAGAAAGGTACAATTTTATTCAAAATAAAAATGTTTGTTACAATTGTTTACATGTAGGACATAGCGTAAATCGGTGCAGATCAAATTATGTATGTATATCGTGTCATAAGCGTCATCATTCATTGATTCATTTCGATAATAAAAATAAAAATACTGAGATACCTACAAGTGACCGCTCACACATCCTAACGAACAAACAATCGATTGATCACGCTGATACCGGAGACAACGGGGTGCGAGCAGATCGAGTTTTAACGATGGCATCGTTTGACAAACTGCAGGCGAAGAGCCGGCCGCACGCCGCCAACCGCGGGTCCATAGTTCTGTTATCAACAGCTGTGATCGATGTGTGCGTGAATGATGAGACGCGTGCTACTGTGCGTTGTTTATTAGATTCTGGTAGTCAAATTTCTTTCATTACGGAAGATTGCGTAAGGCGATTAGGTTTAACTAGGAGAAAAATAAATAATTCGCCTGTATACGGTATTAATGAACATAAACCTATTTATCCCACGGGATTAACGTCTTTTACAGTGTCACCAAGGAATAAATCGGAGCCTTCTATTCAAGTGGACGCTATGATTTTATCTAAATTAATTACTACAAATATGCCTACATGTAAACTACCTTATGAGCAGTGGTCACATATTAAAAATTTGAATTTAGCTGACCCTCATTTCCATACCCCCAAACCTATAGATATGTTGCTTGGCGCGGATATATTTCCATATATTTTATTACAAAACACTATACAAGGCCCTCCGGGTTCTCCTGTGGCTATTAATAGCATTTTCGGATATTTATTGTTGGGAAAGGTAGATGTGGATTATTCTTCAGTGTTAGTTTCTAATCCGGTCCAAGTATATCATTGCTCAGTCCATAGCGACTTTGACCTTCAGCGTTTTTGGGAATTGGAATCAGTTACAGAACAAAAATCGCTCACTCCCGACGAAACCTTATGTGAGCAGAATTTTGTTGATACACATATCCGGGACGATACCGGACGCTATGTTTTACGTCTGCCATTCAAACCTGATGCCCCGTCTCTCGGCGCATCACGTGATATTGCTATATCTCGATTTCGTAAATTAGAGTATAGACTCGAGCGTAATTCACAACTCAAACAAAGTTATCACGCGTGTCTTCAGGATTACTTAGATCAGAATCACATGGAGCCCGTGAATAGTCAAGCAGTTGCGTCTCAATGTTATTACATTCCGCACCACGCCGTAGTCAAACAATCTAGCGACACGACACCGACACGAGTGGTTTTCGACGCGGGTTCAAAGACCGCAAATGGTATTTCCCTTAATGATGTTTTATTAACTGGACCAAAGCTTCATTTAGATATTGTCGAAGTGCTTCTAAAATTTCGTACTCATTCTATTGCATTTACTGCTGACATAAAACAGATGTATCGCAACATATTAATTAGTGAATCAGATAGGGACTTTCAACGTATAGTATGGCGCAGTTCTCCCGACGAGCCTATTCGCGATTACAGAATAAGAACTGTATGTTTTGGTGTGAGTTCGTCGCCCTTTCTGGCTTTACGTACCATACGACAGCTCGCTCATGACGAAGCGTCTCGCTTTCCGCGCGCTGCTCAAGTACTCATGAGTGACGTTTTTGTCGATGATGTGGTATCAGGTGCTGATACCGAGTCCGAGGCGCTCACTCTGCAACAGGAATTAGTCGGCATTTGTCGAACCGCTGGCTTCGAACTTCGTAAGTGGCACACTAACTCCCCTAAGTTATTAACATCAACTCAGCCGGTGAGTTCTCATGGTGAGCGGCACATACAAGTTCCTTTCGCTGAGATGGAGAACGATATAAATGTTAAAGTCCTAGGCCTTCAATGGTGTCCATACTCAGACACTTTCTCTTTCAGTGTGAAAGTTTCATCTGACACGTGTACAAAGCGTAGCATTCTGTCTGAAATCGCTAGAATGTACGATCCTCTCGGCTTACTATCGCCTGTAATCGTTTTTGCAAAACATCTAATTCAACGACTGTGGATTGCTTGCGTAGGTTGGGATGAGACCCCACCCCGTGACATAATCGATTCATGGTTCAGCTTCACGAGTGAACTACCACTCTTGTCAAAATTAACTTTTCCTCGTCATGTGTTCCCTTTCGGCGGGAAATTTCAAATTCATGGTTTCGCGGACGCTTCAGAGCAAGCTTATTCATCTTGCATTTATTTACGAGTTGAAAATAGTGTGGGCGATGTAAACACATCTTTACTTTTAGCTAAAACTCGAGTTTCACCTACTAAACGAATCTCGATACCGAGACTCGAGCTTATGGCGGCCTTACTATTAGCGCGCCTATTTCAAAAAATATTACCCACTTACGGAGAACGTATTGACTTCGATCAGCTGTTCGCCTGGTCCGATTCAAGTATTGTACTAGCGTGGTTACGTTCGTCCCCTCACGAGTGGAAGACTTTTGTTTCTAATCGTGTGACAGAGATTCAAAATGTTATTCCAGTGTCTGGTTGGCGCCATGTTCCCTCTGCAGACAACCCTGCAGACGCTGCCTCCCGAGGCATGCTTCCGGCATCCTTCAGTAAAAATAATTTGTGGTTCCACGGACCTCATTGGTTGCGTGAAGAACAGACTTCATGGCCTATCCTCAAGGTGATTTCTCCTACCGATGAAGAAAAGCGGAGTGTTGCGATTGTGACCAATCCATGTACTACTTCTGCTCCCGAGGACGTAGAAATTATTTCACGTTTTTCTTCTCTCGGTAAACTTGTACGAGTGACAGCCATAATTTTCCGTTTCTACTATAAATGTAAAAAATCTAAAATTTTGTATCCTACACACATTACGGTGTCAGAGTATAACTTTTCGTTAAGTAGACTTATTTACCTAGTGCAACATTCTGTTTTTGCAGAAGATATATTAAATATTTCTAACGGCAAACAACCTTCCAATCAATTACGGAGATTAAACCCGTTTCTTGATTCAAATAAGGGTTTACGTGTCGGTGGTAGAATACACAAGTCTCTTTTGCCCTACGAATCAAAACATCAACTCATTTTACCGAAAAAACATCCTCTAACTCTGCTTATTATCAATGACGTACACATAACGCAGTTACATGCAGGCCCTCAAAGTACACAATATACCTTGTTACAGCGTTATTGGATTCTATCAACTCGTGATATCGTTCGACAGTGCATACACCGATGTGTTAGATGTGCGCGCGCGCGCCCCGCGGCACTACAGCCCCGCATGGCTCCGCTACCGGCTGTACGCATACGGCAGACCGAACGCTTATTTGCCAAGGTCTCATGCGACTTTTGTGGTCCATTTTATGTGCGCGCCAACAAAGTGCGTAATGCAAAGGTAGTCAAATGTTATGTATGCGTGTTCGTATGCATGAGCGTTAAGGCCGTACATCTAGAATTAGTTTCCGAGCTTTCTACAGAAGCTTTCTTGGCTACTTTACGACGTTTCACGTCACGACGCGGCGTAACTTTGTAGGATGTGATAGGTATTTGAAGGAATTGTTTCAATATTTACGTACTGATACAGTACAAGCTACGCTCAATGCAAAAATACTTGAGCAAGGTATAACTTGGCATTTTCAACCTCCATATGCGAGCCACTTTGGTGGACTTTTCGAAGCGGGTGTTAAAAGTTTCAAACACCATTTTCAGCGTGTCGTCGGGACACGAGTCTTAACTTACGAAGAGATGCATACTCTTCTTTGTCAAATAGAGGCCGTACTCAATTCCCGGCCCTTATGTGTGTTAAGGCGACACCTCGATCGTGAAGCTTTAAAATGGCTCCGCCCAATCACCCCGCGCCCCTCAATTGACACTCGACGCTCGATTTGTAAAATTTGAAATTAGCGCCTAATAGGTAACCTGGGGTCAACGTATAGTCAATGCAAACGAACAGAAAAGCTACAGAGTCGCGTCACACTTAAATAAAATTTATAATATCAATATTTAATAAAAATTATTGATTTAATTATTATTTAGCTTTATACATACTGAATCAAACATATTTATTTAAGCTAGACGGAAAACAATAGTAATAATAGTAATAAAAAACTACAGAAACGTATTCACTTTTAAAAGTTTATTGAAAGAGAAATCAATGACATCGTTTTATGTTTATATCTCTACAAGTTAACATGTCTTAGTATCTATGTTGTTCTTACTTAGGTCTCGTCCAGTGGCGCCCTCATTGAATAAAAAAACATATTATAGCATAGAAGATAAATATTATGAAATCTTATGTTGCATTTATTACGAAGATAGTAAAGTATTTTTACGTCATTAAACCAACACTCAAAATATTCCACTATCGTTGTTATAAGCAAAAGTGCTAAAAGAGGCCGTTTTTTGGCAATTATGCCTATAACAACGAAAGCAAAACATTTCAATTGTTGGTTTAATGACGTAAAAGTACATTATTGTATTTGTAACACACGCAACACATGACTTTATAATGTTTATCTTCCACGCTAAGATACGATATTTTATTCCTTGAGGCGCCACTGGACGGCATGTATCCCCCTTAAGAAGAATGAAACACCAGCTACATAATACAACATTGTTTATCGAGAGGCTAAAGCGGGCCATTTGTTGATTCGGACACATATGTTTAGTTAGCAGATACACCATCTAAACTGCAAACACTGGTCACAGCGATGAAAGACGACTGTATGGAGAAAGGCTTACTACTGAATGCGAAGAAAACAAAGATAATGGTATTTGAAAGAGAAGAATCCAGAACTAATGTAAGGATTACGATTGATGATGAAGTGTTGGAACAAGTGGATGAGTTTGTATATCTTGGATGCGCTTTCAGCAGGGATTGAAGGTACACCGCAGATGTGGAAAGACGAGTGAGTGCTGGGAATAGTGTGAATGGAGCGTTGGGAAAACTTCTTGGTAGTAAAATCCTGAGCCAGAAGGCACAACTCGCTATACACAATGCAGTGTTGGTCCCAACGCTAACTTATGGAAGCGAGAGTTGGGTATGGCAGAAAGAGCATGAAAGTAGAATAAACGCGGTTGAAATGCGAGCGCTGCGCAAAATTTGTGGCGTAAGGCTTGTAGACCGTATTCGTAATGATGATGTTAGAAATAGAGTTGGTCTGAAAGAGAGCGTCGGTGTTAAAATAAGAAGAGGCATGCTCCGATGGTTCGGGCATGTAGAAAGTATGCAAGATGAAAGAATGACGAAGCAGATATACAATGCAAAAGTGGAAGGATGTAGGAGCCGGGGAAGGCCAAGATTTACCTACCATGACCAAATTGGTCATGTTCTATCAGAAGGTGATGTCAGGAGCCCTAGAAACCGGCGTACGTGCATGAGAAGAGCAATGAATGTTAAAGAAGCGAGTGAGATATGTAAGGATCGAGTCACGTGGCGCTCGGCTCTCTCTGCCTACCCCGCAAGGGATTTGGCTTGAAGTTATAGATGTTCGAGTGTCATAATGGCTGATAGCGCCGAGTAAACACAGGATTTTTTTATTTCGAATAAATAAGAGAAATAAAATTATCAGATTGAATTAGATTGAAATTGAAATAGAAAATTGGATTTTTTTTGCAACTCCCTCCTGGTGAAGATTATTTTACACAGTTAGGTATAGCTCTGGTAGGGATCCTAGCTTTTTCCCTAAATAAACTCTCTCTAAAGTTATTCATTGGTTTAGTGTTAATAATCTGCTTTTAAATGATAAAAAGACTAAAGTAATTAAGTTCTCAACACCTAATGTAAGGCAGGTGGCTACCAATGTACATGTTAATGGAACTAATTTAGCCTCTGTGGAGACAACTGTGTTCTTGGGTATAACAATTGACTCCAGACTACAAAGGGGCCCACAAATTGAAAAATTATCAGGAAAACTAAGTTCTGCAGCTTATGCAGTGAAAACTATTAGACGGCTCACTGATATTGATACGGCTAGAATAGTTTATTTCAGCTACTTTCATAGTATTATGTCATATGGAATTCTTCTTTGGGGTAACTCCGCGGATATTAACACCATCTTTTTATTGCAAAAGAGAGCCATAAGAGCTATCTACAAACTTGGTCCCCGGGAGAGCCTTAGAGAAAAATTCAAAGAAATAAATATTTTAACAGTCGCATCGCAATATATCTATGAAAATCTTTTGTATGTCCATAAAAACATAGACTCATTTTGTAAAAAGAGTGATACTCATAGCATAAATACTAGATATAAGCATAATCTTGTGTTATATGCAAGCCGTCTCCACAAAACAAGTAATTATTTTATGGGGCAAAGTATACGGTTCTATAACAAACTTCCCAGCAATATAAGAGATTTGTCAATAAACAAATTTAAAACTACTATTAAAGCCAAATTGTGTAGCAGGGCATATTATAAAGTATCTGACTATATTAATGATAAAAATGCCTGGGAGTGAGTCGATCCAATTATAATGTAATTAACAAAATATGTAAATTTGTTTGGATACCAAAAGAGGGATGCCTGAGTTTTTTGGCAGTATTTTTATCAGTGCTCACCTAGTCATAAACTGCACGGTAGGGGAAAAAAATGTGACGATTCCAAACAAATGTAGCCATTTTTACGGAATAAAAAGATTTTGACTTTGAATTTGAACAAATGAATACCGCGAGTACGTGCGGCACTGCCGCGCAACTTGTATGAACATGTTTCGATGTAATTCGGCACGGATTATCGTAATCCAAATAAGTTAAAAATTAATTTCCGAGTGTTTTAAAAGCAAATGAACAAAACTAAGACATATGCGTTAGAAAATAAAAACTTTGAAAAATAAGGGACACCCTAATATACATATATACAAATAGATTTTATAATCTATTCATATTTAAAAAAAACATGTGACAAATGATTTTCTTGCTGTTTCATAACTTTAACTTCAGTATAATGACATTTATTGTATTTTACTTATGTATACTCTGTGTTTTGTATTGTTGTACGTTTCCTTGTTATTTATTAAACTCTCAAGAAGAAAGAACCAGGACCATCTCTGATGTTGCAAAATAAATCTAATCCGTACAATAGTTCAATACTAGATACCGAAATTACTGCAATACGTTAATTAAAAAAGCCAAGCTAAGATATAATAAAGAATTAATTAACAAAGCAGGAAAAGATAGTAAAAAACTATGGGCAGCGGTGAAGGACATAACAAATACTCAAAAATCGAATACTCCTGCTACAGAACTTCTTAATTGCTTAAAAACACCTGAAGAATCTGTTAATCTGGTCAATGATTTTTTTGCAAATGTGGGAAGACAACTAGCGGAGACAGTTTCATCAGATGAACAAAATACATCTCAAGCTAATAAGTCAATACCGGTACAGGCTTCTTCTTTTGTCTTATTAAATACGGACGAGAAAGAGGTGGACACATTTGTTATGGGTTTAAAAAACAAGTGTTCTGAAGGTTGGGATAATATTTCTAATATATTTATTAAGGAATTTAGAAAATACCTTGTCCCACCAATGACGTACATCTACAACCTATGCTTAAATAATGGTGTATTTCCGCGGATATTCAAATATTCCATTATTCACCCAATCTATAAAGCTGGGGACAGAGATCATGTTAGCAATTACCGCCCTATTTCAATCCTTCCAGCATTTTCAAAGATCATTGAAAAAATTATCAATAAACAATTAGTAAATTACTTTGAAAGTAATGACTTGTTTTCGCGGAATCAGTTTGGTTTTCGACAGGGTAAATGTACAGATGGAGCAGTTCATGAACTAACCGATTTCGTCGTAAAAAACTTAGATAAATCTAACAAGGTTATTGGGATATTCATAGATCTTGCGAAAGCATTTGACACGGTCTCTATACCAATACTAATTAATAAAATGGAATCATACGGGATTAGAGGGAAACAACTGGATCTTTTTAGAGACTATCTGTTGGATAGAACACAAAGTTCAAAAATTGGTAATTTTATTAGCAATAAAGCCCCCATTTGTTACGGTGTCCCGCAGGGTAGCATCCTGGGTCCTACTCTATTTTCCATATATATAAATGATCTTTCTTCGTTGCGGCTTACCAATGGTCAAATTATCTCATATGCCGATGACACTTGTTTGTTGTTTTCTGCCAATACATGGAAAGCTGCACAGGATGCTGCCCAACATGGTTTCAATAGTATTAACAACTGGTTAAGAATAAACCTATTAACCTTAAACTCCGAAAAAACCAAATATATGACCTTCTCGATGCGTAAGATGCATTCTAAAAGTATTTTTTATAATCCACTCATTGCGCACAAATGTTCTGACTACACAAATAAACTATTATGTAACTGTCAAAGCATAGAATTAGTTACATCAATTAGATATCTTGGAGTAATAATAGACAATCACTTATCCTTCCAAAATCATATAGAAATGCTTTCCAAAAGGTTGCGAAAATTAATATATGTATTCAAAAATTTAAGATACGTAATGGATCGTCCTTCCCTTAAATGTGTTTATTTTGCACTTGTACAGAGTATTCTCTCGTACTGTATTACATCATGGGGTGGGGCACCCAAAGCAATTATGAAAAAAATCGAAGTTGCACAAAGGGCAATATTAAAGGTTAGTGGTTTTTTCCCATATAAACATCCAACTGATCTTGTATACAAGTACTGGCAGGTACTCACAGTAAGACAAATCTTTATCATGCACACTATCTTAAAGCAACATACAATTATCCCCCATGAAGATGTCAAACCACTAACTGCTAGACGATCGTATAAAGTTATTGAAACTGTTAGAATTAGAACAACATACATAAGAAAATATTTTCGCTTTTTGGGAGGCTTCTTATATAACATAGCCAATAAAATGCTGTCCATTTACTCAACCAATAAACATCAATGTAAAGAAAAGCTACGAAAGTGGTTAATCACACTAAATTATGAGCAAACTGAAATAATTCTATTAGTCCAAACCTAAACTAAAATTTAAACAATTTACTCATTGCTAAAATACAGCGTTTTAACATTTCATGCACATAAATTATTACTTTTTAACAATACACAAAAAAATACTTAAAACAAACACGAGCATACAGGTACACTTATATCTATATATACAAATATATTATAAGGATTCAGTTTTTCATCATTCATGCAACAGGTTACAGGTACTTGCCTGGTATGCATTTTCGAGTGGATGTGCTTTCTGCTCACCCACGGCATATAATGGGTATATACTTGTAGCATATCAACGAGAGGTGGGAGCCTGGCGACCTGTACTACAGGCTTCTCAAAGCCTACTTCGGGCGCCAGCTTCTCACACATAATTCAGAGAATATTGTTGTTGCTTATTTTGGTTAGGTATATTTTAAATGTTTTTCAATTTGGATTATTTTTCCTTATTTAGATAAAATATCCATCTTTTGTAAAATTATCGTAAGTTGTGTGAGAAGAAATAAATATATTATTATTATTATTATTATACTAACCACAATGTATAGAATAGATGATTTTTTTGTGTTTTCAGTGTTGGTTCATAGTAAATATTATTTGTTTTCACGAGTACCATGGGTATAAGTATACTATCTATCTATATCTTCACGCTAAATCCCTCGTGAGCGCCACATGACTCGGTACTTACACACCTCGCTCGCTTCTTTAACATGAAACATACCGAGTTTTTTTAAAAACTATCAAAATATACTATTTTACTAGTAATTATTTTAATACAAAAAAAAAAAAAAAACCTCCACTGGTTTTCTATCTTCTGATTGGATAAATTTCCAACGTAAACTAACCTTCACCTACGTACAATGTCTAAGTCGGAGTTCGGTGAGCTTATAATGGTTACTATGAGTTTATCGTCCCGTATGACACTTACGTTAAAGTAGCATATAAATCGAGTAGTGATTCTTCTAGTGGAATATGTTTATTTAGTAAGTTTCTCCTAAAAAACAAAACAGCAAAAATATTCTATTTTATAAGTTTTTATTTTAATACAAAGAAATAAAGAGTCTCCACTGGTTGCTATGTGCTGAGAGCGCGAACCTTATTGGTATAAATTTCCAACGTAACCTGACCTCCACCGACGTACAACTTCTAAGTCGGAGTTCGGTCAGATTATAATGGACATAATAGGAGTTTGGCGTCCTATATAGGTACGCGGTCAGCCTGTGGATAATGTATACCAATTATCAAATGTTACTGTTTATTCCTGCAAAAAATAACTCTTATTTAATTAATGCAGTTTTATATAGAGTTATTAAGTAAGCAAAATTAAAAAAAAGTTTGAAGAGGAATTAAATAGCTTGGGCCAACCATACCTAGGAACTGTTCTAAAAACTAGAAATATGTCTACACAATGTTATTATAATATGTTTAATGAATATAATAATTTAAAAAAATAAATACCTTGTCTTGTTCGCCTCCGCCATTCTACGAACATTTTCTTTGTATTTTTATTCTATATATTTTCTTTTTAGTGTTCCCCATTATTACAACAGTATAATAAATATATATAAACCTATAATATTATTTACTACTTATATCTAATAATAATACACTTACGCTAAATACTATAATATTGAATATTTACAACTATTAATTATAAAAACTTCGGTGTCGCGATGTAAATGGAGCGAGCTCGAGCAGACAGTCGACATAGGTCTTACCTCGAAGCGGGCTGCAGCCGGACTGGCTGGATGTAGTTAGTCAACGCGTTTATAATCCTCATTACCGCACAATAAGGTCGAAAACACGTAGCACCCAAGACGAATGTGATCGCTTAGAAATTGTCAGAAACTTAAAATATTTTTAAAAAATTTCATGTTTCACTTATCAAAATATGCAGCAACCATATTATAAACATAGATATTACTAATAGATTTAAGTAATTTTGAAGCGTATAAACAGAACAACTTCGTTGTAATTTCAAAAATAATGAATTTCAGGAGGTGTTTTCGAAAGTAATTATTATCGAATAAATTTTACACAATCGCGTATTTGAGCAAGCAAATTCAAGATAAAGAAATGAAGTTATTTATATTAAAATCTTAGATCCGTCAGTTTAGTCATTAGCCTATACTATTCGATGAAAGTTGGTCTAATTTTTCGATGTGTCGCCTTAAGCGCAGACCCTAGGGATCCGTTACCCTTGACTCCGGCACATTTTCTTATCGGCGGGCCTATGCACGCCATTCCCGATGTGTCTTTAGAAGATACACCTTCCAGCCGCCTCGTACGATGGCGACTAATTCAACAGTCCACTCAGCATTTTTGGAGACGCTGGAGTCTCGAATATTTACATGAAATTCAACAACAAAGTAAATGGTATAAGGATCAGGGTGTTTCAATTCGTGAAGGCATCATTGTTGTAGTACGCGACGATAATTTGCCTGTGCTTCAATGGCGACTAGCACGCGTGCATGCTTTACATCCGGGGCCCGATGGCGTAACTCGTGTCGTAACTTTACAAGCGGGAAATACGTTTTTCAAGAGAGCAGTGGTTAAAATCTGTCCTCTACCGGTAGAGTAAATGAATATGTTTTCTTTTCCGTTACCTACGTAACATTAGTTTATAGATATTCATATCGTTTCATAGTTTTAGTTTAATATAGATTTCATTTCAAGTTAATTTCGTTAAAAGATACTGCGTATTTTTAAGGTGAGCGGCATGTTTATTACTAAACAGAATATTTCAATTCCTTTTTGTTGAAACCAAAACAACACTATTTGGAAGGGAGCAAAATTCTTTGATTCAATATTTTCTTTATAATAAGTATCTGTCGATGGCTAACCTTTAATGTGTGGAGGGGACATGTCACCCCCCACCCCCCTACCTCTCCGATGTTATGTGGTAATACCACGCGACCAACAGTACACGACAAGAAGTCTGCGAGAGAGTTTGCAATTAGGTCGGCCGCTAAGCGCGCCATTAGATGTGAATCGTACTTTCTTCACACCGATTTGAAGCAGTTACACGCCCACATATTACGGGCGTATTAGCGTGGTGCTCCCGGTGTAGTGGAATGAGACTTTGGTGAAAACAGCCTTTACTTCAAGAACAGCCTATGGATTTTATTATGGAGACATAACACAAGAGGGACTTGCCAAGACCCTTTGAATACTCGGCGAGACACCAAACGCAGATCAGGTGAGTCCATCGACAGTTGTTATACTCAACAAAGAGTAATGATATTCATTCCCAATGGCGCTACGAAAATACATGGGGTATTTTCGTAGCGCCATTGGGAATGAACAGGTGTGACTGTGAAATCACTATTTTTAATGGCATTACCAAAAGACACCACCGTGTGGGGCATGGGAAATTACTATACCCAATAACATTACCAAAACCACGACCAAACGTGGCGTTCGGAATCACTACCTGCATGGTACCACCAAAAGACACCACCGCGTGTAGCATGGGGAATCACTATATCTACTCCATAACACCGCCAAAAGGCAATACTAGGTGTAGAATAGGAAATTACAATGTAATTTCCTATTACAGTTACGTCACAATAACTACTTTTTCATGTTAAAATATGCTATAGTAACGCCGGTACAAACTAGGCCACATTATTTGTACCTTGGTATGAATCCTTATCCAAATAAATCATTTCGTATTCAAAACTGTTTCAATGCCTGTAGGTTACTCTTTGAATTAAGGCGACACATCGAAAAATTAGACCAACTTTCATCGAATAGTATAGGCTAATGACTAAACTGACGGATCTAAGATTTTAATATAAATAACTTCATTTCTTTATCTTGAATTTGCTTGCTCAAATACGCGATTGTGTAAAATTGATTCGATAATAATTACTTTCGAAAACACCTCCTGAAATTCATTATTTTTGAAATTACAACGAAGTTGTTCTGTTTATACGCTTCAAAATTACTTTAATCTATTAGTAATATCTATGTTTATAATATGGTTGCTGCATATTTTGATAAGTGAAACATGAAATTTTTTAAAAATATTTTAAGTTTCTGACAATTTCTAAGCGATTACATTCGTCTTGGGTGCTACGTGTTTTCGACCTTATTGTGCGGTAATGAGGATTATAAACGCGTTGACTAACTACATCCAGCCAGTCCGGCTGCAGCCCGCTTCGAGGTGAGACGTATGTCGACTGTCTGCTCGAGCTCGCTCCATTTACATCGCGACACCGAAGTTTTTATAATTAATAGTTGTAAATATTCAATATTATAGTATTTAGCGTAAGTGTATTATTATTAGATATAAGTAGTAAATAATATTATAGGTTTATATATATTTATTATACTGTTGTAATAATGGGGAACACTAAAAAGAAAATATATAGAATAAAAATACAAAGAAAATGTTCGTAGAATGGCGGAGGCGAACAAGACAAGGTATTTTTTTTTTTTAATTATTATATTCATTAAACATATTATAATAACATTGTGTAGACATATTTCTAGTTTTTAGAACAGTTCCTAGGTATGGTTGGCCCAAGCTATTTAATTCCTCTTGAAACTTTTTTTTAATTTTGCTTACTTAATAACTCTATATAAAAGTGCATTAATTAAATAAGAGTTATTTTTTGCAGGAATAAACAGTAACATTTGATAATTGGTATACATTATCCACAGGCTGACCGCGTACCTATATAGGACGTCAAACTCCTATTATGTCCATTATAATCTGACCGAACTCCGACTTAGAAGTTGTACGTCGGTGGAGGTCAGGTGACGTTGGAAATTTATACCAATAAGGTTCGCGCTCTCAGCACATAGCAACCAGTGGAGACTCTTTATTTCTTTGTATTAAAATAAAAACTTATAAAATAGAATATTTTTGCTGTTTTGTTTTTTAGGAGAAACTTACTAAATAAACATATTCCACTAGAAGAATCACTACTCGATTTATATGCTACTTTAACGTAAGTGTCATACGGGACGACAAACTCATAGTAACCATTATAAGCTCACCGAACTCCGACTTAGACATTGTACGTAGGTGAAGGTTAGTTTACGTTGGAAATTTATCCAATCAGAAGATAGAAAACCAGTGGTTTTTTTTTTTTTTTTTTTGTATTAAAATAATTACTAGTAAAATAGTATATTTTGATAGTTTTTAAAAAAATTCGGTATGTTTCATGTTAAAGAAGCGAGCGAGGTGTGTAAGTACCGAGTCATGTGGCGCTCACGAGGGATTTAGCGTGAAGATATAGATAGATAGTATACTTATACCCATGGTACTCGTGAAAACAAATAATGAACCAACTAAAACTATGAACCAACACTGAAAACACAAAAAAATCATCTATTCTATACATTGTGGTTAGTATTGAACTATTGTACGGATTAGATTTATTTTGCAACATCAGAGGTGGTCCTGGTTCTTTCTTCTTGAGAGTTTAATAAATAACAAGGAAACGTACAACAATACAAAACACAGAGTATACATAAGTAAAATACAATAAATGTCATTATACTGAAGTTAAAGTTATGAAACAGCAAGAAAATCATTTGTCACATGTTTTTTTTAAATATGAATAGATTATAAAATCTATTTGTATATATGTATATTAGGGTGTCCCTTATTTTTCAAAGTTTTTATTTTCTAACGCATATGTCTTAGTTTTGTTCATTTGCTTTTAAAACACTCGGAAATTAATTTTTAACTTATTTGGATTACGATAATCCGTGCCGAATTACATCGAAACATGTTCATACAAGTTGCGCGGCAGTGCCGCACGTACTCGCGGTATTCATTTGTTCAAATTCAAAGTCAAAATCTTTTTATTCCGTAAAAATGGCTACATTTGTTTGGAATCGTCACATTTTTTTCCCCTACCGTGCAGTTTATGACTAGGTGAGCACTGATAAAAATACTGCCAAAAAACTCAGGCATCCCTCTTTTGGTATCCAAACAAATTTACATATTTTGTTAATTACATTATAATTGGATCGACTCACTCCCAGGCATTTTTATCATTAATATAGTCAGATACTTTATAATATGCCCTGCTACACAATTTGGCTTTAATAGTAGTTTTAAATTTGTTTATTGACAAATCTCTTATATTGCTGGGAAGTTTGTTATAGAACCGTATACATTGCCCCATAAAATAATTACTTGTTTTGTGGAGACGGCTTGCATATAACACAAGATTATGCTTATATCTAGTATTTATGCTATGAGTATCACTCTTTTTACAAAATGAGTCTATGTTTTTATGGACATACAAAAGATTTTCATAGATATATTGCGATGCGACTGTTAAAATATTTATTTCTTTGAATTTTTCTCTAAGGCTCTCCCGGGGACCAAGTTTGTAGATAGCTCTTATGGCTCTCTTTTGCAATAAAAAGATGGTGTTAATATCCGCGGAGTTACCCCAAAGAAGAATTCCATATGACATAATACTATGAAAGTAGCTGAAATAAACTATTCTAGCCGTATCAATATCAGTGAGCCGTCTAATAGTTTTCACTGCATAAGCTGCAGAACTTAGTTTTCCTGATAATTTTTCAATTTGTGGGCCCCTTTGTAGTCTGGAGTCAATTGTTATACCCAAGAACACAGTTGTCTCCACAGAGGCTAAATTAGTTCCATTAACATGTACATTGGTAGCCACCTGCCTTACATTAGGTGTTGAGAACTTAATTACTTTAGTCTTTTTATCATTTAAAAGCAGATTATTAACACTAAACCAATGAATAACTTTAGAGAGAGCATCGTTAACTTCGTCATAATTACCTAACCGTCTATTAATTTTGAATGTCAGTTATTCTCGTGATTAATACGTAATGTTTTAACTTTTATAAGATGGCACTGGAATTGAGAAGCAATAAATCAAGTATTTTCTTAGTTGGAGACGTAAATTATCAAATAATAGGCGCAAAATTACCGTCTAACCGTCAAGTTCTTCCTGTACTTTTTTATAAAATTCGCGAAGTTAAATTGACTGTTAGTGAAAGCGCATACCTAGTCATTCGAGAGTGTATTATATTTAGGGAAAAAGCTAGGATCCCTACCAGAGCTATACCTAACTGTGTAAAATAACTTGTGAATCTTCACCAGGAGGGAGTTGCAAAAAAATTCCAATTTTCTATTTCAATTTCAATCTAATTCAATCTGATAATTTTATTTCTCTTATTTATTCGAAATAAAAAAATCCTGTGTTTACTCGGCGCTATCAGCCATTATGACACTCGAACATCTATAACTTCAAGCCAAATCCCTAGCGGGGTAGGCAGAGAGAGCCGAGCGCCACGTGACTCGATCCTTACATATCTCACTCGCTTCTTTAACATTCATTGCTCTTTTCATGCACGCACGCCGGTTTCTAGGGCTCCTGACATCACCTTCTGATAGAACATGACCAATTTGGTCATGGTAGGTAAGTCTTGACCTTCCCCGGCTCCTACATCCTTCCACTTTTGCATTGTATATCTGCTTCGTCATTCTTTCATCTTGCATTCTTTCTACATGCCCGAACCATCGGAGCATGCCTCTTTTTATTTTAACACCGACGCTCTCTTTCAGACCAACTCTATTTCTAACATCATCATTACGAATACGGTCTACAAGCCTTACGCCACAAATTTTGCGCAGCGCTCGCATTTCAACCGCGTTTATTCTACTTTCATGCTCTTTCTGCCATACCCAACTCTCGCTTCCATAAGTTAGCGTTGGGACCAACACTGCATTGTGTATAGCGAGTTGTGCCTTCTGGCTCAGGATTTTACTGCCAAGAAGTTTTCCCAACGCTCCATTCACACTATTCCCAGCACTCACTCGTCTTTACACATCTGCGGTGTACCTTCCATCCCTGCTGAAAGCGCATCCAAGATATACAAACTCATCCACTTGTTCCAACACTTCATCATCAATCGTAATCCTTACATTAGTTCTGGATTCTTCTCTTTCAAATACCATTATCTTTGTTTTCTTCGCATTCAGTAGTAAGCCTTTCTCCATACAGTCATCTTTCATCGCTGTGACCAGTGTTTGCAGTTTAGATGGTGTATCTGCTAACTAAACATATGTGTCCGAATCAACAAATGGCCCGCTTTAGCCTCTCGATAAACAATGTTGTATTATGTAGCTGGTGTTTCATTCTTCTTAAGGGGGATACATGCCGTCCAGTGGCGCCTCAAGGAATAAAATATCGTATCTTAGCGTGGAAGATAAACATTATAAAGTCATGTGTTGCGTGTGTTACAAATACAATAACGTACTTTTACGTCATTAAACCAACAATTGAAATGTTTTGCTTTCGTTGTTATAGGCATAATTGCCAAAAAACGGCCTCTTTTAGCACTTTTGCTTATAACAACGATAGTGGAATATTTTGAGTGTTGGTTTAATGACGTAAAAATACTTTACTATCTTCGTAATAAATGCAACATAAGATTTCATAATGTTTATCTTCTATGCTATAATATGTTTTTTTATTCAATGAGGGCGCCACTGGACGAGACCTAAGTAAGAACAACATAGATACCAAGACATGTTAACTTGTAGAGATATAAACATAAAACGATGTCATTGATTTCTCTTTCAATAAACTGTTAAAAGTGAATACGTTTCTGTAGTTTTTTATTACTATTATTACTATTGTTTTCCGTCTAGCTTAAATAAATATGTTTGGTTCAGTATGTATAAAGCTAAATAATAATTAAATCAATAATTTTTATTAAATATTGATATTATAAATTTTATTTAAGTGTGACGCGACTCTGTAGCTTTTCTGTTCGTTTGCATTGACTATACGTTGACCCCAGGTTACCTATTAGGCGCTAATTTCAAATTTTACAAATCGAGCGTCGAGTGTCAATTGAGGGGCGCGGGGTGATTGGGCGGAGCCATTTTAAAGCTTCACGATCGAGGTGTCGCCTTAACGAAATCGGACATTCCATTCCAAAGATATTACGGATTTCGTTCTGTGTTTCAATCCCTTGCTTGCGACACCGGCGGCCACGGCGCGTGGCAGCGGGCGGCGCGGCGCATATCTATGAGATAGGTACCCGCGCGGCTCATTCGCGCGCTACCGACATTGAATGTTTTGACTTTTTCATACCACATTTTATCTGTTCCAGTTAAAAATGAGATGAAATGTTGTGAGAGCAGCATGTGTTTGTGTGGTGAAAGCGAGGAGGACAGGAACCACGTATTGTAGTCCTGTCCAAAGTATGCCGATCTGCGTGATAGAATGATGGATGGGATTCAGCGCAGCAAAGAGGAGGGACCGGTTTACTTCGGGGACCTCGTGTCGTCGCCGGGGAACTACGCGGCCTTCCGCGGGTTCGCCCATGCGTGGTTCGCGCGGAGGAGCGCCGAGGAAAAGGCCGAGAAGGCACAAGAGCGGGAGGAGGGAGAGCGCAACGCAAGAAGAACTTAGAATACCCACGAGCGCCTCCGGACGGCAGTGAAGGCGTACACGTGTGCGGTGCCGCCCCAGAAAGGGGGAGAAGGCGAACGGTAGACATGTGGACAGAGACATAAATAACTTGTAGGGAGTCAAGCAAATGCCCACGGCACGGCGAAGAACCTTAGAGCAGCAAGTGCTGTCCTGCATCTCCCGCGATTCGGCTCAAATGACCGCAAGGTCGGTGGAACCATGGGATGGTGGTGGGACATGTTCCAGATAAAAAGTTCTTTTCAGAAAAGCGTGCCTCAAATCATCACCTTTGTGGCAATCAATTGAAACTCTCAATTTGCGCACGAATATGAGAGCACGTTTAAGTAATGACGGCAACGACAATTTCTCACAAAAATTACTTAAACTTGGAAGCGGAAAATTACCATCTCCAATTGCACATAGCCTCCAAGTATTATTGGAAAATGAATTGGCTCAAACTGTTCACAGTCTAGAAATCCTTATAGAGACAATCTACCCCGACATCGAACATCTTACAGAAAGAAATTTCGATTGGCTCTATTCGAGGGCGATTGTCTCACCGAAAAACAGCTCAGTAAATGAGATAAACAAAATGATCATTGAAAAAGTACCAGGTGATTTTAAATGTTACAAATCTATTGATAACATGTGCAACATCGAAGATACAGTGCACTATCTACAAGAATTTTTAAATTCTCTCTATCCCGCCGGCTTGCCACCACACGAACTGAAATTAAAAGTAGGTACTCCCATTATGCTGTTGAGAAATTTAAGCCCTCCCAATATGTGTAATGGCACAAGGCTTTTGATAAAGGAATTACGAGACAATCTGATTATAGCAACAATCATCACCGGTCCCACGGCCGGACAGCTAGCTCACATTCCGCGGATCCCGATGATAGGGGTCATGTGCCAGAAGCGTGCTCGTTCGCGACCCCTGCCAATCGATTAGATTACAATTCTGACCCGAAAACGCACCGATGTGCGGATTAGGACGTCCCCCGGAGGCGTCGCGCACCGATCCGCCCCCGTCGGTGCGAACATAGGTGCATGCGGCGGTGGGGGCCGCCACCCACCACGCAGCGCCAATTCCGGCGGGTCGATGAGAGCCGAGTGCTGCATAGGCACGTGGAATGTGAGAGGTGGACTGAGTGATAAGATGAATGAGCTGATGGACCTAATGAATGAGAGACGCTTAGATGCTTTGTGTGTGACAGAGACTAAGCGCAAGGGGAGCGACACCGATGATCTGCCCGATGGGATGATGGCCCTACGGTCTGGTGTAGACCGGGACGATCATGCCAGTGCTGGTGGGTGCCCAAGAACTAGAGAAGTTTTGGGAGTCTGTGAGGGATGTTCTGGATTTAGCTGAAGGGAATGAAAGAGTGATTATGTGTGCAGATTTGAATGGATGGGTTGGGACCAAACGAGACGGCTATGAAGCTGCTCTTGGTCCCTATGGAGATAAGAGAGTGAACGAAGCAGGTAAGTCGATTCTAGATTTATGTATGGAACGAAACCTCCTCGTGTCGAATACTTTATTTCGTCACAAGGATATTCACATGTATACATGGAGACGGAATGACCAAAAAAGTGTGATTGATTTGATTTTAATTGATAGACGTCTCCGAAATACTATAATGGATAAAAGAGCCTTTAGAGGTCTCACTCTCGAAACGGACCACTACCTGGTGGTAAGCCGGTTTGTGGGACTTTTCAAGAAGTGGAGGCATTGGCGAGTGCGTATCCCTTTCGGAGATCATGAAAGGATAAGGAGTGAAAAATTGCAAGATGAAAGTGTAAGGAGAATGTATGTACATCTGGTAAGCGAAAGACTTGCAAATGCAAGTCTTTCCGGCACAGATGTGGATGATTGCTGGAAAGTTCTGAAAGAAAGTATGGTGGATAGTGCAAAAGAAGCATGTGGATGCGCAAAGAGGCATAAAACATTGAAAGGGGATGCCTGGTGGGATGCGGAGGTTGAATCCTCCGTAGCAAGAAAGAGGAAAGCGTGGCTGGATTATGTATCATCTTTGCCCTTAAATGAAAGTATGAGAGAGAAGAAGAAAGAAATGTACCGTCAATGCAAGAAGGAAACCAAGGCTTTAGTGAAAGAGAAGCGTGAAAGACAAATTATGAATGAGGAAGAGAGGCTGACGAGAAACTTCGAGGCAAATACCAAACTCTTTTGGAGAGACGTAAAGAAGCCTCAGGGTAGTTCGTCGGCATCCAGTATGAACAAGATTAAGTCTAAAGCTGGTATCATTCTTGCAAACACTCAGGAAGTGTTAGAACGGTGGAGTGAATATTTTGAAGAAATGTACGAATATGCCTCGGACGCTGACAATGAGAGTGAGTCTGATGCTCACTCCACGTTGACGGCGTCCGATGAAGGTATAACTATGGATGAGATAGAATGGTCGATACGAAGTTTGAAAATGGAAAGTCTGCGGGAATTGATATGATTACAGCTGAGATGATCAAACTAGGTGGCACTTACGTTCGGGACGCCTTCTGGTACTTATGCAACCTATGCTGGAGAACTGGAAGGGTCCCAATGGACTGGGGACGCGCAGTCATCGTACCCTTGTATAAAGGCAAGGGATCACGTATGGACTGCGCCAACTATAGAGCCATCAGTTTGATCAGCTTAGCAGAAAAAGTATATGGAAAGATAATTGAAAGGAGAATGAGGGTGAAATCTGACGAAATGCTGTGGGAGGCACAAGGAGGATTCCGAAATGGAAGGGGATGTACGGATCAAGTTTTCTCGCTCCGCAATATCGTAGAGAAGCATCTGGCCACAGACCAGAAGGTTTTCTGCGGTTTTGCGGATCTTGAGAAGGCATTTGATAGGGTTGTGCGAAAGGAACTGTGGTGCATATTACCGAGATATGGGATTGACGGCTCACTACTGCGTGCTGTGCAGTCCACCTACTAGGATTGCTCAGCATGTGTGCGAATAGATGGCAACATGTCACCCTGGTTAGATGTCAAAATTAGTGTCAAACAGGGTTGCATGTTGTCTGCTAGGCTGTTTATTCTGTATCTCGATAGTTGTCTACAGAGAATAAGATCGACGAATGTAGGATTACGCATGGGTGACCTAGTGGTGAACTGTCTGCTGTATGCAGACGATGCCGTCCTGTTAGCAGAAACACCATCTGAGCTGCAAACACTAGTCACAATGATGAAAGACGAATGTATGAAGGAAGGCTTACTATTGAATGCGAAGAAAACAAAGATTATGGTATTTGAAAGAGAAGAAACCAGAACCAATGTAAGAATTACGGTAGATGATGAAGTGTTGGAACAAGTGGATGAGTTTGTATATCTTGGATGCGCTTTCAGCAGGGATGGAAGGTACACCGCAGATGTGGAAATGCGAGTTAGTGCTGGGAATAGTGTGAATGGAGCGTTGGGAAAACTTCTTGGCAGTAAAAACCTGAGCCAGAAGGCGCAGCTGGCTATACACAATGCAGTGCTGGTCCCAACGCTTACTTATGGAAGCGAGAGCTGGGTATGGCAGAGAGAGCATGAAAGTAGGATAAACGCGGTTGAAATGCGAGCGTTGCGCAAAATCTGTGGTGTAACGTTTCCAGACCGTATCCGCAATGATGAGGTTAGAAGCAGAGTTGGTCTGAAAGAGAGCGTCGGTGTTAAAATAAGAAGAGGCATGCTCCGTTGGTTCGGACATGTAGAAAGAATGCAGGTTGAAAGAATGACGAAGCAGATATACAATGCAAAAGTGGAAGGATGTAGGAGCCGAGGAAGGCCAAGACTTACCTATCATGATCAGATTGGACGTGTTCTATCAGAAGGTGATGTCAGGAGCCCTAGAAACCGGCGAGCGTGCATGAAAATGAGCAATGAATGTGAAAGAAGCGAGTGAGGTACGAGTATGTAAGGATCGAGTCGCGTGGCGCTCGGATCTCTCTGCTTACCCCGTAAGGGATTTGGCGTCAAGTTATAGATAGATAGCCATCTACGAATACCACAGCCAATTTAGTATACAGCCTTAAGATAGACATATTGGAAACTAAAAAAGTAAAACCTATTAAATTAAATTAATATAAAGTCTCGAAATATATGTTATATATATTAAAATAAATGTAAAAAAGAAATGTAAATAAAAAATAAACTTTCCGATTGTAATTAGGGTTATGGATAAAAACGAATAAAAAATTAAATACCACTAAGTACGTACCACTTAAAGTAATTTGTCGGAAAAAAAAACTACTTAAGAAAAACTATTTAAAAAACTCTCTAAAGATACATTTACTCTTCGTTTATCCCAAAATGTTTAAAAAATAAATGTCCACCCGTGCGAAGCCGGGGCGGGCCGCTAGTATGTACATAAATCTGCAAATGAGAATTTAGTGGTTTAGTTGACCAGACTGTTCTAAGCAAGTTCTTTATCCATTGGTCTAACATTGCTCATTTAGTGGATGTAATAATGTACCATTTAATAATTATATACTAAATATTTGAAATAATTACAATTTAATCTAGCAGATTAAATTATTGATAAAATAAGATATTCCTCGCGGGGACTACACGTGTTACATTATCTTTTATTCGCGTTATCTCTTATACATTATTTCATAGTTTCTTTTTTTTTTTTTTTTATATTATCTGCGATCAATCCTTGGACTATAAGCAGATGAGTTGATTGAAGACGGCGGCGGGCAGAGTCACCTGTCCATTGACAAGATCTGTTCATTGGTTACTTGGCAAATCTGTTGTCCAATTCAAGAATACAATGCCGGTTCAGCCTTTGTTTGTGACTTCTTTGCAGGAGTTGCTGAGCCAATTGGTCATAGTTTCTAAGCGAGTAATATTATAGTATTGTCTTAGGTTTTCGCGATTGTTACACATTGAATTAAACAATTTTTAACGGAAGTATCGCGTGTTTTATTTATTTTGTTGAACCTGACGTTTCGAACGCTTTGCAGCGTCCGTGGTCGCAGGAAGACTTCCTTGTTTAATTCAAGTAATACTCGTATTATCAATGCTATATGTACATAATATTGATTAACAATGATAACAAAGTAAACAGGACATTCACAGGGTTCTGTCACAGGGATTAGTGATTCCCCCTGACGCACCCGGTGGTATCTTTTGGTGGTGTCATGAGGAATGAGCATGTCATGTGTGAAAATTTAAAAAATAATAATTTCTATGTATCTGTCTATGTATAACTTCACGCTAAATCCCTTGCGGGGTAGGCAGAGAGAACCGAGCGCCACGTGACTCGATCCTTACATATCTCACTCGCTTCTATAACATTCAATGCTCTTCTCATGCACGCTCGCCGGTTTCTAGGGCTCCTGACATCACCTTCTGATAGAACAGGACCAATTTGGTCATGGTAGGTAAGTCTTGGCCTTCCTTGGCTCCTACATCCTTCCACTTCTGCATTGAATATCTGCTTCGTCATTCTCTCACCCTGCATTCGTTCTACATGTCCGAACCAACGGAGCATGCCTCTTCTTATTTTAACACCCACCTTCTCTTTCAGACCAACTCTGTTTCTAACATCATTGCGAATACGGTCTACAAGCGTTACGACACAAATTTTGAGCAGCGCTCGCATTTCGAACGCGTTTATCCTACTTTCATGTTCTCTCTGCCATACCCAGCTCTCGCTTCCATAAGTAAGCGTTGGGACCAACACTGCATTGTGTATAGCGAGCTGTGCCTTCAGGCTCAGGTTTTTACTGCCAACAAGTTTTCCTAACATATTAATTATTTATTTATGAAATAAATATGTAATAATTATGAAAAATCTTCTTCTTGCTAGCGTTATCCCGTTTCCAAATTCTTGGCGGTCAAGTCTAAGTAGTTGAGTGATTTATAAAAAATAGGCAGATACATTGAACCATTGCAGTAATATATCTTCACGCCAGGTCCCTTGCGGGGTAGGCAGAGAGAACCGAGCGCCATATGACGCGGTCCTTACACACTTCACTCGCTTCAGTAACATTCATAATATATATAATATGTTATATTATAGAATAAAGTCATATCAACTGAAGCAGTAAACCCGCTCCAGTTTTGCTGTATCAAATGGCTGAATCATTGTTGAATAAATTATTCGTTGTCCTGATAGTCGCAAAAATACGTCTGAATCATTCAATTTATAGCAACCATATAAATATTAAACCATATAAACTACTCGTAATTAGAAATTCAATGCTAGGACTAATCACATCAACCTAAGATATATGGTCCCATAATGTATGGAACATAGTTGTGTGTAGGCAACTCTTAGAGTGATGCTTGAACCTAAGATATACAGTCCCGGGTACCAGTCAAGTGTTCTGAAGGTTTTGGCCTTTATTCCCACTAGTGTGTTTGTTCAGATTTGTTTAATGAAGAAGTTCATTCAAGCGCATTCAATTTGGCATGAATTATGAATACCTTTTATTTTATGGATATTTTTGTAATGATAAAAATAACCAATTTATTAAAATTAAATTGAAACAATTATGTGTATGAACCGCGTCTTATGGCGCTCGGTTCTCTGCTGCCTACGCCGCAAGGGACCTGGCGTGAAGATACACATACAATTATGAAAAATAAAAATAATTTATTACATTAAACATTTAAAAAATATCCCTAAAATAGAAAGGTCTTAGTGTAGGTGGTTTTAAGAGAGACAAGGCGCACTGAATTAGCCTGGCGAACGATATCTATCTCACAAAAAACCGCAGCCAAATAACAACTCCTAGAGGTTGTTGTGTTCCTGCGTGGGAGTTAGGTCACCAGTAAACTCCTAAGGAGTTGCTGTGTCACCAGCAGAGGTGGCCTAGCGAGCGATACGTAACCACTTTTCATCATATGGGCCGTGTACTTGTATGCCTCCGACGTCGCATAAACAAAAAACTATTTATTGACGCAAATACGTCTGTATCATTCATTTTGAAACCAATACAAATCTTGTATGGAATTCGATAGAATTAATCTGGAATTTATCTTATCTTTAACGTGTTGCTTCAACCAGAACATTTGAAAGGCTTCGGACTTTATTCGCAAATTGGGACACGGTATCGAATCAATGAGTAGTATCAGATAAAAAGTATAATGGCAAAAGTAATCAAAAAGCGAGCAAAGTGTCATCTTTTGAGTATAGAGAATTTTCATGTTTTTGAAATCGATACTTTTGAGTCTCGACACTCCAGCCGGGTGAAGATATAATAAAACACGATTGAAATTATAAATGTTTATAACGATTCGTTGTTAATTATATTGATTAGCTACAGTACTAATTACTGTGCTGTCTGTATAATGTCAATATTTTTATTTTTAACAGAGAGTGTTAAGGCGACACATCGAAAAATTAGACCAACTTTCATCGAATAATATAGGCTAATGACTAAACTGACGGATCTAAGATTTTAATATAAATAACTTCATTTCTTTATATTGAATTTGCTTGCTCAAATACGCGATTGTGTAAAATTGATTCGATAATAATTACTTTCGAAAACACCTCCTGAAATTCATTATTTTTGAAATTACAACGAAGTTGTTCTGTTTATACGCTTCAAAATTACTTAAATCTATTAGTAATATCTATGTTTACAATATGGTTGCTGCATATTTTGATAACTGAAACATGAAATTTTTTAAAAATATTTCAAGTTTCTGACAATTTCTAAGCGATAACATTCGTCTTGGGTGCTACGTGTTTTCGACCTTATTGTGCGGTAACGAGGATTATAAACGCGTTGACTAACTACATGGGCCAGTCCGGCTGCAGCCTGCTTCGAGGTGAGACCCATGTCGACTGTCCTCTCGAGCTCGCTCCATTAACATCGCGACACCGAAGTTTTTATAATTAATAGTTGTAAATATTCAATATTATAGTATGTATTTAGCGTATGGCTGTACCCAAACTAGAGAGCTCTTCCGGCCAGGATCAAGGTAAAGCTTTGTCAAATCGAATCAAAAATCCACCAAGTCACAAGCCGCCCTGATATCCCAATGTTCAAAAAATTTTGAGACGACTGGAAAACTATTAATCCGGCTGCTATTCAATCGTACACCGATATCGTCACACAACATTTTGGTAATACAATAATAAAAGAATTGTTGATATTTTATAATCAAGAATTACAAAAAAACATTGTACGTGACGATTATCGGGAAGTAATTGAACTATCCATTATATTCCTAGGAGGAGATAATGAGAAAAAAATTAAAATCAGACCTCCTGGATTCTGGCGATGCATCAAGCAAGGTGGTTGGCTCGAGCTATTTACTCTTTAAAAATATGTTTGTTGCAATCCCAATCCAAAATTAGCGCCAAGGATAAACAAGTACTTCAAGACGTTTGGTTATTCATAGCGGTTATATATATTACGTGAAATAGCTTGAATGTAGTCTGGTGGTGAAGGCACCAAATCAAGATTTGTGCTTATTAAAGAGGCTCAAGGAATAAAAATTAATTATATAAATTATAATTTTATCAATTTATTTAGCTACATAACGGTTAGGGTCAAAAACAGCAATTTTTAAAATCTTAGTGATAATTGAATGTTAAATCTAAATATTTTCCATAAATTTATAAATCTATATCATTAGATGAAATTAATCTTTATAATTTATTCTTTCGAAGGATACCCTAAAATATTGGTTGTGTTTTTTTCACATTTCGCTGATTGGATTCCAAGTGCTTGATAAATTTTTGGTAAAGGTTAAATTTACATTTAATGATCAAAATATACAATTTCTTTATCATTTAGGTACGCAATCTTTCAGTAAATACCTGAATGATATATTCGTCGATGTTAGGTATGACGCGTGAAAGTTGTGTAGATGCCGTATTCCATTTTATGCACTAAAAGTTGCTAAAAGCTTGTAATAAAATGTTTACTCTTCGTGCTCTAAAAAATAGCATTAAAGGTATAACGTAGAGGGGCTAAAGTGTGTATTATAAGTAAAGAAAAAAATCCTGGAGGTCACATTATGTTAATGTGTTGCGAAAATTATATAAAAACTAGTAGTAATAGCGGGAATACTTTCTCTAATTCAATCTGATAATTTTATTTCTCTTATTTATTCGAAATAAAAAATCCTGTGTTTACTCGGCGCTATCAGCCATTATGACACTCGAACATATGTGCCCGAATCAACAAATGGCCCGCTTTAGCCTCTCGATAAACAATGTTGTATTATGTAGCTGGTGTTTCATTCTTCTTAAGGGGATACATGCCGTCCAGTGGCGCCTCAAGGAATAAAATATCGTATCATAGCGTGGAAGATAAACATTGCGTGTGTTACAAATACAATAACGTACTTTTATGTCATTAAACCAACAATTGAAATGTTTTGCTTTCGTTGCATAATTAGGCAATAATGTATGTAAAACGTAGGCATAATTGCCAAAAACGGCCTCTTTTAGCACTTTTGCTTATAACAACGGTAGTGGAATATTTTGAGTGTTGGTTTAATGACGTAAAAATACTTTACTATCTTCGTAATAAATGCAACATAGGATTTCATAATGTTTATCTTCTATGCTATGATATGATTTTTTATTCAATGAGGGCGCCACTGGACGAGACCTAAGTAAGAACAACATAGATACCGAGACATGTTAACTTGTAGAGATATAAACATAAAACGATGTCATTGATTTCTCTTTCAATAAACTTTTAAAAGTGAATACGTTTCTGTAGTTTTTTATTACTATTATTACTATTGTTTTCCGTCTAGCTTAAATAAATATGTTTGGTTCAGTATGTATAAAGCTAAATAATAATTAAATCAATAATTTTTATTAAATATTGATATTATATTTTTTTTTTGTGTGACGCGACTCCGTAGCTTTTCTGTTCGTTTGCATTGACTATACGTTGACCCCAGGTTACCTATTAGGCGCTAATTTCAAATTTTACAAATCGAGCGTAGAGTGTCACTTGAGGGGCGCGGGGTGATTGGGCGGAGCCATTTTAAAGCTTCACGATCGAGGTGTCGCCTTAAACAGGGCGTAAACTAAACAGTCTAGTAAAATCTTACAAAAAAAGCTACCTAGATACTAGGTAGCGTAGCATGATGTGATGTACTTTTCCAAATAATACCATATGGTACGTACTAAAATGTACTAATACCAGAGAATATTAAAAATATCGAGTACATAAGTATAGGTATCGGTAGGAAAAGTATCGATACTTTTCCGTATCTGTACCTATTCCCAGTAGTGCGTTTGTCTAAATCTGTTAAATGATCAAGTGAGAAAATTTTTCTTCGATTGTTACTTTGAAAATGAAACTTCGTTTTTGATTAACCTATGAACAAAACGAAAATGTGTCAAGTTCTCTTTTAAACTTGCGCTCACTGATTTTTCAATTTTATTATTTACTAGCAGAAGCCCGCGGCTTCGCACGCATGAGATTTGGGCTTTTAGTAACCTTTATTTCTCTGTAGACATGAAATTGTTTCTGTTTAAAAAAAAAACAATGTTCAGGGTCGTAGATGCAACCATAGAGCGATTCAATTTTCGTACAGCGCCATCTATTGACCTTTACAGGAGGCAACGTATATGTTTTTTATTTTTATTACATAAAAAATGCGTAGTTGTTTTATGTCTCAAAAAATACGTATTCTGTGAAAATAATAAAAATAAAATCGCAAAGTTACCGATTTTTCCCCCCTAATTTTAACAGTTTTTCATGTTTTACACAGGAACCCTAAATATGTACGGGATAAAAAGTAGCCTATATTCTGCTCTGAACAGTCCTCTACCTACCAGTGAAAGTACCGTCAAAATCGGTTCAGCCATTTCGAAAATTAGCCCGGACAAACAAACAGACAGACGGACAGACAGACAGACAAAAAAGTTAAAAATGTATGTTTAAGCTTTGGTAACGTGAAAATAATAATATGAGCTTAAGATAAAGGCTTTATTTTGAAATCACAGACAGACACTTCAATTTTATTTATACACACATCAAAAGTGTCTAGGGATCAACATATATTTTGGCAATAACTTTTCTCCTGATTGATATTAATTAAAATTTTCTTTAAGGATTCATCAAATAAAGTGTTTTCGTTTGTCTACAGTAACGATAAACCAAGTCACCTTTGCATTAATAAAGAAATTTGCCATTTTCATAATAAAGGGATTTTTGACATTTGAACCACTAACATTAAAGTTCGAAAAAAAGACTGAAATAACAGTTTTCTTTAAAATTTTATTGGGTAACTTAAACAATTAATAATCCGTGTTTCTACCGCGAACACTAACAACACAAGAACATCGGTTTGGCATACTCAAAATGAGTTCATCCAAATCACGCTGTGGAATGGCCGCCCATGTTCGTTGCAACAACAAAAAAAGGTCTTCTTGCGACTGGATACCCTCCATATTCGGCAGAGCTCTTCTCTGTAGCATATCCCATGCATGCTCAATCGGGTTCAAGTCTGGCGACTGAGCAGGCCAGGGCATGACATTGATGTTAGCTGCGGCGAGAGTCTGTCTTACAACTCTTGCGGTGTGCGGTCGTGCATTATCGTGCATTAACTGAAATAAGGGACCGATTTGCACTTGTAGAGGAACGATGACGTCATGAAAATGGCAAATTTCTTTATTAATGCAAAGGTGACTTGGTTTATCGTTACTGTAGACAAACGAAAACACTTTATTTGACGAATCCTTAAAGAAAATTTTAATTAATATCAATCAGGAGAAAAGTTATTGCAAAAATATATGTTGATCCCTAGACACTTTTGATGTGTGTATGTATAGATTAATAGATTATTAGTATAGTGTAATAGGTGTTATTTTTCGAAAGTCAAATTGCATATTATTTACTTATTCATTCGATTTGACCGCACAGCAAATGCCTTCGAAGTTATTATTCTGTATATTATTTTAATACATTTTAAGCGTTGTGCGATTTTTGTTAGGAGGAGGAGTTAGGAAAATCTGAGTTCTGCCTGATTCTCCTCATTGTTCCACATCACATCAACCTTTACTCATCCCACTGCAGGGATACGGGTCTCCCTTTAATCGAAGGGGTTTAGAGCATACTCCACCACGCTTTAGTAGAATCAGCCAGTTATTGTTATTTACAGTGCAATTGCAGTGTTTAGTAGAATCGGCCTACAGACTGATTTACCAGTTATTGTTATTTATATAGTTTAGTAGGGGGTCATGTGCCAGAAGCGTGCTCGATCGCGACCCCTGCCAATCGAGTAGATTGCAATTCTGGACCGAAAACGCACCGATGTGCGGATTAGGGCGTCCCCCGGAGGCGACGCGCACCGATCCGCCCCCGTCGGTGCGAACATAGGTGCATGCGGCGGTGGGGGCCGCCACCCACCACGCAGCGCCAATTCCGGCGGGTCGAAGAGAGCCGAGTGCTGCATAGGCACGTGGAATGTGAGAGGTGGACTGAGTGATAAGATGAATGAGCTGATGGACGTAATGAATGAGAGACGCTTAGATGCTTTGTGTGTGACAGAGACTAAGCGCAAGGGGAGCGACACCGATGATCTGCCCGATGGGATGATGGCCCTATGGTCTGGTGTAGACCGGGACGATCATGCCAGTGCTGGTGTAGGTGTCATACTCTCCTCTCGCTTAGCCCCTGGTGTGAAAGATTACTGTTTGGTAGGGCCTAGACTTCTCTGGGTTCGTATAAAACTGGGCATCACGCGAGTATTTCTGGTTGCAGCATACGCTCCCGTAAGCTCAGCGTGTGCCCAAGAACTAGAGAAGTTTTGGGAGTCTGTGAGGGATGTTCTGGATTTAGCTGAAGGGAATGAAAGAGTGATTATGTGTGGAGATTTGAATGGATGGGTTGGGACCAAACGAGACGGCTATGAAGCTGCTCTTGGTCCCTATGGAGATAAGAGAGTGAACGAAGCAGGTAAGTCGATTCTAGATTTATGTATGGAACGAAACCTCCTCGTGTCGAATACTTTATTTCGTCACAAGGATATTCACACGTATACATGGAGACGGAATGACCAAAAAAGTGTGATTGATTTGATTATAATTGACAGACGTCTCCGAAATACTATAATGGATACAAGAGCCTTTAGAGGTCCCACTCTTGAAACGGACCACTACCTGGTGGTAAGCCGGTTTGTGGGACTTTTCAAGAAGTGGAGGCACTGGCGAGTGCGTATCCCTTTCGGAGATCATGAAAGGATAAGGAGTGAAAAATTGCAAGATGAAAGTGTAAGGAGAATGTATGTACATCTGGTAAGCGAAAGACTTGCAAATGCAAGTCTTTCCGGCACAGATGTGGATGATTGCTGGAAAGTTCTGAAAGAAAGTATGGTGGATAGTGCAAAAGAAGCATGTGGATGCGCAAAGAGGCATAAAACATTGAAAGGGGATGCCTGGTGGGATGCGGAGGTTGAATCCTCCGTAGCAAGAAAGAGGAAAGCGTGGCTGGATTATGTATCATCTTTGCCCTTAAATGAGAGTATGAGAGAGAAGAAGAAAGAAATGTACCGTCAATGCAAGAATGAAACCAAGGCTTTAGTGAAAGAGAAGCGTGAAAGACAAATTATGAATGAGGAAGAGAGGCTGACGAGAAACTTCGAGGCAAATACCAAACTCTTTTGGAGAGAGGTAAAGAAGTCTCGGGGTGGTTCGTCGGCATCCAGTATGAACAAGATTAAGTCTAAAGCTGGTATCATTCTTGCAAACACTCAGGAAGTGTTAGAACGGTGGAGTGAATATTTTAAAGAAATGTACGAATATGCCTCGGACGCTGACAATGAGAGTGAGTCTGATGCTCACTCCGCGTTGACGGCGTCCGACGAAGGTATAACTATGGATGAGATAGAATGGTCGATACGAAGTTTGAAAAATGGAAAGTCTGCGGGAATTGATATGATTACAGCTGAGATGATCAAACTAGGTGGCACTTACGTCCGGGACGCCTTCTGGTACTTATGCAACCTTTGCTGGAGAACTGGAAGGGTCCCAATGGACTGGGGACGCGCAGTCATCGTACCCTTGTATAAAGGCAAGGGATCACGCATGGACTGCGCCAACTATAGGGCCATCAGTTTGATCAGCTTAGCAGCAAAAGTATATGGAAAGATAATTGAAAGGAGAATGAGGGTGAAATCTGACGAAATGCTGTGGGAGGCACAAGGAGGATTCCGAACCCGCATTCCTTTATTTTCCATAATTTCACATTCCCGCAGGTTCTTCAGCCATACGCATTTCTTTAAAAGAATTATTTTTAATCCAAAACCGCAATCCGCAGCAACAAGGAGGTTTCCGAAATGGAAGGGGATGTACGGATCAAGTTTTCTCGCTCCGCAATATCGTAGAGAAGCATCTGGCCATAGACCAGAAGGTTTTCTGCGGTTTTGTGGATCTTGAGAAAGCCTTTGATAGGGTTGTGCAAAAGGAACTGTGGTGCATATTGCCGAGATATGGGATTGACGGCTCACTGCTGCGTGCTGTGCAGTCCACCTACAAGGATTGCTCAGCATGTGTGCGAATAGATGGCAACATGTCACCCTGGTTTGATGTCAAAATTGGTGTCAAACAGGGTTGCATGTTGTCTGCTAGGCTGTTTATTCTGTATCTCGATAGTTGTCTACAGAGAATAAGATCGACGAATGTAGGATTACGCATGGGTGACCTAGTGGTGAACTGTCTGCTGTATGCAGATGATGCTGTCCTGTTAGCAGAAACACCATCTGAGCTGTAAACACTAGTCACAATGATGAAAGACGAATGTATGTAGGAAGGCTTACTATTGAATGCGAAGAAAACAAAGATTATGGTATTTGAAAGAGAAGAAACCAGAACCAATGTAAGAATTACGGTAGATGATGAAGTGTTGGAACAAGTGAATGAGTTTGTATATCTTGGATGCGCTTTCAGCAGGGATGGAAGGTACACCGCAGATGTGGAAAGGCGAGTGAGTGCTGGGAATAGTGTGAATGGAGCGTTGGGAAAACTTCTTGGCAGTAAAAACCTGAGCCAGAAAGCGCAGCTGGCTATACACAATGCAGTGCTGGTCCCAACGCTTACTTATGGAAGCGAGAGCTGGGTATGGCAGAGAGAGCATGAAAGTAGGATAAACGCGGTTGAAATGCGAGCGTTGCGCAAAATCTGTGGTGTAACGCTTGCAGACCGTATCCGCAATAATGAGGTTAGAAGCAGAGTTGGTCTGAAAGAGAGCGTCGGTGTTAAAATAAGAATAGGCATGCTCCGTTGGTTCGGACATGTAGAAAGAATGCAGGATCAAAGAATGACGAAGCAGATATACAATGCAAAAGTGGAAGGATGTAGGAGCCGAGGAAGGCCAAGACTTACCTATCATGATCAGATTGGTCGTGTTCTATCAGAAGGTGATGTCAGGAGCCCTAGAAACCGGCGAGCGTGCATGAAAAGAGCAATGAATGTGAAAGAAGCGAGTGAGGTATGTAAGGATCGAGTCGCGTGGCGCTCGGTTCTCTCTGCCTACCCCGTAAGGGATTTGGCGTGAAGTTATAGAAGTTATAGATAGTGCAGTTGCAGTGTTTTAGTAGAATCGGCCTGCAGACTGATTCACCAGTTATTGTTATTTAGTATTAGTTACCTCTCGAAAAATACATACTTTATGTAATGCGTTTTATCACAAGATTAAACAACCAGAATACGATTCTGTTGCTGGAAACGTGCAGGTGCAGTGTAGGTTTTTAACAGAGTAACGGGTTATTTACTGCAGCGCCGCTGCAACGTCGCTGCTGTCAGATTGCTTAACAGAATAACGAAATGTGCACTGCACTGCTGCGCGGCGTGTGTCAAAATGCGTACATTTTGATACACACCGCGCAGCAGTGCAGTTGCAGTTATTTAGTAGAATTAGCCTACTGTTAAAAAACCTGCAATGCACCTGCACGTTTCCTGCAATAGAATCGTATTTTGATAAATTGTTTTGCCATTTGTGTAGCGGTGACAGAAGTTTTGTAGGAGTATATTTCCAGTTTTGTTAACGTTAGTCTAAAGCAACTTTTACGAAGTGAAATTAATATTCAAAAGCTGTGATTAATATTACAAAACATTTGGTGTTTGTGGGAATATATGATATAAAGCTTCTTTTCAGTTAGAAATACCTCCACGACGTCAAGCAATGGTAATGGGGCTTGAAATTTTAGGAGTCAATATTAAGTAAAAATCCAATTTATTAGATTGAAATATGGTAACATGACAGGTGTTAATAGTTCATTTGCAGGATACGCACAGTTGCAGCGTAGTTGCAATGCCGTTGTAATACAGGAAATTTTAATAGAATACACGTATTAGCACTGCACTACTCCTGCCATGCAATTCTCTAAGCGACTCGTAATGGCTGTGTGCGTCGCTGTGATCACAGATGTCACAGCTTTGACATCGTCTACTGCGATCACGGCTAAATTATTTGGTATTCTATAAGGCTGTAAGCGTACGCGAGGCTGTTTGCCTTGTAGAATTCCAATTCCAAACGCAGCCTTGCGGCGCTAGTGTCGCACAACCATGAAAAGCGACACCAAAGAATTGCAATTTTGTGTTCAAGGCTGTACCAGCCGATGTTTCCGAGGATGTAAGAATGTTTGCTCTTACAGAATTGCATGGCTGCACGACTCCTGCACGAAAATATTACCAGTATATCTCTAGCAAAAAAAAATATGTAGATTTAATTAAAGTTCTCTTCTTTCTCCAGTGCCCAATATTGCCTATTATAAATTGAAATTTTTTAAACTTTTATTCGATTCTAGTGAGAAAATACTTCTCACTTATTCAGGTAACAACAGTAGGAATGTATGAATGTATTTGGAAGAGCAGTAAATAAAAATAAACCACACTTACTTGCAACTCTCCCCCATGTCGTCTCCAAAAACCATTCCTTAGCTGATTTCTCCTCCATTGTTTATTAATATCACATTATTGGACAGGGACTGTAATTTAAAATTTCAGTATATTAGTCATCTAGCAGGCAAAAAAATATTCATGGTGATCACACCCCCGAAAGTAGTGATGCCATCAAAAACAAAACAATGATATTTTCGTATGTTTAGAAGTATTTTTACTTTCCTAAAATGTTACTTACAAATGTCTAATAAAGTAATAATTATACTTTCAGATATACAAAAAAGGTGATTTCAGATATACAAATATTTAGGTGCCCCACTAGCTCACTGAAAGAAACCTAATGAATTGTGTTTGCGCCAAAATGACTGAGGGTAGATATTTTAATTCCCCACCACCCCGCACATTCTTTTTCTGCTCATTCCTTCATAAGACGAGACCAAGATAGACGCAATCTAACCTCGGTACCGACCGCGCGCGCGCACTCATGTATCGCAAAACCACATGTGAAAATTTAAGATATTAGATAAGGAAGTTCTCACTGCTAAAGAAGAAACTCCGCGTCACTCGCAGCATTACAATACGAGGAATTTAAGGTTAGACCCGCATTCCTTTATTTTCCATAATTTCACATTCCCGCAGGTTCTTCAGCCATACGCATTTCTTTAAAAGAATTATTTTTAATCCAAAACCGCAATCCGCAGCAACAAGGAGGTTTCCGAAATGGAAGGGGATGTACGGATCAAGTTTTCTCGCTCCGCAATATCGTAGAGAAGCATCTGGCCATAGACCAGAAGGTTTTCTGCGGTTTTGTGGATCTTGAGAAAGCCTTTGATAGGGTTGTGCAAAAGGAACTGTGGGACATATTGCCGAGATATCGGATTGACGGTTCACTGCTCCGTGCTGTGTAGTCCACTTACAAGGATTGCTCAGCATGTGTGCGGATAGATGGTGGCATGTCACCCTGGTTTGATGTCAAAATAGGTGTCAAACTGAGTTGCATGCTATCTGCTAGGCTGTTTATCCTGTATCTCGATAGTTGTCTGCAGAGAATAAGGTCAAGGAATGTGGTATTGCGCATGGGTGACCTAGTGGTGAACTGTCTGCTGTATGCAGACGATGCCGTGCTATTAGCAGATACACCATCTGAACTGCAAACACTGGTCACAACGATGAAAGACGATTGTATGGAGAAAGGCTTACTACTGAATGCGAAGAAAACAAAGATAATGGTATTTGAAAGAGAAGAATCCAGAACTAATGTAAGGATTACGATTGATGATGAAGTGTTGGAACAAGTGGATGAGTTTATATATCTTGGATGCGCTTTCAGCAGGGATGGAAGGTACACCGCAGATGTGGAAAGACGAGTGAGTGCTGGGAATAGTGTGAATGGAGCGTTGGCAGTAAAATCCTGAGCCAGAAGGCACAACTCGCTATACACAATGCAGTGTTGGTCACAACGCTAACTTATGGAAGCGAGAGCTGGGTATGGCAGAAAGAGCATGAAAGTAGAATAAACGCGGTCGAAATGCGAGCGCTGCGCAAAATTTGTGGCGTAAGGCTTGTAGACCGTATTCGCAATGATGATGTTAGAAACAGAGTTGGTCTGAAAGAGAGCGTCGGTGTTAAAATAAGAAGAGGCATGCTCCGATGGTTCGGACATGTAGAAATAATGCAAGATGAAAGAATGGCGAAGCAGATATACAATGCAAAAGTGGAAGGATGTAGGAGCCGAGGAAGGCCAAGACTTACCTACCATGACCAAATTGGTCCAGTTCTATCAGAAGGCGATGTCAGGAGCCCTAGAAACTGGCGAGCGTACATGAGAAGAGCAATGAATGTTAAAGAAGCGAGTGAGATATGTAAGGATTGAGTCACGTGGCATTTGGTTCCATCTGCCTACCCCGCAAGGGATTTGGCGTGAGGTTATAGACAGTATTTATGGCAAGACTAGGTACATAATCGAATGTGAATAAACTATGATAAAAAAATATCTTATTTTATAAAATTTGAGCAACATGTCCCCGTTTCGAATCCTGGCATGTACCATCGTTTTTAGGGTTCCGTACCCAAAGGGTAAAACGGAACCCTATTACTGAGGCTCCGCTGTCCGTCCGTCCGTCCGTGGTGACACCAGGCTGTATCTCATGAACCGTGATAGTTAGACAGTTGAATTTTTCACAGATGATGTATTTCTGTTGCCGCTATAACCACAAGTACTAAAAAATAGAATAAAATAAATATTTAAGGGGGCTCCCATACAACAAACGTGATTTTTATTCTCATTTTTGCTCGATATTGATAACGGCAACAGGTAGACGCTTGAAATATATCACAGAATATTTAGTTATATATTCACTTTAAGAACAAATAATTAAATTAAAATAAAACAAATATTTAAGGGGGGCTCCCATACAACAAACGTGATTTTTTTGCCGTTTTTATAGATAATGGTACAGAACCCTTCGTGCGCGAGTCCGACTCGCACTTGGCCAATTTTTTTTTTCGGATTTATGACATATTTGTAATTGTCGCTTGCTCGGCGGGTGGAAACTCTCACGTCCAAGAAATTATATTTCAATAGACGTGTAATCTAACGGAAGAAACGTGTGGTTCTCCCTGTGGGTTGTGGTGGTCGGCAGCAGTCGCTCCATGTCAAAATCACTATCAGATGGGAAGAAGAGTATATTTAATTCTTCTTAGCTTTATCCCGCTTCCAAATCCATTAGGATCGGAGAGGTCGGCTACCTAAGTCTAACCAATTGACTTCAGACTACAATGGGGCCCACAAATTGAAAAATTATCAGGAAAACTAAGTTCTGCAGCCTATGCAGTGAAAACTATTAGACGGCTCACTGATATTGATACGGCTAGAATAGTTTATTTCAGCTACTTTCATAGTATTATGTCATATGAAATTCTTCTTTGGGGTAACTCCGCGGACATTAACACCATCTTTTTATTGCAAAAGAGAGCCATAAGAGCTATCTACAAACTTGGTCCCCGGGAGAGCTTTAGAGAAAAATTCAAAGAAATAAATATTTTAACAGTCGCATCGCAATATATCTATGAAAATCTTTTGTATGTCCATAAAAACATAGACTCATTTTGTAAAAAGAGTGATACTCATAGCATAAATACTAGATATAAGCATAATCTTGTGTTACATGCAAGCCATCTCCACAAAATAAGTAATTCTTTTATGGGGCAATGCATACGGTTTTATAACAAACTTCCCAGCAATATAAGAGAATTGTCAATAAGCAAATTTAAAACTACTATTAAAGCCAAATTGTGTAGCAGGGCATATTATAAAGTATCTGACTATATTAATGATAAAAATGCCTGGGAGTGAGTCGATCTAATTATAATGTAATTAATAAAATATGTAAATTTGTTTGGATACCAAAAGAGGGATGCCTGAGTTTTTTGGCAGTATTTTTATCAGTGCTCACCTAGTCATAAACTGCACGGTAGGGAAAAAAAATTGTGACGATTCCAAACAAATGTAGCCATTTTACGGAATAAAAAGATTTTGACTTTGACTTTAAGGATCTTTAAAAATACATTAATATTCATATGAAACAAGCCAATAAGTTTTTTTTTTATTATTTTTGTTCACAAGCTATAACTTTTTTATAATAGTTTTTTCCTACCTTTCCTAGATGAACGTCTGCGGTCCAGCAATCATATTTTAGCCTTTCCTATCCTCACCTCTCATTATTATACCAAATCCCATACTAAAGTTTTAAATAGAGAATAAGTTTTTTTTTTTTCGCCCATCTTGGAAAATATGAGGCGTTTGGCAAGTTTGAATATAAGCAATAATTTTACATAATAATACATAATAAGTCGTGAACCACGTCATTCACGTCACGTCGTACTTTGTACCGTGTAGATACGTATTAATCTGCTGTTTGGTGGTATAAAGTCTATGTTTTTTTTTCATCACAAAAGGCATTATCTTTCCCTTACTTTACACTAGCACACAAACACAAGGATAATTGTAAGGCTTTATCACTGGTGGTTACCGTAGCTTATTGACGATTGTAATATATTAAGTATCACACTCGCGATGCCACGGTAAAAAATGTGGGAAGTCAAGAAATGCCCTCAGAGCAGCCAAGTGCGTGGTGCGTGGTTCCATGTTTCGGCTCAAACGACCGCAAGGTCATGTCATCTGACGAGCTCGGTAGCGCAGTGGTGAAACACCCTGTTACTTTACTTTGGCACCAAAGCTCGTGGGTTCGATTCCCACACAGGATAAAACATTTGTGTGCAATAACATGTCTGTTTTTAAGATAGGTAGGGCGCATCAACGCACTCCATCTGGGAAAGTACCTCCATCTCATAGAAAACCGCGGCCAAATAACAACTTCCTAGAGAGTTGATGTGTTCCTGCGTGTGCGTGAGGTCACCAGTAAACTCCTAAGGAGTTGCAGTGATACCAGCAGAGGTGGCATCGCGCGGGTGATACTTAATGTATTGCTTTCATAGGCTACGGTAGCCGCTTTACATTAGGTGCGCCGTATGCTTGTATGCCTGCCGACGTTGTATAAAAAAATGGGTTTGTGGAGGGTTATGGTAGTTCAAAAGATTAACACGTACAAATAAACAATCTTTTCCGGTTTATACGTATAGATTACAAAATAGATAAAATTATTCTAGATACCTACTTTACAATCACACCACTATATTCGCTATTATTCCCATTTCAAGTACACGGAAATCGAAGTCACTATACGTTAAAACAAGATCGAAGGGCGAAGAAACGTCCGCTTGGTTATCGGGACTGATTATCACTGTGAATGTACACAAAAATATAGATTTTTAATACGCTTGTACACGTTGTGTTCGAACGCGATAGGCCAGTCGCTAGGTCAGTGCCATCGAAACAGTGCGTATTCACATATTCACGAATTTTAATAAAGAATAAATAAACACGTGATATAACGTACATTGTGAGAAAAAAGCAATTGTTCCACTTATTTATTGACATTATACCTAGTCCGGTCATAACTTCTGTTACAAACGAATGTGCAGTTATTTTTTTTATGAAATAATGTAATCTTGATAAAACTTACATGTACATATTTATGGAAGTCTCGGCAAAAAATAAAAAAATATATTCTATTCGAAATGGCCACCTTTGGCTTTGATACAGGCCTTTAATCTGTCTGGCCGCGAATTTATGGATTTACCCTATGTTTCCGTCGGAAATTTAGCCACTGCTTGCTCCAGAGATTTCTTAAAAGACACAATGTCAGCGTATGGTTTCGAGTAGGCTATGCCCTCTAAAATTGACCATAATTTGTAGTCTAACGGTCTCAGATCTGGGCTAGACGAGGGCCAGTCTTCAAGCTCTTATAAAGTCCGGAACGTTGGTTTCGAGTCATTCTTCGGTAGTTCGTGCCTTGTGACCAAGCGCAGAGTCCTGCTGGAAAATCCACGGTAAATTTTTAAAAAGTGTATTGCTGAGAGGTTTCACAACACGATCCAAGACAGTCTCTTGATACACTATGACTGAAGTTCACTAATTCCTTTTTCCTTCCTTTGTCCTTGATAAGACACCCTCCAACGAAACCATTTAGACGCAGTATGTTGACCAATGTTGTACCTTTCCGACCACTTGGGCGGCTTCTTTATAACGGTGCATATACTTTGTCATTTTGCTTATTGTAGTGCTCATCAATCGTGAAAGTTTTTCTTCAGTAAAAAGGATATTTCTCTGCATTTCACCTGCGTATCGGACCAGAAGGCGTTTTGATCGATCCACTCTCTTCAACTGTAGGGATTGATTTAGGGCATGTCCTGTATGTCGACGATAAACGCAGAGCTTCAGGTCTTGTTTTATTATATGTGACAGAGTCCTAGCGATAACAGCCTTGATCTTTTATCTTTTATTGTCTTCAACAGAGGAAGTGTTGGTATATCTGTCGATAGTTCGATATACGAATATACGGCTGACACCAAGCTTTTGAAGTGTCTCTATGACCGACGGCTCCATACGCACTTAATGCAAGGCAATTACCTACCGTAATCCTATTTTCTTTAACATCCCATTCCATATTATATTTTGATAATAAACACGGAAAAATATGTAAAACGGCGGGAAATCTAAAGAAGTTTAACATATTAAACGTTTTCCAAATTCAAAATAATTAAAGAGTTGAAAAAGAAAAGTTTGTATGTAACAGTATTTATGGTTAGACTAGTTATGCAGCGGCCGAAGCCTCCTTAAACCGCTTTACAGCGGCCGAAGCCTCCTTAGACCGCTTTGCAGCGGCCGAAGCCTCCTTAGACCGCTTTGCAGCGGCCGAAGCAAAGAAAGAAAAAAGGATAATAAAAATATTGAAATTAAACAATTTTTAACGGAAGTATCGCGTGTTTTATTTATTTTGTTGAACCTGACGTTTCGAAGCTTTGCAGCGTTCGTGGTCGCAGGAAGACTAAGGTGATATTTGTCTTACATTAGTTATCCAATTATAAACAAAATAAATAAAACACGCGATATAAAAATTGTTTAATTTCAATATTTTTATTATCCTTTTTTGATTTAATATGGCCCTACTGGCTTACTGAAATACTACTGTCTGTCTCACTCATAGATCCGAATAATTAACTTTCCGATTAGTGTACCTGTTTGATTGTTTAGGTTTTGATGTGGAACATCAATTGGCGCGCCTTGGCAGTAAAATCAAACCGTATGCCGTGACGGCAAATGGCATGACACTCTCTCATTGCTTCCCGTTTACTATACCTATCCAATGTTTTTTGTTTTTTTTTTTATCTTAATATTCACTAAGATGTTTCACATCTGCCCAGCGTCCCTTGATGGCCACCATTTTTATTTATCTAAACTTTCCACTACCGATTAGCTCTGCGAACAACGCCCGGACGGCACCCACCTACTACGTGTAGTAGACGCATGCTGCCTAGCTTTATTAACTCCTATAATTTCTAGTTGCGTTTATTTTCGACATTCATTTACATTATGTTTTGGCGAGAAATAAGGACACTGTATCGTATTATCGTGTTTGCAGTTGTCGCAACTCATAATTCTTTTATACTACAATGTGGCTTTGCAGCCTCCGCATTTGTGCTTCCATTGTGTTGAAAAAGGAAAAAAAAAATCGGCCAAGTGCGAGTCGGACTCGCGCACGAAGGTGACCTTACCATTATCTATAAAAACGGCAAAAAAATCATGTTTGTTGTATGGGAGCCCCACTTAAATATTTGTTTTATTTTAATTTAATTGTTAATCCTTAAAGTGAATATATAACGACATATTCTGTGAATATTTCAAGCGTCTACCTGTTGCAGTTATCAATATCAAGCAAAAACGAGCAAAAAAATCACGTTTGTTGTATGGGAGCCCCCTTAAATATTTATTTTATTCCATTTTTTAGTATTTGTTGTTATAGCGGTAAAAGAAATACATCATTTGTGAAAATTTCAACTGTCTAACTATCACGGTTCATGAGATACAGCCTGGTGACAGACGGACGAACGGACGGACAGCGGAGCCTCAGTAATAGGGTTCCGTTTTACCCTTTGAGTACGGAACCCTACAAACCAGATACGTAACGCCTGGCAAAACAACTTCGGCAAATAAGAGAATATATCAATCGATGTTAATAATTAGACAGGCGTCCCATGAGCTATTGTTATCAACTCTCACTACTTGATAGCCAGTGCACACACAGAAAACACCAAAAGCATCCTGTGATCTCTCCCATGCGTTAAGAATATGCCTAACCAATGCCACCCCTGAGTGCATCTGTAGTAGATTTACCAGCTGTAAAACTGAATTGCGCATTATAAAAAAAATAATAAATATATCAAATCATATCAATCATCATTAAAAATTGGTCTTAAAACAGAGTTATGGACAATGATATTGTATTTAAAGATGACGTATATTCATACTGCGCGTCGTTTTGTTATTGTTCCACTACGACATTATAGTACTTACTTACTTATGAAGGGGATAGATAATACGGAACGCATGATATAGAGAGAGATAGCTATCTGTCAAGAGTTGCGCTTGAAATACGTCAGCGCATCATAGAATAGCGCATATTAGACCAATTGGGTTAATTTCATTGCCTCAGTTTTTGCGCGCTAGTACGACATCTACCTCTTTTTAATACGATATCATTGGTTATGGGTCTGTAATTCCTTAGCTCGCTCTTTTCCTATGACTTGAATAAAGGTACAAGTTTACTAAATTTCATCAAGTCTGGGAACATACCCATATCTACACACACATTAAAAATACACTCGCCTAAGAAAGCCATCTCATAAGTACTTTTTTCAAAACTTTGCTGAGATGCATATAATATTGTAGAAATTGTTGTTAAAGAGTTACTCTATTATTCTAGATATGATTCAAATCTTTTACTGTTTATATTTTTATAGTAAAAAGCATCTAAAGTCAAGGAACCGATTACTGTAGCGTATGAACGCTTGTAGTACATTAAGTATCACTCACGCGATGCCTCCTCTGCTGCTAACACAGCAACTCCTTAGGAGATTACTGGTGACCTCACTCACACGTAGGAACACAACAACCCTCTAGTGAGTTGTTATTTTGACTGCGGTTTTCTGTGAGGTGAAGGTGCTTCCTCAGACGCCCTACCTTTCTTTAAACTTTACCGCGGCCACAGTTTACTGTGGACGTCGATGGAGATAACTTGGCGTAAGGATTATAAATGCGCACAATAAGACCTAAGAATGTGGGATTGGACATGGGTGACCTAAAGGTGAATCGTCTGCTGTATGCAGACGACGCGGCCGTGCAGTAATGATTTACTATGATGAAATGACAACAACTGAGAGAGACTTGATGGCGCATGGCGTGCTTTATCTACATAGATACGTCAGGGCAAGAGTGACAGCTGTCATTCTGGCGGAGCGTCTTGTCGATGGTAGTGCGGTGGCCATATTGGCACGTACACTTTTGGACGAGCTGTCGCCCGAGCATCACGTTTTTGACGAATCGCTTCTGTGTTACTTAATACTGTGACTTTATGAACTATTGATTACTTATAATTGAATTATGGATCTAAATGTATAGTGTCTTGAATATTTCATTGATTCGCAAAATTTCTAGTAAATTATAATTCCATTATGCAAGTAATTCGAGTACTCATTTAATCTGCCCTCGCCGACCATGGGCGATCCTGATAAAGGCCTTCCTGCGCCTATAGACTTATAATTACATAGAAAACAAATGTCTACGATGCAGCGTTGGAACAAGGCGATGAGACTGTATACGGTATCTCGTTGAAGCGAGTGCTGGGTTTGACAGAGATAGCATGAAAGTAAAATAAACGCCGTCGAATTTCTACCATTAGGCAAAATTAATAGACGTAGGGTGCATCAAAGCAGCCCGTCTGGGGAAGTACCTCCACCTCACAGAAAACCGCAGCCAAATAACAACTCCATAGCGGATTATTGTGTTCCTGCGTGTGAGTGAGTGAGTGAGTGCGTGTCGCTAGTAAGCTCCCAAACGTTCATAGGCTACAGTAACCACATTACAATAGGTGGGTCGTATGTTTGCATGCCTCCCGATGTTGAGTGAAAAATCAGTGGGGTGACAAGGGATACTCCGTGTATTGTTAGCGTGTGTAGGCCACGATACGCACTTTTTTTATACCACTAAGGTGGTAAAAAAGCATACGGCCTGCTTGATGGTAAGCAGTTACCGTAACCTATGGGCATTTGCAACACCAGGGGCGTCACACTTGCGTTGCCAACCCTAAGACTTTACATCACGTAGGTCGATTTAAAACTGATTTCTCTTATTACATTAGCTTTAGAAAATATGCTTGTAATAAATTTCTTTAAATCTTCTGTCAATATCATAAAAATGACAAAATAATTTGTCACATTACGATTACCTATTTCGCGTTAAAAGTACAGCTGCAGTCAGGTAATAGAAAAGCATGTTACTTCAGCGCTGCTGCGACGTCATTGCGGCAGGAGCGCACACCTCGCGCAGCTGCAGCTTTTTAATAGAATTGCAGGAAAGTAGGCCAGATGATGAGAGCTAGATGCCGTCGTCGCACGCATCATTCTAACCAAACACGCAGGTTAAGCAACGACCACCGCAGCCTGTCTATAGATGGGTTTATCTATATCGAGCTTCTCCGTAGGAGGGCACGATTCTATCCCGTTCCCGGCTGTTGTCGATAGATGACAGTCGTTAAGCTAAATCAGTGGCCCTCGGGCGGTTTGAAAACACTGGCCTCCGCCAATCCGCAATTAAGCAGCGTGGTGGAGTATGCCCTGTATGTGCCATGTAAACTCCTTCGCTTGAAGGGATACCCATATCCCTACATTGAGATAAGTAAGAACGCATCATTCTAACCAAACACACAGGTTAAGCAACGTCCACCGCAGCCTGTCTATAGATGGGTTTATCTATATCGAGCTTCTCCGTACTTACTACTCCGGACTCCGGTCCCAGCCGTTGTTGATAGATGACAGTCGTTAATCTAAATCAGTGTCCTTGGGGTAGTTTGAAAACGCTGGCCTCCGCCAATCCGCAATTAAGCATGCAAGCGTTGGAGTATGCTCTAACACCTTGACGCTTGAAGGGATACCTGCATTGAGATAAGTAAGGGCTGTTGTAGTAGGCCAGGTGATGAGATGGGATGGAACGATAAGGAAACTGTCACCATAGTCATAGCACGTTTCATTTTCGTCCCATCCCTCCTCATCGTGATCATAATTTCAACCGAAGGGCGTCCACTGTTGAATAGACTCCTTAAATTTCCACATTTTTTTTTAAATAAATACTGTCAGACAAATTACACAGCGCCATCTAGCCCCAAAGTCAGCGAAGCTTGTGTTATGGGTACTAGACGACTGATAAGCATACGTAAATACATTTTTTTTATAAATACATACTTATAATACATAGAAAATACTCAGACCAAGACAAACAGCCATGTTCATGCACACAAATGTTTGTATTGTGTGGGAATCGAACCCACGAGCGTTGGTGTCAAAGTAGCGTAACAGTGCGCTTCACCACTGCGCCACCGAGCTCGTCAAATTGTCTATGGGTATTATGTCATTAGCATACGTCTTCATCAGTCGATCCTTCGTGTAGAGGGTCGTCCTCGCTGCGTTAGTCGGGGCCAACATTCGAGAACCTTTCTGTCCCAGCGGCCATTGTCTGCCTGTTATCTAATCGTAAGTTAAATAAAACGAAACTGCTAAAGTTTTGATCTGTTATATTTATTATAATATCTATATCTCTCACAATCGTCATTTAGTCCAAATATATGATGAACGCCGGAGACATTATTTGGGACTCCTCCAAAACTAGACTTCAGTCTTCTTTTCGGTTTGTTTAAAAAAATTCCTTCTACAAGCACGTTTTCTAATTGCAATTCTTCATATCTAATCTGTACGTTTTCGTCTGCTTTCGTGTTGTTCGAAAGAAGAGATCTGGAACAAAATTAAATGCTCAGCAAATAGTTGGTTTCTCGTTCGATCACGAAGAAAAATATGTTATTGAAATTTCTTATGGTACATCAGTGATTAAAGCCCCAAATTGAACCAATTTATCTGTCCCAAGTCAGTGTTATACGTATGGAAAGATTAGTCATAGGGATGTGAAATTCTGTTCCCGAAATATCGCCCAGAAATCTGCCGTGATGGTTATTTTTCAGCTGTCAATCTCTCACAAACAGTGGCAGTCAAGTGAAAACATAGTGTAGTTTGAAGAACTACAATTGTCAAAAACCTCAGGTCTGGATGTATTATCTCTGTAGGTGTGTAGAAATTTAGGGCACCTTGCGAGGTGGAGTAGACCGAGCTCTACATGGCTCGGTCCTTAAACACCTCATTTGCTTTTTGAACATTCACAGTTCTTCTCTTGCACGCTCCCCGGTTTCTAAGGCTTCCCACGTCACCTTTTGATAAAATACGACCAATTTGGTCGTAGTAGGTAAGTATTGACCTTCCTCGACCCTTCCTCATACATCTGGGTGTACAACACTTATTATAATTTTGTATTTACACGAAAAAAATGTTGACTTATCAGTCTTCTAGAAATATTTATCTACTTATAACAGGCACAAGCAGATCCTACGTCGGTAGTTATAGTTTTTCATTTTTTTTTATTTATACAACGTCAGGAGGCATACAAGCATACGGCTCACCTGATGTAAAATAGTTACTGTAGCCGATTAGCGCTTGTAATATGTTAAGTATCATTCGCGCGATGCCTCCTCTGCTGCTCACACAACAACTCGTTAGGCGCTTACTGGTGACCTCACTGACACGCAGGAACACAACAACCCTCTAGTTAGTTGTTATTTGGCTGTGGTTTTCTGCGAGGTGGAGGTACTTCCCCAGAAGGGCTGCTTTGGTGCGCCCTACCTCTCTTAAAACATCCAGAGCAAGGCATACAGACATGTTCATGCACACAAATGTTTGCCTTGTGTGGGATTCGAGTCCACGAGCGTTAGTGGCAATGTCGCGTCGTTCACGACTGAGCCACCGAGCTCGTCAAACCTACCTTTACCTATCTTAACAGCTTGTTAATAGAAAGAGTCACCAGAGAAAGTAAGAGCAAATTAGTTAGTTTACATAAATATGGTTAGAGCTTCGATATGTGTTTTGTTTAAGGCGCTGATAGCAACATCGACATTGATTGAAGTCATAGTTCATGCACGAATCTGTAATTAACTAAAATTATGAACTATAGTCCCATCAGAGCAATACTTATCCATTATTAACACGTTCGCTGTCTGTGTCTGTGTGACTCCGCATGGAGTTATAGTTGTATATTTAAAATTATCTGCGGGTCATTTTTTTAATATTTTGAAGTCAAATGTCGATGAGAATCAGATCAGATCAATAATGAAATAAAGAAAATTAAACATTAACAAATAAAATATAGACCTGTGGGAGTACTGAGAGCTCATTCTACGGACAGAGAACGTGGTAATAATTTATACATGTATATTTTTGCTACATACGTAATGTGCTGTGATCTTTAACACATGCATGTGTTGTGTTTTCCATATTCGAAGTGCATATGCGTTAACACAGTCATTATTAATACTTTGTCTTCGAACATTATAGGTTCTTTGTAAAAGTTGATTAATTTAAATAAATTAAAATACAATTAATTTGCATACATTTCTGCGAAAAAAAAGTATAAAAATGTATGTTATTATTATTACACCAGTCAGTTATTTTGAATGTAACGTACAATAAAGATATTACTACAACAACAACAACAGTCTCAATTTTTCAGTATTTTCTGTACAAAAATCTTAACTTCTTAGGTAGAATAATCATCTTTTTAAAGAAACCTTCGTTATTATATTTTTGTGGCATTTTCGTTGCATTAAGGATCTTAACGTTGGTTGTTATACCATCCAATCGCAAGCAGTGCCTTTTACGTACGGTAAACTGTTTGTACCTCTGTTTACAAATTTCTTTAAAATTGGCTACCCACACGTCAAAATCGGTGTACCATCCATGAAGTCCAGACTGAGGAAGTGATTCCCCTGAAAATTAAAGATAAAGGTTAAATTAATTTGTGCGAAGTTACCATATCATGTAAGAACAAGATTTGACATGCTTGGTGGTGTAGTGGTGAAACGCTTTGTTAAGTTACTTTGACACCGGCGCTCGGGGGTTCGATTACCACACAAGACAAATATTTATGTGCATGTCTTGGTCTGTATATTTTTAAGAGAAGCATCAAAGTAGCCCACCTGGGTAAGTACCTGCATCTCACAGAAAACCTCAGCCAAATAACAACTCCCTGGCGGGTTGTTGTATTCCTGTGTGTGAGTGAGGTCACCCACCAGTAAGATCCTAAGCAGTTGGCAGAGGTGGCATCGCACGTTCGTAGGCCACGGCTAACCGCTTTCATTAGGTGGGCCGTACGCTTACATGCCTCCCGACATTATGAAAAAAAAACGGGTTACACTCCGGAAGTGCCGGCAGAAGTGAAAACTTGAACATGCGGACCAAACAGCGATGTTGATAAACTACGTTGAACGAAACGCGTAAGCACCAAGAATTTCATGGCGCTTACAACGTTTTGGTCGCGAGAAAATAATGCCCTATGAACGATCTAGCGCTTCACGTTTTAATTTTTTAATTAGAGGTAACTAATGTTTAAGCGCTGCAGCGAATTTAAGTTCTAATTCATACCAAAATCTTACGGTCAGGGTCACGTGTCCTGACGCGAGTTTAACATTTTTTTTTTACTCATCCCAAAAAGTGCACAACGCCGCTAAAGAAGTTTTCACTTAAAAAAAAGGCTTGGCGTGGCGACTTAGTATTTGATGAGACGGTGAAGGCCAACAAAATGATCGCTCAATACAGGCACTGAAGAATGACATTTTGTTTGTTTTTTAAACATATCTTGTATTTATTATCTATGCACAAGTAACCAATATTTTAATTATTGCTTATTGTGGCCACTTATAGCAATAATCAAAATTATGGAATGAATGTACTGTATGTACATGAATTATAAAAACAGAATTTGTCTCCAAAAAACTAATAAATACGGTTCTACAGTATTGACCGTTTTTTGGAATTGGTCTTAAATTCAGAGTTATTAATAAAAACAAAATGAGGGCGCCACTTAGCTTTATATATATATATATATATATATATATATATATATATATATGACAGAAGTTATAATTTATGATTTCAGAAATGTATGATACGTACGAGATTTACAATTTTTTTTTTGTTTTTCACCCCAATGAAAACGTAGACCCACAAAAGACTAATCCACCACGAGGGAGCGGTAAAAATAGTATTTACTTACTCATAAACAAGAAAATTTTGTATTAAAATAACTTGACATTCGACCCTTCACTATTTAGTGAAACTAACGGTTCAAAAGTCGAACCGGATGCTCTTAGCAGCAATACTGCGCAATTTATTACTACTTACGTTTCATTCACACCCACTCACACATACACACACATTTTTAATCGTCCCATAGAAATAAAAATCGCTTTTTCTACTTTGTTTCTTTCTCCGCAGCTTCTAGGAGTCGTACCCACCACCACCACACCACACCACATCAACCCTTACTCATCCCACTGCTGGGATACGGGCCTCCGTTCAACAGAAGGGATTTAGAGCGTACTCCACCACGCTGCTCAAATGCGGATATGCGGAGGCCAGTGTTTTCAAGCCGCCCGAGGGCCGCTGACTTAGCTGTGCCCTCCTAAGAGCACGTAGAAACTCGAGATAGATAAACCCATCCATAGACAGGCTGCGGTCTACGTTGCTTAACCTACATGTTTGGTTAGAATGACACGCGCAACGACACCATAGATCTCTCAAGAGTTGTATCGTGATGTTGAATGGCCAATCCTACTAATATTATAAATGCGAAAGTTTGTATGTATGGATGGATGTTTGTTGCTCTTTCACGCTTAAACGGCTGAACAGATTTGAATGAAATTTGGCACGTAGATAGATTATGATCTGGATTAACACATAGTCTATGTTATTTGACCCCACGCGGGCGGAGACGAGGCCAGCAGCTAGTATTTCATAAATAAATAACCTGTGGAAAGTCGACGAGACCTATGTTACGTTGTAACTGAAATGATCGCTTTGGATCGGTGGATAAAGAAGAAATAAAAGGAGAAATCTCTTGAGGAGATAAGCTCACTTTTGTATACTGTATTTGTCACTGATTATTATGTACTATTTATTTGTGTGTGCAATAAAGAATATTATAAAGTAGAACGCACGGATCTTATTGGCTAGTTTGCGATCCACATCGCGGCATTTATCAGCTTATTGGTTACGACGTCGGGAGCTATACAAGTATACGGCATGTAAAGCGATTACAGTAGCCTATAAACACTAGCAAAACATTATCACTCGCGCGATGCCATCTCTGCTGCTGACACAGCAACTCCGTAGGAGCTTACTGGTGACCTCATTCACACGCAGGAACACAACAACCCTCTAGGGAGTTGTTATTTGGCTGCGGTTTTCTATGAGGTGGAGTTACTTCCCCAGACAGGCTGCTTTGACGCGCCCCACCTCTCATAAAACATCCAGACCAAGACAAACAGACATGTTAATGCACACAAATTTGCCTTGTGTGAGAATCGAACCCACGAGCGATGTTGTTCACGACTGAGCCTCCGAGATCGTCGTGGTAGTTCCAGATATTAGCGCTTTCAAACTCTACCGCTTTGTCATGTTAGTTCATACATACAGTTACGATGTTGTCCGATGTTACGCGAAATATAATGAAGTGACTAAAAATAATGGCACCAGTGCAGACGTTCTCCACGACTCCTCATCCAAATTTAAATTAAATATTATGCGGCTATTGGAGTCCCAAGACCGGTAACTCAACGTCGTGGAACTCCAGCAGTTAGCACATCTAAACTTGGCTATATAATTTTGTTAATAGTTTTTCCATGTAACATTATCTCAGAAATTTCTTAATGTGAGCGAAATACTTAGATAATATAAATGCTGTGTACGCCTGTAATAGGTATATATATATAAGAATTATGTTTGTACAAAGTCATAAGCAATGTGATGTATGTATGTTGGTGTACCTTTTCCATAAATATGTATAAACTAATATAAATAAACTATTTTGACAACCAACGCTCGGGGATTTGATTCCAACATAGGGCAAATATTAGTATGCATGAACATGTTTGTTTGTTTGGGTACGGATGTTTGAGGGGTAGGGCTCATCAAGGCAGCTCGTCTGGAGAAGTACCTCTACCTCACAGAAAACTGCAGCCAAATAATAACTCCCTAGAGGGTTTTTGTGTTCCTGTGTATGAGTGAAGTCACCAGTAAAGCTCCTAAGGAGTTGCAGTGTTAGCAGCAGAGGTGGCATCGCGCGAGTGTATATAATGTGTTGCAAGCGTTCATAGGCTACGGTAATCATTTTAAATCAGGTGGGTTTTTTTTATACAATGTCGGAACACATACAAGCATACGTGTATGTGTTCCGACATTGTATAAAAAAAAAGTATTGTATGTGTGGTACAAACGCAGGTTCTAGATCGCTGTAGGATATATGACTACATGGCATTGCACCCGCAAAGGGGTCCTATACCCTGGGGGTGCACCCGCTTGAGTCTTAATTCTTCTTCTTATCCTTATCCCGGTTCCTTATTCATTAAGATTGGTGGGGTCCGCTACCTAAGACTAAGGATTCGACAAATAACTAGTCCGGCCATAAATACTATTAGGTACATAGAAACTTTTCTTTTTTCAACTATTTAATTTATTTTGAATTTGGAACGTCATTATGTCGTTCATTATGTCAAAAACATATTTCGATATCCGTTTATTATTTACGTGTTAGAGAAAATATGTTCGCAGTGATTGCCTTGCACAAAGTCGGCTTGGAGTCGACGGTCATATTCAAGACACTTCAGAAGCGTCAATCGACTGAATCTCTCCGATCTTTTATGGTCTTCAACAGGAAGTGTTGGTATATACACTTCCTGTTGAAGACCATAAAAGATCGGGGCGGATAAAATCAAGAATCTCGGCCTAATTATTGACAAAACTTTTTCGTGGTCGTTAACATGGGCAATTTTCTGTTACCCGGCCAACAATGATTTCTTTTACCGCCTGTGGGGTTGGCTGGAAGAGATCTCTTTTAGAGATAAGCTCACCTTTGTACACCTTTAATGTAACAATGGTATGTGTAATTACCGTGGACTTCCCAGCAGGATTCTGCACCTCACAAGGCACGAACTACCTAAGCCTGCCTCAAAACCAACGTTCCGGACTTTATAAGAGCTGAAGATTGGCCCTCGTCTAGCCCAGATGTGAACCCCTTAGACTACAAATTATGGACAGTTTTAAAGGACATGGTCTGTTCGAAACGACACGCTGATATTGTGTCTCTCAAGAAATCTCTGGAGCAAGCAGTGGCTAAATTTCTCATGGAAACAGTGCATAAATCCATAGATTCGTGGCCAGACAAATTAAATGCCAGACAAATCAAAGCCAAAGGTGGCCATTTCGAATTCGTATTTCATTTACTCTCTCCCTTTGTAATAAATTATCACGATCCTGATGTATATGTTCATAGTTCTCCCTGGCTAAATCTAATTGATGCTGGTGTTGGTCATCACTTTCTAAAGCTCTTGCAATATTTGGACGTAAGTGTAACCTGTAGTGTGCGTAAGTTCTCCTCACGCTTTGCAAAAGTTTGTGAGGCGTAAGATAATGAATGACGCTCTCGATCAGCGCTGAATCGCGCATTCCTTTCCTCACTATTTTCTAAGACTCGCGATAACGTATGGCGTTCACGATCAGCTGTTAATCGTGCATTCATTTCTTGAATGCTTTCCAACGACCGAGATGCAGCCATGCGGCTACGCTGAGAGCTCAAGTGGGCTTCTCTTCACAGTATAAGTCTCTGAGACTCGAGACAATATGGCGTTCACGATCAGCTGTTCTCGTTGAAAAGGATTTTCTATAGCCTGGCGTTCTTGAGTCGCACCAAGTCTCGCCTCAGATTCAGATTAAGGATGATTAGATCCCAAGAATCTAATGATCTTCATTCTAATCATCTAATCATCCTTAATCTTTTAGCTTCCTTGAGTACTGAGAGAGATTCGATCTTTTTCTAGGCATTGTGAACAAACAAACCGTCAAACCTTTGACCGATATTAGAAATTCAAATCTCTGAGCAAATTTAATAAGTTTCTTTAGCTAAGTTTTTTAATAACCTTACCTGTCAAAACGTGAATGACAATGAAATGTCATTGATTGTACATCAATGACATTTCATAGTAGACAATGAAATGTCATTGTTTGTACATCAATGACATTTCATAGTAGACAATGAAATGTCATTGTTTGTACATCAATGACATTTCATTGTCATTCAAATGTTGTTAAAGCGAGTTTTAAAAGCTAACAGCGCCATCTATTGGTAATTTGGAGACCTGTAGTATCGTGTAGAATGTTACCGACGTAGACTCACTGAACTCTTACGTAAGCGCGTTTTAAAAATGAATAGCGCCATCTATTGATTTTTTAGAGAATGTGGTTTAGAATATTATGTACTTACGCAGTCCCTAAAACAATACTGAATTTAGAGATTTTTTTTTTTTCACGGATATTATCCCGGTCATTTGATAGGCGTGCGAGGGGATATGGATCCAAAGCGTAGAGGCCCTTTTGAGAAGATTCATGTTATGTTGTACACCCACCGAGACCCGCTCCTAAAAATATCGATAGAACCATATATCTATGAGCAGGTCACGGCAGGTATTAGGACTATTGCGAATGTGTAGGAAATTATTAGTCTATTGTAATGAGGTCTGGAGGGATTATTGGTACTGGGTTATTGCAGAAGAGGAATGGACGCCTGCCATAACTATCATATCTGATTGTTACTTTTGGCAGGCGGTGGCTCGCCACTCACTGGGTGGACCCCCGAAATGCCAGGGAAAGTTGGCCGGGGGCAACACCGGTGTGAGTGACTCACGGGTGTCGAGAGGTGCGCTTACTCGCGGCGTTATGACCTTTAACACTTCCACCCCTGGAGCATATTACCTGATACAGCAATATGCTCTATCGACTCCTCTCTGGACGGCCAATGAAGGCAAGCCAGAGCTGAGAGTCTTGCGGGCCTCCTTTCGACGAAGACACGCCGGAGACGAAGGCCCTGATCGACTCTCTGGAGCACTCGGGTACCCGTGGTGTCGTTACGCACCAACAGCTCGCCACAAGCTGCCCTGCGGGCTTATAATAATAATCATTATTACAATAATAATATCTCGTTTTTTTTTTTTACTCGACTTGGGAAAGCCAGAATGTAGGGTGGAAATTTTTACAAGTTTGTAAGTTTAGTATGTATCGATGTATGTAGCGACCTATTTATTATATCTGGCAATACTGGAAAAAATTCACAAATGACGTGTCGTTCTCACTCTTTGCCTCAGGTCAAAATGTCTTTACTTAAGTAGGTTGTGTACTAAGCTGTATAAGTTACTATAGTTTTTTAACTATTCCACGGGAACTCTTATTTTCCGTGATTAAAAGTATCTAAAATGTTGACCGGGGATGTAAGGTACCACTATGCAAAATTTCATTTAAATCGGTCCAACAGTTTTGGAGATTAGCCCATACAAACAGACAAACAGACAATGAAATAAAAAAATTGAAAAAAATCTAGATTAGTGTTCTATTTCACTTTTGACATCCCCCTAACTCGGTTTTTAGAGTTTTTTCTATGTTCATTCGATCTCTACAGTTTTATTAAGTATATTTATGTATTAGATTTTATATCTGTTTGTTAATATGTATGCCACGCGATGAAGTCTAGGGTAATTACTTACAAAGAAAGACCCTGAACTTTGACTTGTTTTTACAAAGGCTACTAAAAGCCCAAATCTCACGCGTGCGAAGCCGCGGGGTTCAGTTACAAATATATGTACATAAAACCGAATTAACTGGTACATGTTTACTTCACATTTATAGATTCGTACTGGGGACGGCTGGTCAATAGGCCGGTATGTTACCCACTGGACTATCACTGGCCATGACTTCATAAATCTTCAAAAGGAGAATGTTCTATGTTTATTTTTTTTATTTTTTTATACCACTGAGGTGGCAATCAAGAATTGGCCTGCCTGATGTAAAACAGTCACCGTAGCCTATGGACATTTGCAATACCAGGGGCGCCACTCATGCGTTGCCGACCCTCTAAAAACCTCTTCACGCATTTCTTGAAGAACTCCATGCTGTAGTCCCTTGGAAAAACCTCGGCTGGGAGCTCATTCCGCAGCTTGACAATTCTCGGAAGAAAACTTCTCTGGAACCGCACAGTACGCGACCATTGCGGTTCAAGCGTGTGAGGGTGAACTCCCCGCCGTCGGCGAGCGGTGCGGTTATAAAAAGTAGCCGTCGGCATCATTTCGAACAACTCTTCAGAACACAACCCGTTGTACAATCGGTAGAACACACAAAGGGAGGCAAAGTCTCTCCTTAAACTTCAAGGGTTCAATACCGTGTGTAAGCTTAGGATTGTCGACAATTCTCACAGCTCGTCTCGTTTATTGGGGATGTATTTTTAATGTAGCATGTACAGATATTTTAAGAGTCTCCAAATGGATTTTTAATGTGAATAGTATTCTATAAAATATTATAAATGGTAAATTCAAATTTGGTTTCATGTAACTTCAAAATTTTGCCTTACTTTTTTAGATTTTATTTTCCTTTAATAAGTATGATTCTATTTTTTTTTTTTTTATAAATCGACTAGCTCATTGGCGCAGTTACATTACATTACTGTCTGTTTTGTGCATGACATGTATGTGGATGCATGCATGCATGCATGTGTGCATACGCGTCTATGTGTGCATGTATATGTATATGTGCAGGTAATGTGTATATGTACATTTATGTAAAACACGATCAAATTGGTCGTGCTTTATCAAGCGAGAGTGTGCAATGAAAGGGCTATGAATGTTGAAGAGGCGAGCGAGGTGTGTGTAGGGTTCGCGAGATGTGGTGCTCGGTTTTCTTTCTGTCTGCCCCGCGGGGATCTGGCGTGAGGATATACATGAATAGACATTTGGGTGTTCTTATGTCAGTGTGTGTATGTGTATTATTCGTTTTAGATATGTAAAATAAAAAAATAAAATAAATAAACCTAATTAATCATTTACTTGCTGACATCTATAAAAATCTGCGTATCCCTAAAACTAAACCTACAAAATTTTTTTTTTTTTAGAGAGATTTATTTTAAGAGAGACAATTAACAACTTCCTGTAGGGCTATTGTGTTCCTGCGTGTGAGTGAGGTCACCAATAAGCTCATAAGGAGTTGCTGTGTTAGCAGCAGACGTGGCCTCGCCCGAGTGATTAGTTTATTACAACGAAGCTACGGTAACCACTTTACATCCCAAAGTTGTACAAAAACAAAAAACAACGGTCAATGTTGTCAAAGTCGCCAATATTCATTAACAACGTTCCTATATGAAATCTATACCTATGTTTGTTTGTGTGTGCGTTTTTTTTCGAATATTCGAATTTTGACTTCAGATTCGGATTCAGCATAAAAAAGTAGAATAGGAATGTTCAGGAACACCGTTCCTATCTCTTAAGAAACATGGTCAAAATGGCCACAAACGAATAAAAAAAAAATTTGAATATTTATTTCAGTTTCGAAAAGTAAATTAAAAAGTAGAATAGGAATGTCTTAAAAACCAATATCGTAAATGGCCGACAAATTAAAAAAAAAAATTTGAATTGCTATATAATTGACGGGCCAGGTTGTTCTGGCAATGCATGCTTGCGCATTCTCGACTGGTTATTTTTTTAATCAAATGTGCTCCTAGTTGGTATTTTCAGGAACATCGTTCCTATATGAAATCTATATATTTGTCTGTGTGTGTCTGTCGCTTTTTTTCGAATATTCGAATTTTGACTTCAGATTCGGATTCAGCATAAAAAAGTATAATAGGAATGTCTGAAAAACCAACCTCCTATCTCTTAAGAAACATGGTCAAAATGGCCACAAACGAATAAAAAAAAAAATTTTAATATTTATTTCAGTTTCGAAAAGTAAATTAAAAAGTAGAATAGGAATGTCGTAAAACCAATATCATAAAGGAAGGTCAAAATGGCCGACGAAGTTTTAAAAAAAGATTTTTTTTTTTTTTTTTTTTTCTCGTTCTATGTGGGGTGTAGGAGCCTTTGTCGAGACTTTTATACCTATATCCGGTATCAGTTAACATTACATTCAGACCAGTGGTCCAAGTCCTTCAGGCCTTTTTGCCTTTTGTCTCACCTTCACACGACTAATCCCACCTTGTTGTGCTACCGTTTGCCCTGCAGACCGATTTCACTACCATCTTGCTGAACTCCATAAAGGGTTCTCTGGTACATTTTTCAGCTATTAGATCAGCAAGATTGTCCCTACTCAATCTGCAGTTCAAACGGTTTCCAGATTGAGTATTTTTAATCCAAATCGCGGGCACTCCAGGAGAACGTGTAGTACGTCCTCTATAGCTCCTGACTGGCATATGCACCATGGCGCGTCCCTCAGTTTGAATCGATGGAGATATTGGCCAAATCCGCCATGACCCGTCAGAGTTTGAGTCATTAGATTTTCCGGCACAACACTCCTCGCGTACTTGTACGCCTGGAAGCCATCAGGCAGGAATAGTCTTATTGGTTTATTTGTGGTTTCTTCCTTGTATAGGTTATCCCATTCCTCTAGGGTTTCCTGCGTTCCTCCTGGCGTACGAAACCGGGAACGCGCAATAGTCCGCAGCTGTCTTCTTCTTAAGTGCCGCTCTCTTGGCCAGTTCGTCCGCTCTTTCATTCCCTGGAGTGCCCACGTGAGCCCGCAACCAGAACAATCGCATTTCTGTACCAGACGGCAGCAAGTCACCCATCTTTGCTCGAATGCTGAAGGTGATAGGATGCAGAGAGTTTCCGTCCTTGATGAGCTCTAAAGAAGACTTACTATCGCTCAAAATATTAACTTTTTTATATCTTTTTTTCTCTGCGACCTCTACCGCCCCCAGAATCGCGAACATTTCGGCTTGAAAGACAGAGCAGAAGCCCTCCAACCGGAACGATTTGGAAGCAATTTCACCGCCATCTTGCCACACGGTCAAGGCTGCTCCCACTCTGCCTTCTATCCTGCTGCCGTCTGTGTAAATGCACTCTCCCTTTGGGAGATTATCCGGATCTGTAGTCCCATATTCAATATTGGCTATTTTTGCCGGATGTGGGCTATTACAGAGGGGTACCTACTGGTTTCTCTATCAGTCTGTCTTTGCAAACAGGCAGTAACGTGCCTATTTTAGTTTCAAAGAGGCGGGCTGCCTCCCTTAACCTCATGTCCAGGGGCAGCATCCCCGCTATGGCCAGTTATTATTGCCCGCAATGGCCAATTAAATTGTTATATAATTGACGAGTCAGGTGTTCCTCTGGCAATGCAAGCTTGCGCATTCTCAACTGGTTGATGATGAAATAAAAACATTTGGATAGATATGTGAAACCGACTATATTGAAATTATTTTAAGACTTTTTGTTTTTTTTTTATTGTCGGACAAATTACACAGCGCCATCTAGCCCCAAAGTAAGCGAAGCTTGTATTATGGGTACTAGACAACTGATAAACATACGTAAATACATTTTTTTTTTGTAAATACATACTTATTATACATAGAAAATACCCAGACCAAGACAAACAGACATGTTCATGCACACAAATGTTTGTACTGTGTGGGAATCGAACCCACGAGCGTTGGTGTCAAAGTAGCGTAACAACGCGTTTCACCACTGCGCCACCGAGCTCGTCGTATATACGTTTGGGGTTGGAAATAGGAATAATTCTCCCATTAATTAAATTTAAAGACGAAAAATAATAATTTCACGACTATATTAAACCTCTATATTCAATTTCGTTAACATCGCTGCTGTCAGATCTCTTAATGAAACGTCAAAATGTACGCATTTTGACACACGCCGCGCTGCAGTGCAGTTGCAGTTTTTCAGTAGAATCGGCCTACTGGGCTGCGAAGCGAAAACGCAGTACGTGACCGGAACGTGGCCGGTATGTGACCGGAACGCTCGGACGATGTCATGATTAAACCACCAATATTGTTACAGTGAAAAATAAAAACAAATAAAAATATGCAAAAAGAAAGTTTTTTTTTTGTTTTTCGCCCATGAAAATGTAGACCCACAAAAGAATGACTAACCCACACCCGGGTGTGAAAATATAGACCCACAAAAGAATGACTAACCCACACCCGGGTGTGCGTTAGTCATCCTTCCGTGAGGGGCGCACTGCGGGACCCGATGGGAGGGAGGCGGTGGAGACTCCTACTGACTAAACACGGCCTTGGGTATGCCCACGGGTATGCCTTTAGCCGGGAAGGTTTTAAAGCCTTCATCGGAGGCGATCACGCCAGGGGATGCGGGGCAACGCAAGTGTCAATCAGTTATAGAGCATACGCTTAGAAAATGACGGCGTGTCTTGAAGAGACCGCCGCCATAGTGTACGTACAGCAAGAAATACAAACGAGGGCAATTTATGATTTTGCTGTCCTGAATGACGTAGGCGTTTCGACAGTAAACAATCGTAAGGTTCTCATTTGTATACGAGAACGCTCCTAAGTAAGCTCCTAAGGAGTTGGTGCGTTAACAGCTGAGGTAGCATCGCTGGAGTGATACTTAATATTAGAGATGCGTCGAGTACTTTGTTATTAGTCCGTACTCATACTCGGACGAGTAACTCGTTTTAAATACAGATTACTCGGTTAATGTCATTTATGATTTAAAATATTGACGAGCTCGGTGGCTTAGTCGTGAAAGACGCGACTTAGACACCAACGCTCGTGGGTTCAATTCCCACATAAGGCAAACATGCATTTAAATCTATAAATATACTTAATAATAAACCTCGTCAGGTTTTTGTGGACGGCTTTATTATATGTAATAGATTGTATTCAATTACGTTGCTAAAAAAATTGATAAATATTTGTGTGCATGAACATGTCTGTTTGTCTTAGTCTGGATGTTGAGAGGTAGGGCGCATCAAAGCAACCCGTCCATGAAAGTACCGCCACCTCACAAACCGCAGCCAAATAACAACTCCCTAGGCCTAGAGGGTTGTCGTGCTCTCTCCCTACCTACCTTAAAACAGTTTATTGCACAAATAACAAATATATAATAGACTTTATAACTTTACACTTTAACCTTTGTACCGTTCTTATGGCGCATTAGATAAGAGTTACAACCGAATTCCGAGTGTTAAGGCGACACCTCGATCGTGAAGCTTTAAAATGGCTCCGCCCAATCACCCCGCGCCCCTCAAGTGACACTCTACGCTCGATTTGTAAAATTTGAAATTAGCGCCTAATAGGTAACCTGGGGTCAACGTATAGTCAATGCAAACGAACAGAAAAGCTACGGAGTCGCGTCACACATAAAAAAAAATTATAATATCAATATTTAATAAAAATTATTGATTTAATTATTATTTAGCTTTATACATACTGAACCAAACATATTTATTTAAGCTAGACGGAAAACAATAGTAATAATAGTAATAAAAAACAACAGAAACGTATTCACTTTTAAAAAGAGAGAGAAATCAATGACATCGTTATATGTTTATATCTCTACAAGTTAACATGTCTCGGTATCTATGTTGTTCTTACTTAGGTCTCGTCCAGTGGCGCCCTCATTGAATAAAAAATCATATCATAGCATAGAAGATAAACATTATGAAATCCTATGTTGCATTTATTACGAAGATAGTAAAGTATTTTTACGTCATTAAACCAACACTCAAAATATTCCACTATCGTTGTTATAAGCAAAAGTGCTAAAAGAGGCCGTTTTTGGCAATTATGCCTATAACAACGAAAGCAAAACATTTCAATTGTTGGTTTAATGACGTAAAAGTACGTTATTGTATTTGTAACACACGCAACACAGGACTTTATAATGTTTATCTTCCACGCTATGATACGATATTTTATTCCTTGAGGCGCCACTGGACGGCATGTATCCCCTTAAGGAGAATGAAACACCAGCTACATAATACAACATTGTTTATCGAGAGGCTAAATCGGGCCATTTGTTGATTCGGGCACATATGTTCGAGTGTCATAATGGCTGATAGCGCCGAGTAAACACAGGATTTTTTATTTCGAATAAATAAGAGAAATAAAATTATCAGATTGAATTAGAGAAAGTATTCCCGCTATTACTACTAGTTTTTATATAATTTTCGCAATACATTAACATAATGTGACCTCCAGGATTTTTTCTTTACAAAGAAGTTAAGGGTTATAACTTATAACACACACTTTAGCCCCTCTACGTTATACCTTTAATGCTATTTTTAGAGCACGAAGAGTAAACATTTTATTACAAGCTTTTAGCAACTTTTAGTGCATAAAATGGTATACGGCATCTACACAACTTTCACGCGTCATACCTAACATCGACGAATATATCATTCAGGTATTTACTGAAAGATTGCGTACCTAAATGATAAAGAAATTGTATATTTTGATCATTAAATATAAATTTAACCTTTACCAAAAATTTATCAAGCACTTGGAATCCAATCAGCGAAATGTGAAAAAAACACAACCAATATTTTAGGGTATCCTTCGAAAGAATAAATTATAATGATTAATTTCATCTAATGATATAGATTTATAAATTTATGGAAAATATTTAGATTTAACATTCAATTATCACTAAGATTTTAAAAATTGCTGTTTTTGACCCTAACCGTTATGTAGCTAAATAAATTGATAAAATTATAATTTATATAATTAATTTTTATTCCTTGAGCCTCTTTAATAAGCACAAATCTTGATTTGGTGCCTTCACCACCAGACTACATTCAAGCTATTTCACGTAATATATATAACCGCTATGAATAAACAAACGTCTTGAAGTACTCGTTTATCCTTGGCGCTAATTTTGGATTGGGATTGCAACAAACATATTTTTAAAGAGTAAATAGCTCTAGCCATCCACCTTGCTTGATGCATCGCCAGGATCCAGGAGGTCTGATTTTAATTTTTTTCTCATTATCTCCTCCTAGGAATATAATGGATAGTTCAATTACTTCCCGATAATCGTCACGTACAATGTTTTTTTGTAATTCTTGATTATAAAATATCAACAATTCTTTTATTATTGTATTACCAAAATGTTGTGTGACAATATCGGTGTTCGATTGAATAGCAGCAGGATTAATAGTTTTCCAGTCGTCTCTAAATTTTTTGAACATTGGGATATCAGGGCTGCTTGTGACTTGTGGATTTTTGATTCGATTTGACACAGCTTTACCTTGATCCTGGCCGGAAGAGCCCTCTAGTTTGGGTACAGCCAGAAGTTGTTCATTTTCTCTAAATGAAATTAAAATTGGCAGGCGTTCTTCTTTAGGGCTTCTCACGTCCAGACCAGGTAACAATTTCCCATTCCAGTAAACGGTCACCATTTTAGACATATTATTTTGAAAATCTGATTTTATAGATTCCGCTCTATCTTTTCTACTCTGAGTGCTAATGCGTTGATAGACGATTTGTTTATCGGTAAATCATCACAGCTAAAATCTAGTGCTTCTACTACAGCCCGGTGTATATAGACAGAATCCCTTATGCTTAATTGAGATCTATCTAAATCTGCAACTAACATAGGCGTGATAAAGTCTTCCTTCCTCGTAACACATTTGGTCATGTCTTTTTTTCTCTTCTTTTAATTTTCTCTGTTTGGTCCTTTCTTCTTTTTCGGCTAACTTTTTTTTGTGCGCCTGCTAAACATCCTGAATTATTTATATAAATATTTTGTCTTCTTCTATTGTAATCCGTTCTAAAGCATCAGCGTGTGCTATATCGAATAAACTATCTAAATTATTTTGAAAGTCCTCACGGCGCTTGTAAACATCTTGTATTTTTTTGGAAATTTTTTGCAACTCCCTCCTGGTGAAGATTCACAAGTTATTTTACACAGTTAGGTATATCTCTGGTAGGGATCCTAGCTTTTTCCCTAAATATAATACACTCTCGAATGACTAGGTATGCGCTTTCACTAACAGTCAATTTAACTTCGCGAATTTTATAAAAAAGTACAGGAAGAACATGACGGTTAGACTGTAATTTTGCGCCTATTATTTGATAATTTACGTCTCCAACTAAGAAAATACTTGATTTATTGCTTCTCAATTCCAGTGCCATCTTATAAAAGTTAAAACATTACGTATTAATCACGAGAATAACTGACATTCAAAATTAATAGACGGTTAGGTAATTATGACGAAGTTAACGATGCTCTCACTAAAGTTATTCTTTGGTTTAGTGTTAATAATCTGCTTTTAAATGATAAAAAGACTAAAGTAATTAAGTTCTCAACACCTAATGTAGTACAGGTGGCTACCAATGTACATGTTAATGGAACTAATTTAGCCTCTGTGGAGACAACTGTGTTCTTGGGTATAACAATTGACTCCAGACTACAAAGGGGCCCACAAATTGAAAAATTATCAGGAAAACTAAGTTCTGCAGCTTATGCAGTGAAAACTATTAGACGGCTCACTGATATTGATACGGCTAGAATAGTTTATTTCAGCTACTTTCATAGTATTATGTCATATGGAATTCTTCTTTGGGGTAACTCCGCGGATATTAACACCATCTTTTTATTGCAAAAGAGAGCCATAAGAGCTATCTACAAACTTGGTCCCCGGGAGAGCCTTAGAGAAAAATTCAAAGAAATAAATATTTTAACAGTCGCATCGCAATATATCTATGAAAATCTTTTGTATGTCCATAAAAACATAGACTCATTTTGTAAAAAGAGTGATACTCATAGCATAAATACTAGATATAAGCATAATCTTGTGTTATATGCAAGCCGTCTCCACAAAACAAGTAATTATTATATGGGGCAATGTATACGGTTCTATAACAAACTTCCCAGCAATATAAGAGATTTGTCAATAAACAAATTTAAAACTACTATTAAAGCCAAATTGTGTAGCAGGGCATATTATAAAGTATCTGACTATATTAATGATAAAAATGCCTGGGAGTGAGTCGATCCAATTATAATGTAATTAACAAAATATGTAAATTTGTTTGGATACCAAAAGAGGGATGCCTGAGTTTTTTGGCAGTATTTTTATCAGTGCTCACCTAGTCATAAACTGCACGGTAGGGAAAAAAATTGTGACGATTCCAAACAAATGTAGCCATTTTTACGGAATAAAAAGATTTTGACTTTGAATTTGAACAAATGAATACCGCGAGTACGTGCGGCACTGCCGCGCAACTTGTATGAACATGTTTCGATGTAATTCGGCACGGATTATCGTAATCCAAATAAGTTAAAAATTAATTTCCGAGTGTTTTAAAAGCAAATGAACAAAACTAAGACATATGCGTTAGAAAATAAAAACTTTGAAAAATAAGGGACACCCTAATATACATATATACAAATAGATTTTATAATCTATTCATATTTAAAAAAAAACATGTGACAAATGATTTTCTTGCTGTTTCATAACTTTAACTTCAGTATAATGACATTTATTGTATTTTACTTATGTATACTCTGTGTTTTGTATTGTTGTACGTTTCCTTGTTATTTATTAAACTCTCAAGAAGAAAGAACCAGGACCATCTCTGATGTTGCAAAATAAATCTAATCCGTACAATAGTTCAATACTAACCACAATGTATAGAATAGATGATTTTTTTGTGTTTTCAGTGTTGGTTCATAGTAAATATTATTTGTTTTCACGAGTACCATGGGTATAAGTATACTATCTATCTATATCTTCACGCTAAATCCCTCGTGAGCGCCACATGACTCGGTACTTACACACCTCGCTCGCTTCTTTAACATGAAACATACCGAGTTTTTTTAAAAACTATCAAAATATACTATATTATATTTTACTAGTAATTATTTTAATACAAAAAAAAAAAAAACCGCCACTGGTTTTGTATCTTCTGATTGGATAAATTTCCAACGTAAACTAACCTTCACCTACGTACAATGTCTAAGTCGGAGTTCGGTGAGCTTATAATGGTTACTATGAGTTTGTCGTCCCGTATGACACTTACGTTAAAGTAGCATATAAATCGAGTAGTGATTCTTCTAGTGGAATATGTTTATTTAGTAAGTTTCTCCTAAAAAACAAAACAGCAAAAATATTCTATTTTATAAGTTTTTATTTTAATACAAAGAAATAAAGAGTCTCCACTGGTTGCTATGTGCTGAGAGCGCGAACCTTATTGGTATAAATTTCCAACGTAACCTGACCTCCACCGACGTACAACTTCTAAGTCGGAGTTCGGTCAGATTATAATGGACATAATAGGAGTTTGACGTCCTATATAGGTACGCGGTCAGCCTGTGGATAATGTATACCAATTATCAAATGTTACTGTTTATTCCTGCAAAAAATAACTCTTATTTAATTAATGCAGTTTTATATAGAGTTATTAAGTAAGCAAAATTAAAAAAAAGTTTGAAGAGGAATTAAATAGCTTGGGCCAACCATACCTAGGAACTGTTCTAAAAACTAGAAATATGTCTACACAATGTTATTATAATATGTTTAATGAATATAATAATTAAAAAAAATAAATACCTTGTCTTGTTCGCCTCCACCATTCTACGAACATTTTCTTTGTATTTTTATTCTATATATTTTCTTTTTAGTGTTCCCCATTATTACAACAGTATAATAAATATATATAAACCTATAATATTATTTACTACTTATATCTAATAATAATACACTTACGCTAAATACTATAATATTGAATATTTACAACTATTAATTATAAAAACTTCGGTGTCGCGATGTAAATGGAGCGAGCTCGAGCAGACAGTCGACATAGGTCTCACCTCGAAGCGGGCTGCAGCCGGACTGGCTGGATGTAGTTAGTCAACGCGTTTATAATCCTCATTACCGCACAATAAGGTCGAAAACACGTAGCACCCAAGACGAATGTGATCGCTTAGAAATTGTCAGAAACTTAAAATATTTTTAAAAAATTTCATGTTTCACTTATCAAAATATGCAGCAACCATATTATAAACATAGATATTACTAATAGATTTAAGTAATTTTGAAGCGTATAAACAGAACAACTTCGTTGTAATTTCAAAAATAATGAATTTCAGGAGGTGTTTTCGAAAGTAATTATTATCGAATCAATTTTACACAATCGCGTATTTGAGCAAGCAAATTCAAGATAAAGAAATGAAGTTATTTATATTAAAATCTTAGATCCGTCAGTTTAGTCATTAGCCTATACTATTCGATGAAAGTTGGTCTAATTTTTCGATGTGTCGCCTTAAGTGTGATCCTAAAGAGGTGCTGTGTTAGCAGCAGAAGTGACAACGCGCCAGTGATATTTAATGTATTGCAAGCGTTAATAGGCCACGGTAACCTACATAAGGTGGGACGTATGCTGGTATGTCTCCCGCTGTTGTATATGTATAAACAAAACAACGAACACTAGGATTACGATTGATGATGTAGTGTTGCAGCAAGTGAATGAAATTGTATATCTTGGAAGTGCTTTTAGCAGCAATGGCAGGTACACCGCTGATGTGGAGAGACGAGTGAGTGCAGGGAATAGGGTGAATGTAGCGTTGGGTTAGCGTTGGATTAGGCAGCCGAATCTAAGCGAGAAGGCACAGCTCGCTGTACACAACGCGGTGCTAATCACAACAATAACTTATGGAAGTGAGAGCTGGGTATGGCAGAGAGAGCATGAAAGTAGAATAAATGCGGTCACGCCAGGTCCTTTGCGGGGTAGGCGGAGAGAACCAAGCGCCATAAGGTCGGCGGTCCTTACACACTTCACTCGCTTCTCTAACATTCATAGCTCTTTTCGTGCACGCTCGCCGGTTCCTAAGACTCCTGACATCACCTACTGATAAAACACGACCAATTTGGTCATCATAGGTTAGTATCGGTCTTCCTCGGCTCCTATATCCTTCCACTTTTGCATTGTATATCTGTTTCGTCATTATTTCGTCCTGCATTCTTTCTGCATGTACAAACCAACGGAGCATGCCCTTTCTTAACACCGACACTCTCTTAGATGAATATTTCAACCAATAAGCCGATGAGCACCGCGATGTTGATCCCTAAACTAGCCAATAAGAGCTGCACGTTCTACTTTACCCCACGTAGCGGTGAATTGAGTTACTACTACTACTACTAAAAATCCTCAGGTTTAGGCAGTGAAGCCAATCCTTGGATTAGGAAACGAAATAGCGCTAAGTAGGAGAAAAAATTCAATCTTCAAATGAGGAGTGGGAAGCCACGCTAAGCGAAGTACCGTCTGCTATTAGGTACAGTTAGCTAATTCTACTATGCAACTGCACTGCTGCGCGACACGAGCCAAACGCGTACACTTAGGCTAAGATAGGTTAGGTTAGGTTTACGACGTTTCGTTGCAGCGGAGCTGTAGTAAACGCTACGCAATTCTGTTAAAAAAACTTGACTACACGTTTTCTGTAATATAATAGTAAACATGTTTGTTAGCGTTTGTTAACGGTTATTCTAAGCAAGTTTTGCGGAGTAAAATTAACATTCTGATTTATCTACATTTAAAATGGTTGTATTGTTGTCGGAACTATATGTATAAGAAGCTCCCTCATTTCAATCTGAAATACCTATTTTCTTTATACAACGTCGAGAGGTTTCCGTAGCCTTTGAACGCTTACCACGCTTTAAATATACTTCACACACACACACACAACGCAGCTACTTCTTAGGAGTTTAGTGGTGACCTCACTCGCTCGCAGGAACACAACTGTTCAGGGAGTTGTTATTTAGCTGCGGTTTTCTGTGAGGTTACTTTAATGCACCTTACCTTTTTTTATACAACGTCGGGAGGCAGACAAGCACACAGCCCACCTGATGGGTAGCGGTTACGTGTCGCCTATAAACGCTTTCGTGCAATGCGCGGGATATCGCCAGAGGAATCATGTAAGCCGCTATTTAAAAGACTTGGTATATTACCTCTACCGTCACTATATATTCATGAAATCGGCATGTTCGTCTTTAAAATCGAAACTTTGTTTACGAAAGTGACATATATCCCCTAAACACACGTAATAGACATAGAAAGAAGAAACTGGTCTTGAGGAAGAGGATATCAATCATATCTTTTTTGCTTGCAACAAATACGATCGTCGCCCATTTTTAAATTCTCTCATTCGTTATAAACACATGTTTCCTACTAGTGTCGAGTGTATAGTATCATCTCCAAACCCATTTTATGTAAATGTAATTTCAGACTTCATTTCATTAAACAATATTAAACTCTAGAGCAAGAATAGTCTGTAGATGATGGTCTTACAGTAATATGTACTTAGTTATAAGTAGTTTATATGTAAATAGATGTAAATAGGTAGTTCTTTTTGTTTTTGTTTCAGGTCCTGAAGTAATGCACCTCCTGAAAATTCCAATTTATTAGGTTTCTTTTCGTGTATATTATATACTTGACGTTGGCAAAGTAACATATGCCATAAGGGGGGGGAAAAAAAAGAAGAAACTGACGAAATAGAATAATAGTTGCCTAAATATGTGTATAAAAATATATAATATAATACCAAATGAATCTAAACAGTAATAGCTTTTATGATCTAAAAAAATTCTTAGATAGTAATTGTATGTGAGTAATAATGTTGTAGATGTATTAGTGTTTTGTTATTGTTGAGGACATTTTGCACTGTTTCAATTACTACTTATAAGTATTGTTAAATAACACTCGTAATTTGCCTGCTGCTATTTTGTCAGCGACTGTACTACCTCAATTGTAACATCTTTCTATACCATGGTTCATGCAAATAAAGACTTATATATACATTAATTATCACTAGTGCGGCGCCACCTCTGCTGCTGACACGGCTACTCCTTTTCGGTTTTCTGGGAGGTAAAGGTACTTCCCCAGACGGGCTACTTTGATGAGCCCTATCTCTTTTAATAACACCCAGACCAATACAAACAGACATGTCCATGCACACAAATGTTTGTCTTGTGTGGGAATCGAACCCACGAGCGTCAAAGTAGTAGTCGGGCTCGTCAAACCTCTCACCACATACCTCCACCCCGGCAACCAAAGGGTCAAATACTATGAGACAACATTTGTTTACCAGCTTATTCTGCAAATTAATTCTCACGTGGAATATCACTACATTCCGAGTGATATTCCATGTGAGAATTAATTTGCAGAATACGGATAGCTGAAGTGCAGTTGCAGTCTCGCTGCACAACAGCTGCAGTACAGAAATTTGGTATTCTTTTGTCCAATGGTTGTTAGCGAGTTCATTGTATCAAATCGCGTAGTTTAAGTGAAAGGATCCCGACAATAGTACGCTCAAGAGGCGATTGGGTGTAAGAAGATGGAGCATGCCTTATTGTTCGTACACGTAGAAGAATCTGAGATAAAATAATGTCGAAACAGATATTCAATACGAAAATGGAAGAATGTGGAAATCGAGGAAGACCAAGAGGATTTCACGACTGGATTGCTCATATTTGAAGAACGCAGGAAGAAAGAATTACTAAACGGATATACAATGGATGTAGGAGCCGAAGAAGGCCAAGATTTACCTACCATGATCAAATTGATCGTGTTTTTTCAGAAGGTGATGTCAGGAGCCCCAGGCACCGTCGAGCGTGCATGATAAAAGTAATGAATGGTAAAGAAGCGAGTGAAGTGTATAAGGGCCTCTCTGTATAAGTGTGCAATGATTTTGAACGTTTCTTTGAAGTTATCCTACTGCTTATGTATCTCTACTGTGACAGCCTTGTTAGTGCGAAAATTCTTTTGAAGTTTCTACTGCATAAAGCTCTCTACTGTGACGTCTGCGTGAGTACGGCGATTTCGAACGTTATCCTACTATGTATATATATCTGTACTGTGATATCTTACGGCGAGCTCGGTGGCGCAGTGGTGAAACGCGCTGTTACGCTACTTTGACACAAGCGCTCGTTGGTTCGATTCCCACACAGTACAAACATTTGTGTGCATGAACATGTCTGTTTGTATTGGTCTGGGTATTTTCTATGTATAATAAGTATGTATTTACAAAAAAAAAATGTATTTACGTATGTTTATCAGTCGTCTAGTATCCATAACACAAACTTCGCTTACTTTGGGGCTAGATGGCGCTGTGTAATTTGTCCGACAATATTTATTTATTTATTTATATCTGTGTGAATGCACCGGTTTTAAACCGTTTCTTTGAAGTTGTCCTACTGCTTATAGCCCTCTACTGTGACACCTGTGTGAGTTTTTTAAGAGAGGTAGGGCGCAAAGCAGCCCTTCTGGGAAAGTAACTCCACCTCACAGAAAACCGCAGCCAAATAACAATTCCCTAGAGGGTTGTTGTGTTCCTGCGCGTGAGAGGTCACCAGTAAGCTCCCAAGGAGTTGCTGTGTAAGCAGCAGAGGAGGTAGTGATACTTAATATATCGCAAGCGTTAATAGGCTACGTACCCGCTTTACATCAGGTGGGCCGTATGCTTGTATGCCTCCCGACGTATATATATATACTAGCGACGAGTGCTGTTACTTTTTCTGTTGATGGGAGTGCAGTGCAGACTCTGCACTGCAGAGTGGCCGGCCATACGTTTTCCCATATGTTTTTTTTTCTAATTGGAACGATTTTGGACCGTTCTTCCTCACCAACGAACATTTAAATTTCAAATTAAAGGATACAAAACTACAATATGTTAGCTATTAGTGTGTCGATTTTGGAGTTTCTCACTATTACCGTCTAAACGCTAGCTGGATGACATCAGTGTACCCCAAACGACAATTTTGAGGGTAATGTGGCACCGCTGGCTATCGCAGCTCTGCCAATAAAAGAGTAGGTACTACAATTTCAAACGTTTCTTTGAAGTTATGCTACTGCTGCAGTTCCGTACTGTGCCTTTCAAGTCATTGTATTTCGTTCTCTCGATCATAACATTTGCATATTATTCCACAGAGGCAAGTTTGTTTACGTTCAGTTCGGTGACCTCTCTCACATTGAATTGATACGAAGATAAAAATATGAATGACTTGTGAACACAATAACTGGATATAAATTGGTCCCACTGCTAAATGTATAGGTACTCTAAAAGATTGTTAGGATTTTAGTAATTTCAATCATACCTGATCTGAAGGCGTATTCACATTGCATCGGAAAGTCATATTCCAATCGAAATCTAAATGTATGGAATTTGAGAGAAATCTTTTCGAATCCTTTTCGAATTTTCGGCTTTCCGATGCAATGTGAATTTCCCCCCACTAGTACAAATTTAATTCTTTTACATTATTTTGACTCCTGGTAACATTAGATAAGTCTTACATTTTCTGAGACTTCTTCCCGCGCTTTTGACGAGTGACATTGTTGTTATGCTTGAAATTTTTACAATTCATTATAAAATTAGTTTTGTGTGACAATTTCGATAGTAATTTGTAACATAAGTGCTAGTGCAATTATACAGTAATGAAAAAACTCAAATATAACACGTTTATGCACTTTTTGGAAGACGTGAATAAGTTCATCAAGAAAACCTTGCAAAAATCACTATCGTTTTACGGGTGGTATTTAAACTGGGTTGATTGGGTCTAGGTACCCTTCCCAAGTATTTTTTCAGCATAGTTTCTGAAGCTGGAACATAGAATTAAGATTTTCAAATGGTTCTAAACTGAAGACTTGGCTGTACGGGCTAGATCCCTTTGCCTTTCCTCCCCTCGGGGATAAAAAGAACCAAAAAAAAAACTTACATTTTCTAAATTGACATTTATTTGTGTGTTATTGTTTTTTTTTTTTAATTTAATTGCCCTTCGAAAATGACTTTTGGCGAAGAAGTAACACTTTCGGTTAAACAAGGTAACTAGCAATTTTACAGAAAGCTATTTTAAGGTTTTTGGTTTGCAATAAACATTATCTTGTTTTATTGGCATTGCTCTAAAATTAAATTTCTTTGTATGAAATAAATTATACACTAATTATTTGAGACGTTTTCGTGAAATTAATTAACGATGTTTAGTGTTTTTTGTACTTTGTTTTGTTAATGGAGAGACATTTGAGACATTTCTGTCCATGTTGTACTGAGGGTGCGAAATGTCGAAAGAAACTTGCCAGTATATCAATTCATTTGATATTACAATAAATCTACGTCAGTATAACTGTACAATTATAATGATGACGCCAAATGATTAATTAAATATATAAGTACATATTGTATGCATGTGCTGGATTATTTCCACGATCCACTAACTATACATCTTCTATACATCTATACAGATAAATAAAATTGGAGTGTCTGTTTGTACTCGTAATATTAAAATAACCGCTTTTTACTAAATGCATATAGATATATACACGGTACATATACCAAAATTTTTTTTTTTCAATTTTTGGTTATCTGTCTGTCTGTTTGTTGCGGCTTATCTCTGAAACGGCTGGACCGATTTTGACGGGACTTTCACTGGCAGATAGCTGATGTAATAAGGAGTAACTTAAGCTACTTTTATTTTAGAAATTTTATTATTTTTATTAATATAAATAAATAATAAAAAAATAACTATTCCACGCGGACAAAGTCGCGGGCACAATTCCATAATAGGCCATTTTACGAAATTTTTTTCTGATGATGATTACCTTTTGAAAACATTGTTAAATTTATTTTCGATTGTTAAAATTACTGTTCAATGAATTATTTCGATTTCAACATTTAACTTCTAAAAGGTTCGTTGACATCGGCGTCTATTTACATAGTTGTTATAAGTAGGTGTGTGTCCGCTTTGCAACCTATTGGTTATTTATTATAATATCCATGGACCTGTGAGTATGAGAGCTCGATGGCGTCGTTGCGCGCGTCATTCTAACCGAACACGCAGGTTAAGCAACGTCGACCGCAGTCTGTCTACGGATGGGTTTATCTATCTCGAGTTTCACCGTGCTTCGGAGGGCACGTTAAGCCGTCGGTCCCGGCTGTTGTCGATAGATGACAGTGGTTAAGCTAAGTCTTAAGAGAGGTTTTTAAGAGAGGTAGGGCGCATCAAAGCAGCTCGTCTGGGGAAGTAACTCCCTAGAGGGATATTGTGTTCCTGAGCGTGAGTGATGTCACCAGTGAGCTCTTAAGAAGTAGCCGTGTTAGCAGCAGATGTGGAGGATACTGAATGTATTGCAAACGTTCATGGGCTATGCTAACGGTACCCGCTTTACCGTAGCCTATTAAATCTATAGTTAAGGCGATTGTAGTTCCAAATACAGGAAAGTAGCCATTATGAAGGTATCGACAGTTTGTTTTCTACTATACACACAGTTTTTTTTTATAACAGAAGTATACGGTGCCCTAATATACAGTGACTACCGAGCTTATGAACACTTGCAGTACAAGAGTACTGCTCGCGCGTGGCGTACGAACAAATCTAGTCGCAACTTCCGTCAGGTCGTGCCCTTCACTAGAGCACTCCCGAAATCTCAAGAGGATTGCTGCGCTTTCTCCGTGTGGTGGTACCTTTTAACACTTCCACCTATAGCTCCATCAAATCCTCTTTTTTTTTAAAACATCGTGGGAAGGTTGACTCGCGTATTACCCACGCGTAAAGCTCTTAACGCTCTGAACGCTTCTAATACATTCAGTATCCTCCACATCTGCTGCTAACACGGCTACTTCTTAAGAGCTCACTGGTGACATCACTCACGCTCAGGAACACAATATCCGTTTAGGGAGTTACCTCCCCAGACGGCCTTGATACGCCCTACCTCTCTCAAAATATACATATGTGCCTTCCGAAGTTATATAAAAACATATATAGTCATATAATATACCGTATTGGTCGTGTTCGTGTTCGAGCGTGCATGAGAAGAGCAATGAATGTTAAAGAAGCGAGTGGTGTGTAAGGATCGAGTCGCGTGGCGCTCGGTTCTCTCTGCCTACCGCGCAAGGGATTAGGGCGTGAAGTTATAGATAGATATATATTTATTGTTATAGACAGATACGAGTATATATATTTTGACGAGCTCGGTGGCTCAGTGGTGGAACGCGCTGTTACGCTACTTTGACACCAACGCTCGTGGGTTCGATTCCCACACAGTACAAACATTTGTGTGCATGAACACGTCTGATTGTCTTGGTCTGGGTATTTTCTATGTATAATAAGTATGTATTGCGAAAAAAAAATGTTTATCAGTTGTCTAGTACCCATAACACAAGCTTCGCTTACTTTGGGGCTAGGTGGCGCTGTGTAATTTGTCCGACAATATTTATTATTATTATTATATACCGTAGTCTGTCCTACCTTATCATTGTGATTACAGCGGTTTAAATAAGTCCGTGAACTTTGGAATGCTTTATAGATATTATCTGACTATATCAGATATTATAGAACAAAGAGAGGTCAAAGAACTCCCTTGACTACTTTATTTTGTTGAATAACATGTAAACATTTATATTTTTAATCAACAAATGCAATATATTAGTGCGATAAGACCGAATTACTTTCTTGCTGTCTGTACTACCTAAACCGAACTCAAGTTCTCAGTTGGGTAAAGATAAAACCGAGCAATACTCGATACTCGGTTCCACATTAATTGTGTAATCAGCCCATCTTCTACTATTTAACCTTCAGCCGTCGTTTTTTTAATATTTTTTTATACTACGTCGGGAGCAAACAAGCATAGGGCCCGCCTGATGTAAAGCGGGTACCGTAGCCTATTAACGTTTGCGATATATTAAGTATCACATGCGCGATGCCTCCTCTGCTGCTTACACTGCAACTCCTTGGGAGCTTACTGGTGACCTCATTCACACGCAGGAACACAACAACCCTCTAGGGAGTTGTTATTTGGCTGCGGTTTTCTGTGAGGTGGAGTATACTTCTCCAGACGGGCTGCTTTGATGTGCCCTACCTCTCTTAAAACATCCAGACCAAGACAAACAGACATGTTCATGCACACAAATGTTTGTCAATGTCAATGTCGCGTCATTCACGACTGAGCCTCTGAGTTCGTCATAAATCATACAATCATAATACCACTAAGGTGGCGTACGGCCTGCCTGATAGTAAGTTGTTACCATACCCTATGAGCATTTGCAACACCAGGGGTGTCACTCTTGCGTAGTCGCCCCTGCATAAATCTCTTCACGCCTTTCTTGAAGAACCCCATGCTGTAGCCCCGAGGAAATACCTCGGCTCATTCCACAACTTCATAGTTCTCGGTAGATCTCTTCTGGAACCGCACAGTACGTGACCATTGCGACTCCAGTGTAAGAGGATGAACTCCCAGCCGTCGGCGAGAGGTTCGGTTGAAACGAGGCTGTTATCATCATGTCGAACAACTCCTCGGAACACATTGTACAATCGGTAGAACATGCAGAGGGATGCGAAAATCTCGTTTATTAACAACCAATCGATTATTGACTAATTGTTGAAATAATCGATGAAAGAGAGCGTTGTATAACCACCTCTACCTTGATAGCTGTAAATGAGAGAGGTATTTAGGGCATAGCTATTAAATAGTAAACATTTTAGAGATCCTTAATCAATGGTATCGATGGAACCTTAGCAATCTTACATTATCTGGTTTTAAAAGGCTGTATTTTAATGCATTTTATTTTATTTTAACGAACTCGGTGGCGCAGTGGGGAATGACGCGACTTTGACATCAACGTGTGCATGGACATGTCTGTTTGTCTTGGTCTGGATGTTTTAAGAGACGTAGGGCGTCATCAAAGCTGTCCGTCCGGGGAAGTACCTCCACCTCACAGAAAACCGCGGCCAAATAACACCTACGTAGAGGGTCGTTGTGTTGCTGCGTGTGAGGTCCCCAGTAAGCTCCTAAGGTGTGGCTGTGTTAGCAGCAGAGGTGGTATCGCGCGAGTAATACTTAAAGTATTGCAAGCGCTAATACGCTACGGTAACCATTTTACATCACGCGGGCTGTATGCATGTTTACCTTCAGACGTCGTATAAAAAATAACTAACCACTGTGCATGGAACTCTGCTTCTGTTAAATTTCCAATAATAAGGGTGTTAAGGTATGAAGTTGCCGTTGTATAGATAATTTGAATTGACATTAAACCTTCATGGTATGAGATTTTCGAGTGAAACGTTTTTCACATGATACCTATGAGGTTTTTTCTTTTAAATGTGCAACATTTTTTTTTTTCGAATTTCAATTGTTTTTTTTTTAATCAGCTTAGACGGGAAAGATGGATACTTCGAAAATCCGAGTGTTTTTTTTAATGCGAGTTCCGACGCGGAACTGACGCGGTAGAAACGGCTCGCAATATCAATGCTGCGTTTGGAGAGGAGACTGCTAATGAACGCACCGTGCGTTTTTTATTTAGACGCTTTCGTAATGGAAACTTCGACTTAAAGAACAAACCACGTGCAAGACCGTCCACACAGGTGAACAACGCTGAATTGAAGGAGATGGTGGAAGCCGATCCGAGTCAAACTACCCAGGAATTAGCGGCATGGTTTAACGTTACCTTACCTACAACATTGACTCATTTGCATCAACTCAATAAGATAAAAAAATATGAAAAATGGGTGCCTCATGATTGGAGTTGCAAATAAGTCAAATCATGAGGTACCCATTATTCAAATTTCGAAAGAAACGCGTGTTGAAACTTGTGTTGTCTTGTTGAATCGGTGCAGAAATGAAGGAATATTGGGTCGAATTGTGACATGTGACGAAAAGTGGATTCTTTACGATAACCGTAAGCGAAAAATGCAATGGCTGACCCCAGGTCAAACGCCGCAACAGTACCCTAAAGCAAAGCTTACCAATAACCAGTTGAATGCGCAAGTTTGCATTGCCAGAGGAACACCTGGCTCGTCAATTATATAACAATTCATTTTTTTAATGTTCCTTAAGAGATAGGAACGGTGTTCCTGAACATTCCTATTCTACTTTTTTATGCTGAATCCGAATCTGAAGTCAAAATATTCGAATATTCGAAAAAACGCACACACAGACAAACGCACAGACAAACATATAGATTTCATATAGGAACGGTGTTCCTGAAAAGGTAATAAAGGCTAACTGTTTGGTGGTCCCTTCATGGCGTTGTTCACTATAGCTTTCTCAGGTCTGGTCATGCAATAACAGCAGATGTTTACTGTGCCGAACTTCGAACAGTGCTGGCGAAACTGGCAGTGAAACAGCCCCGACCCTTGAATCGATCTTCACCATTATTGCTCCATGATAACGCAAGACCTCACACTGCACGAGAAACCATTGTAACTCTACAGGACCTGCAGTTAGAAGCCATACGTCATCATCCGTACTTTACCGACCATTCAATCCCATCCATGGTAATGTTACATGGTACGCTGGCACTACCGAGTCAGTTGCAGACTCATTCACAGTGCCAACGTCCTGGACATAATGATACATTTCTCTAAAATACTCATTCCACCGTTCTAACACTTCCTGAGTGTTAACCTGACCAGCTTTACATTTTATCTTATCCATTCTAGATGCTGACGAACCACTTCAAGACTTCTTTACCACTCTCCAGAAGAATTTGGTATTAGCCTCGACGTTCTTCGTCAGCCTCTCTTCCTCATTCATAAGTTGCCTTTCACTAAAGTTTCGGTTTCATTCTTGCATCGACGGTAGTATTTCTTTCTTCTTCTCTTTCATACCATCACTCTGGTGCAAAGATGATACGTAATCCAGCCACGCTTTCCTCTTTTTTTCCACGGAGTATTCAACCTCCGCATCCCACCAGGCATCTCCTCTCAGTGTTCTGCGTTTCTTCGCGCATCCACATGCTTCTTTCGCACTGTCCACCATACTTTCTTTTAGAAATTACCAACATTCGTGTACATCTGAGTTCGAAAGACTCACGTTCGGAAGTTTCCACTGACTAGTTGTAGTCTAGAGTACGTTGTTGTGAGTGACATGCTAATTTGTGACCTGTCCACCTGTGTCTGGAGCGAAATACAATGTGTATTTGACAGCAAGTAGCCGTACGATTTACATTGTGACTTACAAGTCTAAATGTTATTCTTGTCTCGAAAACACGCCCTGACGAGCTCGGAGCCGCTGCGGTTAATAACGCGGCTTTGTCACCGACGCTCGGGGGTTCGTTTCTCACATAAGACAAACATTTGTGTGCATGAACTATTTGTCTTTGGGCTGGGTGGTTTTTAAGAGGGGTAGGGCGCATAAAAGCAGCCCGTCTGGGAAAGTACATTCACCTCACAGAAAACCGCAGCCAAATAACACCTCTATGGAGGGTTGTAGTCTTCATACATGTGAGTGAGGTCACTAGTAAGGCGCAGGAAAGAGATGTTGTGATAGCAGCACAGGTGACATCGCAAGTGTTACTTAATGTATTACAAGCGTAGGCCTCAATTCAATGAGCAGTATATATTTTGACGAGCTCGGTGGCTCAGTCGTGAATGACGCGACTTTGACACCAACACTCGTGGGTTCGATTCCCACAGAAGGCAAACAATTGTGTGCATGAACATGTCTGTTTGTCTTGTTTTAAGAGAGGTAGGGCGCATCAAAGCAGCCCGTCTGGGGAAGTACCTCCACCTCACAGAAAACCACAGCCAAATAACAACTCCCTAGAGGGTTGTTCTGTTCCTGCGTGTGAGTGAGGTCACCAGTAAGCTTCTAAGGAGTTGCTGTGTAAGCAGCAGAGGAGGCATCGCGCTAGTGATACTTAATATATTACAAGCGTTAATAGGCTACGGTAACGGCTTTACATCAGGTGGGTCGTATGCTCGTATACCTCCCGACGTAGTATAAATAAAATATATTAACCCAGTGGATAAAGAACCGATGTAATTATTCGACAGTCCAATCAATCCTGGTTTGGGCATTACTCAATTCGTGTTTTCGAATTAATGTACATATTTGTAATTATCACCTGCTGACACTTGCGGTAAATCATGTTCGGTTTCTGGAATTTTGAGGCCTGACGGCAGCCCGTCCACGTAACAAATTAGTATCCTCGTCAAACCCAAAGGGTTTGGTCCACTAGGACCCCGCCAATACTAACGGATTAGGAAACGGAATAACGATAGAGAAGAGATTGCATTGTTTAGATCATATGTTTGTCAATGCATCCAAGTTACTGACAGCTGTCAGAGACAGTCTATGGTCTAAGTAAAAAATGTATCAGGTCAATCCTTTCGTTAAATCCGATTTGTTTTAATGTAGCGCTATAACCCCTACAGATAGGAAGAAGAAGTATGACATCAGAAGGTACATTACAGTTCAATCTTATATTCACGCCAGCTCCCTGGCGGGGTATGCAGCGATAACCAATTGAATAATGAAAAGATTATAAGTAATAAAGCAATAACACACCCTGAGTACAAATAGTTGAAAATCACTCTCATTAATTATACATAAATATACAAAATATAAACAAAAAAACGGGTCAAATCATAGTCGGACTTATACATGAAGAGTTCCGTACTACCGCGTGATAAACGTCTCTTGTGTGAAGTCTTTTAATTTAATTTTTATATTATTTGTTTTTATAACGGCCATATCAGTAATAAACACAATTAATATTTCAAATGTCTGCTTATTATGAGTCAACCCTATGACAGAGCGTTATTGATGTGAGATATTAATATTTGATATAATTTACGATACTCGTATTATCTATATTCTAGTGATATCTGGCCCCTAATGTAACGTTAAAAATAAAGTAATAATATTTGAAATTGTGAGGTTGCTACGGCAACGTATTTTCTTTAGTGGTCTAGTTTTGGTGTCTCGATCCATATGGAAAAATATGAAGCATATTCTATAAACGCAAGTCCTATTTGATATTATTATTTCTACTTAAACTATCCTTTCACGCTGAATATACACCGCTACAATTGATACAGTACAATATTCAAATCATGATTAAGAAATTTACTTGTAAACAAATGTTACTGTAGCATATCTGAATTTTTGATGTACTAATTGTTTAAGCGAAGTAATTATATGTAATACAGTAAATAATTTAATGTGATAGGTATAAATTATTTTGCGTGCCTGATTGAGGCGGAATATTGTGACACTTGGTGACACTAGCATATTTCATGTATACCAATATTTGAAGCAAATAAATTTTCTTTCTTTCGATACTCAACAAAATATTTATAATTTTACTCGTAATAAATTTTTTTCTTCATCAGGTGTTCATTATTACCTTTTTCGGTGAAATTATGTTTGTAAATATTTTGTTCAAAGATAAGTTTAGTTTTCAATAATAAGATTCGCAAATATTGTCCCGCCATTTTAAAATGTATACGTAAAGTTTGGGACATATAAATTTCTAATAAAAATTTCGTTAATATCTGAAAAATACAAATTATTTAAAACGTTTAAGTACAAACTATATCATTATTTAAGTAGACATAATCTTATTGAAAGCGTAAAGTGCCAAACCTCGACTACGAATGTCCTTGCTCAGATTATTTTATGTCAATTTTGTTCATACTATAATAAAATTTCAGTACCTGCTATAATTACATATAAGGAATTTGAAGTCTTTTTTGTTTTTTTTTGTTTATTTACACATAAGGTAGCCACGAGTGCAGTATTATGAAATCGCGGCAAAAATAAACTGACATTGACAGTTGGATCCAACCGCGAGAAAAAAATTATCATCAAGATTATTTATTTTGTTTAATATTAGTGTTAATAAAATACAGGTTTATGCATTTATACTTTGTTCTACGTGATTGGCCGTGGTAGCCACCCAAAACATACAAAAAGAGAATAGACAGCACATGCTTTTTCAATTAAAACATTGACAGTCTTAAATGCCAATTACACAATATTCAAAATATATCAGATACTCGATTAATAAATAAATAACATTTGCATTTTAATATTAATTGCTATACATTGACACTCACAAATTGCAAATTACTTTATTAATAATTTTCCGCTATTAATCTTTTTAATTGGCCGGAAATTCTTTCAAAGATTTTGGCAACCTTTTGTAAATCTTAAATCAGAAAATAAAATTAGAGAAAATGGTACTTAGTTGTTGTTTTTTATTACTTACCATTATTATGTTTTGATTTATCCATAGTCAATATCAGAACATCACTTTTCAAATGAGATAAAATGATAGTAACTTGAAAGTGTGATGCGCAAAAATAGTGTTACAACTTTGTTTACCATCAAACTCTTTCACAATTTGTAATACGCGTAATTTAGTTCCAAACGTGTGTATGATTACAAATGTAAATAAATACTGCGTGCCTGAGCGAGCGACTCAACGTTTGCCCATTCGACGGCGAGAGTGTAGAGATGTCTTGTCGATGTTTTTATTAAGTTATCGATGTTATTTAAATACTTGAGATATCGATTATTTATTTATTTATTTATTATCACCTTGCACAGATATACATAATATATACGAAAATCACTTGCAATTATTATGATATTAGTTTAGTCATTAGGAGTCTGACATAACTCGTTTGGCCGTCTGAAAGGGTACTCATGAGATTTCACCGCCTCCCTCCCATCGGGTCCCGGAGGGTGCCCCTCACAGAAGAATGACTAACGCACACCCGGGTGTGGGTTAGTCCTTCTTTTGTGTGTCTACATTTTGATGGCAAAAAACAAAACAAAAAGTCGATCGACACAGTTGCAGTTAGCCGCCATTTGTCTTAGCAAGTCAGTCATCTCCTCCGATAGCCAGCCGTCGCCTTCTGGAAGCATTACCTCCGGCCTCATTTGTATCTTATGATCAACAACATCGTTTTTCTCCAGCCAACACCTTACAAGCGGGGTGGGAAGAACTAACCCGCCTACTACTAAAGTACCTACTTGTATTATCTTTATATTCTCGTGTACGAGTCGTATTGAAGAGGCCCGTACAATTTTGAATTTGAAACGCGTTTATTATATTAATTTCTTTCGATTTGCTCCGTTTTACATACATTTTTCGTGTTTATTATTAAATTACAACATGAACAAGACCTGAAGTTCGGCGCTTGCCATGCCCTAAATCACTATCTACAGTTGAAGAGAGTGGATCGATCAAAATGGCTTTGTCCCGATACGCAGGTGAAAGGCAAATATATCCTCTTTACTGATGAAAAAAAATTCACGATTGAAGAGCACTACAACAAGCAAAATGACAAACTATACGCACACAGTTCTAAAGAAGCCACTCAAGTGGCCGGAAAGGTACAACGTGGTCATCATCCTGCGTCTGTAATGGTTTACTTGGGGGTGTCTTATCAAGGAGTCACAAAGCTTCATTTTTGTGAAAAACTAGTGAAGAGTTCAGCCAAAGTGTATCAAGAGACTGTCTTGGATCGTGTTGTGAAACCTCTCAGCAATACACTTTTTAAAAATGTACCATGGACTTTCCAGCAAGATTCTGCACCTGATCACAAGGCACGAAATACCTAAGCCTGGCTCGAAAGCAACGTTCCAGACTTTATAAGAGCTGAAAACTGTTCCTCGTCTAGCCCAGATCTGAACCATTAAGACTACAAATTATCAGTTTTAGAGGATATGGCCTGCTCGAAACGACACGCCGACATTGTGTCTCAAAATCTCTGGAGCAAGTAGTGGCTAAATTTCCCATTGAAACAGTGCGTAAATCCATAGATTCGTGGCCAGACAGATTAAAGGCATGTACCAAAGCAAAGGTGACCATTTCTTTATTTGTTGCTGAGACTTGCATACATATGCATATGTAAGTTTTATTAAGATTACATTACTTTGTGAAAAATAAATACATTTGTAACAGAACTTATGACCGGACTAGGTATAATTGAAATAAATTGATTAGACCATTTAGACAATAATAAATAATGTAAAATATAAACACCTGGCATTCGAGTAGATCGCAAAGGATGTATAACTTTGTCTATAATTAGTCCATTGAAAATTTTGGGGTTGCAAAAGTCAGAGCAGGCAATTTTATTTTCTGGATTGTTTGTGGGGTCGCAACCCTTGTCCCGCGGCCGCCATCTTGAAGAAAAAAGGCTACGAATGGTTTTTACACTATATTGGGCAAACTATTCGTCGCACAGAAAATTTGAGAAAACAATATTTGTTGCAAATTAAATTTTCTATAATTTTGGTTCCATAACTTCTAGTCGTAGAACCAAAAATAACAAAGTTATTAACGAAAATAGATAAAAATATGGAAACAAATTTTCTTTTCGTCGTTATAGATTTATTCTGGTTATTTAAAAAATTACATGAGAGGATTTCGACATTTCAGGTACACTGCAGAACATTTGAGGCCTGCCTTTCGACATCCACACATTGCTCCACTGTTTCCTTTGCATCGGTAGAATATCAACTGTAGAAGCTCAGTGGGGTGCTGGAGGTTTTGAACTTTGAACAAGCATCAATATTTATTCATACTTTTTCCAGCCCCAGTCCAGTGACTGGACCTGATGATAGACTCGGTGTCTGTGCAAGGGGGCTGCGTCTTGTGTTGGAGGAAGTGAAAATAAATTAAATGTATTCTTTGTCACTGTCTTGGCGAATTGATTATATCTAAGACTGTCAAGAGAATCATCATCTTTATTTATAAAGAGATGAAAAAACGCCAACGGCAGTGAGCAAAGTAGGGTCGACTCTCTCATCGAGGAATAATGCTCTTCTACTAGCTAACTTAGGACGTTTATCCAGGATTGCCAGAAATTTCATTTTGTCGATGTTGTCAGCTACTGATGTGTCGCATCCTGAGAAGGCACGGACGCTAGAGAAAAAACCAGAGGGAACCAGAAAATAGTTATAACGACCAAAAGAAAATTAGTTTCCAATTTTTTAACTATTTTCGTATAACGTCGTATAATAACTTTGCTATTTTTGATTCTACCACTAGGGTTGCGACCCCACAAACATGGATTTAACTTTACACTAACCCCCTCTTGTCAATTTCAAAACTGACACTAAAGTCAATTCCAAAACTTCCTACTCCTACATATTTCTTCTGATTAAATTCAGCTGTAGTTTAACCCCCGGGACAGCAATGAACTTTACTGTTCATTGCTTTTTTGGTGGTCGCCGCTGTTAATTCTGGCTACACAGGAGCCACAGTGGTGGGTATGAGTGGTGGGCCTGTCCGATTAACCCCTCTTGACATCCAAAAAATAAAATTGCGTACTCTGACTTTTGGACGCTAAGCCCAAAAAATTGTAACATTTTAATGGCCTTAATAACATTTGGTCAAAAGTATTTTCCTTAATTTATCCGTGAATATTTTGTCTGTTTCTGTATTTTTATTTCACCCATAAAACAAAAGGTTATCTTGACACTTGCTACGGAAAAGGTTGCAACTGGTAAATGATATCGAATTATTTACGGCCTTTCTGATGCGGATGTCAATCTGTCATTTTCGCTGATAATGAGATTATGTCTATATTTATATATTTGCAAAACAATAAAAGATATCTTTAGTATGTTGTTTGGGTAACTACATCATAGGTTTTTATACAACGTAGGGACGCAAACAAGCTTAAGTAAAGTACCGAGCATATCAACACTTACAATACAGGAAAGATTGCTCGCACATTGCCTCCCCTGTTAACGCAGCAACGCCTCAGGAGCTTACTGGTAACTCACTTGCACGAACAAAACAACAGGAAGTTGTTATTTGGCTGTAGTTTTCTTTAAAGCGGAGTTATTTCGTCAAGGAGGTATCTAGCTGAAAATAATATAGTTTTAGGCGTTATTTTGCAAAAATCTAAGGCATTTTGTTTTAAACTATTTACTTTGTGTGCATCCTCCACTAATTAGTTCATGTGAATTAGCGGCGGCTGAATGTATTATAGATGTTCTTAGCATATTCTTCTAACGGCTACAGCGTCTGAGAATACCTTGTGGAGAGACGAAACACGCTGCCACTGAATAACTGCTTTTTACTAAATGCATATGGATATATACACGGTATATACTACTCTGTGTAAAAAGTATCGGGAATATGTCAATAAAAAGACCCGCGTAAAAGAGGTCGTTCTAATTTTTTTACTGCATGTTGGTAGCACTGTACTGATTTAGCGCGCAAAATTTGAGCGGGATCTGTCATTTAATTTGTTTTAAACTACACTTTTTGTTGGTCATAGTTTTGAGTCCTCGGCGATTTTTACAATGGAAAATATTGTTGAACAAAGAGTGTGCCTTAAATTTTGTGTTTCAAATGATATTTCATGTGGTGAATCACTAAAAATGTTGCGAAATACCTACGGCGAATCGTGTATATCGAAAACAAGGGCTTATGAATGGTATAAGGCTTTTAAAGAAGGCCGAGAAGTAGTAGTAGACTTGCCTCGTTCTGGTAGACCTTCAACCGCTACGACCAGAGAAAACATCGACAGAATCAAGAAGCTAGTGCTCGAAAATCGACGTATGAGTCTGAGAGAGTTGGCTAGTGAGGTGAACATATCTTTTAAGTCCGTCCACAACATTCTCATTGACATTTTAGGCATGAAACGCGTCGCCGCTCGACTAGTTCCAAAAGAGCTCAATTTTGTTCAAAAAGCGCAGCGAAAGCATGTCGCTGAAGACATGGTTTCCCGAGCTTCTACGGATCCGACCTTTATGAAACGTATAATAACTGGCGACGAGACATGGGTTTATGAGTACGACATGCAAACAAGCCAACAGTCTTCAGAATGGCGTCTCGAAAACGAGCCGAAACCCAAAAAACCGCGGCAAAGTCGCTCCAAAATCAAGGTGATGCTGACAGTTTTTTTTGACTACCGTGGTGTGGTTCACTCCGAATTCCTTCCAGAGGGAGAAACAGTGAATAAAGAATATTATTTAGGCGTCATGAAGCGTTTGCGTGAGAGTATCCGCCGAAAACGTCCAGATTTGTGGCAACACAACTCATGGATGCTGCACCATGATAATGCACCATCACACACAGCCATTATAGTGAAAGAGTTTTTAGCGAAAAATTCAACAAAAGTTCTCGACCAAGCACCGTATTCACCTGATATGGCTCCGACTGACTTTTTTTTATTTCCCAAGTTAAAATTACCACTTCGAGGAACACGTTTTGAGTCGATAGAAGCCATAAAAGAAAATTCGCTGAATGAGCTAAAGGCCATACCGCAAATAGCCTATGAAAAATGTATGGAAGACTGGGTGAAGCGGTGGAGATGTTGTATTGCAAGCGATGGGGCCTACTTTGAAGGCGATAAAATAAATTTAGATGAATAATTTGTATTTTTTGTTTTATTGACAAATTCCCGATACTTAGTACACAGAATGTATACCAAAATGAACATTTTTACAATTTTTGTATGTCTGTCTGTCTGTTTGTTCCGGCTAATTTTTGAAACGGCTGGACTGATTTTGACGGGACTTTCACTGGCAGATAGCTGATGTAATAAGGATAAACTTAAGCTACTTTTATTTTAGAAATTTTGTTTATTTTTATTAATATAAATAAATAATAAAAATTAAAAAAAAATAAGTTACAGTAAATTCTGCGAACTGAACAATAACTTTTTTGTTAAATTCCACGCGGACGAAGTCGCGGGCACAGCTAGTACAAAATAATCAGTGTAAAACACAGTGTACAAAGGTGTGCTTAAAGAGGGGTAGGTCGCTCCCTGGAGAGTTGTGTTCCTGCGTGCGAGTGAGGTCTCCTGTAAGCTCCTTAGGAGTTGCTGTGTGAGCAGCAGACGTGGCATCGCGTGAGTGATGCTAAATGTATTTATATATATTTAAGGAAAACCAACAGCTTACAAAAAATAAAGAACAAGACACAATAGACAATAGAAAGCCAATAAAAGGTTCCCACAGATAGAAATAGTGTACAAAACAAACACAGGAGCACTTAAATATACTAAACACTGACCATGCACAGGTTTTCACAGCATGCACACAAGGCGCAGTCGCCATTACTATTAAGAATACATATTATTTGTACCGTGTTAATCAAAATTTATATAAATCTATCAACTTTTAAAAAAACTGTCTGCTTAATTGTCGCCTCATCGATGTAACGCTACAGTTAAAGAGGTCTAGGTTGGATTCCTTTTATTGCAAGTGTTCATTGGCTACGGTAACCACTTTACATCAGGTGGGCCGTATTTTAGGTAATAGTAGATTAGTACTAGTAGTAGATTTTTTTTAAACAACGTCGAGAGGCATCCAAGCGTTATATTGGTTTCCACATTTATAAGATTTGTATCTTATCTCTTCAAGAGATTTCTTCCAGCCAATGATAATGAATTGCTTCGGAGGGCACGTTAAGCCGTCGGTCCCGGCTGGTGTCGATAGATGACAGTCGTTTAGCTAAATCAGTGGCCCTCGGGCGGCTTGAAAACACTGGCCTCCGCCAATCCGCATTTGAGCAGCGTGGTGGAGTATGCTCTAAACCCCTTCGGTTGAAGGGAGACTCGTATCCCTGCAGTGGGACGAGTAAGGGTGATGTGGTGGTGCTGTGGTAACCCTAATGAATGTAGAAACAAATTGTACAAGAGCTTATAACAAATATATGTGACAACCAGCAAAATGAAATCAGATGCTCTAATATAAAAGGAAATATCTATACAGATAAATAAAATTGGAGTGTCTGTTTGTAATATTAAAATAACCGCTTTTTACTAAATGCATATGGATGTACCTATACACGGTACATATACCAAAATGAATATTTTTACAATTTTTGTCTGTCTGTCTGGTTGTTCCGGCGAATCTCTGAAATGGCTGGACCGATTTTGACGGGACTTTCACTGGCAAATAGCTGATGTAATAAGGAGTAACTTAGGCTATTTTTATTTTAGAAATTTTATTTATTTTTATTAATATAAATAAATAATAAATAAAAAAAAATAACTATTCCGCGCGGACGAAGTACATAATACATATCTATTATTATTTTGCTGTTCGCTATTTTACTCTGCTTATTTACGTACTTATAATCAAATCAAATAAATAAAATTATAACTGAACACTAACCTTTTTGTTAAATTCCGCGCGGACGAAGTCGCGGGCACAGCTAGTAAATAATAATATTCACCAACCAGGGCAGCTTGTGGCGAGATGTTGGTGCGTAACGACACCACGGGTACCCGAGTGCTCCAGAGAGTCGATCAGGACCTTCGTCTTCGGCGTGTCTTCGCCTGTCGGAGTGGAAATTCGACAAGGCTCGCAGGACTTTCAACTATGACATGCCTTCATTGACCGTCCAGAGAAAAATCGATAGAGCATATTGCTTTATCAGCTGATATGCTAAAGGTCATAACGCCGCGAGTAACTTCGTACAAAGTGCAGCACACCTCTCTACATCACTGAGTCACTCACACCGGTGTTGCTCCCGGCCGAATTTTTCTGGCATTTCTGGCGTCCATCCAGTGAGTGGCGTGCCAACGCCTGCCGGAAGTAACGTCAGATATGATAGTTACAGTTATGGCAGGCGACCGTCCCTCTTCTGTAATCTGTACCAATAACCCAATAATTTCGTACGCATTCGGAATAGTTCCAATAACTGCCGAGACCTGCTCATGGATATACTGTTCCAGGAGTGGGAGGCGACGGGTATACAACATTTTTTTATACAACTTCAGGGTGAATACAAGCATACACCCCACCTGATGTAAAGCGGTTACCGTAGCCTGTGAACGCTTATATTAAGTATCACTCGCGCGATACAGCAACTCCTTCTGGTGACCACACTCACACGCAGGAACACAACAACCCTCTAGAGAGTTATTATTTGGCTACGGTTTTCTGTGAGATGGAGGTACTTCTCCAGACGGGCTGCTTTGTTGCGCCCTACCTCTCTTAGAAAACCCAGACCGAGACAAACAGATATGTTCATGCACACACATGTTTGTCCTTTGTGGGAACCGAACACACGAGCGTCGGTGACAAAGTCGCGTTATTCACCGCAGCGCCACCTAGCTCGTCAAAAACATTTATCTTCTCAAACTACATTAATCTTCGCAAAGGGGACTCTACACGTTGGATGCATATCTCTACGCACGCCTATCAAATGACCGGGTTCAACACCCGTGGGAATTTAGAAGAAATAATAATGTTTGACGAGCTCGGTGGCGCAGTGGTGAAACGCGCTGTTACGCTACTTTGACACCAACACTCGTGGGTTCGATTCCCACACAATACGAACATTTGTGTGCATGAACACGTCTGTTTGTCTTGGTCTGGGTATTTTCTATGTGTAATAAGTATGTATTTACAAAAAAATAATGTATATACGTATGTTTATCAGTTGTCTAGTACCCATAACACAAGCTTCGCTTACTTTGGGGCTAAATGGCGCTGTGTAATTTGTCCGACAATATAGATTATTTATTTATTATTTTATGTGAATGGATAATTTGTTCCGAAATAATTGACAATTAATTGAATTCCTCAATAAATTGACTGTTTAGTAACCGGTTACGTATCGTAGCTCGGCACGAGTATCGCCGGTCGGCGTTTACGTAAGTGCTGCGCTTCAAGGAAACCGCGCGATGTCAGCAACGATGCAGTTGCAGCGAGACTAGAGATGGGACCTTACCGGTAACTCAAGGCAAATAAATTCCCGAGCAAGTTCGGTTCGGTAACATTCCGGAATGATGGTATATTTAGATGAAAATGAAGAAAGCAACATTTACGTAATCTTTATTTTTATTTTTATTTTATTTTATTTTATTTAGGACAACCAACAATTGTACAAAGAGCTTAAGATACATACGTATTACTAAGAAAATTAAATAAGTGCACAACCAACACCGTTGTCCGCTAAATAATATTAAAAAATGCACAAAAAAGTATAATATATAAGTATTACACTATTATAACTTCTACGAGTATGATTAAAGATTTGATGCTAAATATTAAACATAAGAACAAGAGTCAGAGACAGAGAGAAAAAATAATAATAATAAAATCGAATTAGGTACCTAGTTACAAGAGAAATCAAAATCAACCTGACCTGACCTGACGAACAAATTAAAAATCGCGTAATCAAACCAATAGTATTTAAAAGTGCCGGAAGTATAAAATCGATGCTCGGCCTATGGTATATTATTAAAGGTTCAACCCCTTAAAATCTACAATTTCAAGTTCCATCCATATCAACCTTTACTCTTCTCACTGCAGGGATACGGGTCTCCCTTCAACCGAACGGGTTTAAAGCATACTCCACCACGCTGCTCAAATGCAGATTGGCGGAGGCCAATGTTTTCAAAACCGCCCGAGGGCCACTGACTTAACGACTGTCATCTATAGATAACAGCCGGGACCGACGGCTTAACGTGCCCTCCGACCACGGAAGGCACCGAAGCGCAACAAGTTATGACATCTCAAAAAATATTTTGATACAAGATGTATTTCACTTAGATGCATTTTCTATTACGTGGGGTCGAGATGTACGGTTCCGAGAATATTCGTGAAATTCCCTTTTAAATTACCACTCACTATTTTAGGTAAGTTACTGACAAGCTCGGTGGCTCAGTCGTGAATGACGCGACTTTGACACCAACGCTTGTGGGTTCGATTCCTACACAAGGCAAACATTTGTGTGCATGAACATGTCTGTTTGCCTTGGTCTGGATGTTTTAAGAGAGGTAGGGTGCATCAAAGCAACCCGTCTGGGGAAGTACCTCCACCTCACAGAAAACCGCAGCCAAATAACAACTCCCTAGAGGGTTGTTATGTTCCTGCGTGATACTGAGGGAAGCCACCATTAAGCTCCCAAGGAGTTGCAGTGTAAGCAGCAGAGGAGGCATCGCGCGAGTGATACTTAATATATCGCAAGCGTTAGTAGGCTACGGTACCGGCTTTACATCAGGTGGGCCGTATGCTAGTATGTCTCCCGACGTAGTATAAAAAAAAATACTGGGAATATTCCATTACGGGAATTTATTGGTAATTTGCTCAATAGTAATGTTCCCGGCCAGCACATTCCTAGGCGAGGCGAGATACCGCGTCTACGAGATGGCACCGAGTAACTTTTAAGTCACTTTTGTTCCTTGTAAATTTATTATTTTTATTAGTTAAATATATTTTAAAGTTTGATCTTTTAGGGTTCCGTACCCAAAGGGTAAAACGGAACCCTATTACTGAGGCTTCGCTGTCCGTCCGTCCGTCCGTCCGTCTGTCACCAGGCTGTATCTCATGAACCGTGATAGTTAGACAGTTGAAATTTTCACAGATGATGTATTTCTGTTGCCGCTATAACAACAAATACTAAAAACTAGAATAAAATAAATATTTAAGGGGGCTCCCATACAACAAACGTGATTTTTTTTGCTCATTTTTGCTCGATATTGATAACGGCAACAGGTAGACGCTTGAAATATTCACAGAATATTTAGTTCTATATTCACTTTAAGAATAAATAATTAAATTAAAATAAAACAAATATTTAAGGGGGCTCTCATACAACAAACGTGGTTTTTTACCGTTTTTATAGATAATGGTACGGAACCCTTCGTGCGCGAGTCCGACTCGCACTTGGCCGATTTTTTTTGCATCCTCCGGCCGCAGCGTAGGTACGCATTTAACCTGCTTCTATGTTGACATTTTACGGTGTCGGTTTTTTTTTATTACGCTTCATGAAACTGCTAGCTATGCATTATTAATTGCAACCGGCTAGTGATTGCCTTTCCCTTGGCCGGAGGTTCCGCAATCCGATTGGGACCTTGTAACCTCGTAAACGTAACTATCACCTGGTCGGTATTACAGAATATATGAACACATCTATAACTTCACGCCAAATCTCTTGCGGGGTGCGCGCAGGGACAACCGAGCGCCACATGACTCGATCGTTACACACCCCACTCGCTTCTTTAACATTCATTGCTCTTCTAATGCACGCTCGCCGGTTTCTAGGGCTCCTGACGTCACCTTCTGATAGAACACGATCAATTTGGTCATGATAGGTAAGTCTTGGCCTTCCTCGGCTCCTACATCCTTTCACTTATGCGTTGTATATCTGTTTCGAAATACATTCTTCCCGCATTCTTTCCACATGTCCGAACCAACGGAGCATGCCTCTTCTTAATTTAACAGCGACGCACTCTTTCAGATCAACTCTCTTTCTAACATCATCATTGTGAATACGGTCTACAAGCGTTACGCAACAAATTTTGCGCAACGCTTGCATTTCGACCGCGTTTATCCAACTTTCATGCTCTCTCTGCTATACCCAGCTCTCGCGTCCATAAGTAAGCGTTGGGACCAGCACTGCATTGTGTATAGCGAGCTATCATATCTATTTATTGTTATACATGAACATGAAAGGTAGGGTGCATCAAAGCAACCCGCCTGGGGAAGTACCTCCACCTCACAGAGCACCGTAGCCAAATAACAACTCCCTAGAGGGTTGTTGAGTTACTGCGTGTGAGTGAGATCACCAGTAAGCTCCCAAGGAGTTGCTGTGTAAGCAGCAGAGGAGGCATCGCGCGAGTGATACTTAAAAATCGCAAGTGTTAATAGGCTACGGTACCCGCTTTACATCAGGTGGGCCGTATGCTTGTATGCGTCCCGACGTAGTATACAAAAAAAATGGGTGCGTGTACTTATGTACGCGCGTGAGAAGTTACACTTCTCTGGCATCATTAAATAAATATTTAACATTAATAACTTAATAATATTTAGTATATTAATTATATTAAATAATAATATTTTAATTTATAAGGGTTATTGGAGTAAAATTAAAAACGTCTATCAAGTAGTAGCGGCGATGTTTATGGAATGTATTACATACAAGTCAAATGTAAAATACAAATGTTATACTTTTTTAACTATAGCGCCATCTACCGGTAATACCGTGAAACATTTAGCAGCTTCACTCTCGCTCTGTCTCTTTTTATTCGCCCTCCATGGTAGCGTTAAACGTTTAACGCAACCTTGTTGGAAGTCGCATTAGAAGTATAACTTCAAAAAGTATTTTTTTATCATCGTGTTCAGTACGGTATCTATACGTATATAAACTAATAAAGTAAAAACTTATCTAAATACAAAATTTGACCCAAATTGTTTGAGCCATTTCCGAGATATGTATGTGTATCTTCACGCCAGGTCCCTTGTAGGGTAGGTACAGAGAACCGAGTGCGAAGACGTCCTTACACACTTCACTCGCCTCTTTAACATTGATAGCTCATTTCATGCACGCTTGCCGTTTCGTAGGGCTGACATCACTTTCTGATAGAACACGACCAATTTGCTCATGGTGAGTCTTGGTCTTCCTCGGCTCCCACATCCTTCCACTTCCATATTGTACATCTATTACGTCATTCTTTTATCCTGTATTTGCACGCCTTTTCTTATTTTAACACCGACACTCTCTTTCATACCAACTATTTTTGAAGTTATACTTCTAATGCGACTTCCAACAAGGTTGCGTTAAACGTTTAACGCAACCATGGAGGGGGAATAGAAAGAGACCGAAAGTGAAAGGCACTCGAACGCATGTATATCGCACGCGTAGTATACTTATACGTTAGCAACGAGTAGCGTCCAATATTATAGCGAAGTAAACAGTGTGAAGTTTCACTTCTTCCGCGCGGAGGGACTCCACGCACTATTTTTTTATCATCATGCCGAACGCGGTGAGCAAGCTTGATGCCACAAATTTTGTGTAATGCTCGCATCTCTACATCCCGCATTTATTCTACTTTCATGCTCCCTCGGCCATACCAAGCTTTCACTTCCATAACGTTGGAATTAGCATAGCATGAGCATTTCCGAGATACATGAGTATATACATACTCCAGGTATCTCGGGAATCTCCTTCTCCTACGTAGCGTTGTCCCGTTTACCTAATCCATTGGGATTGGCGGGGTCCGCTACCTAAGCCTAAAGATCTAGCGAAGATACTGATATTGACATGGAGCGACTGCCGCCAGGCCTCCACAACCCTGAGAGAACACCAAACTTTTCTTAGGTTCGGTCACACATCTATCGGAATATAATTTCTTGGACGTGCGGGTCCCCTCGCGGAGTTGTCCGTCACCGCCGAGCAAGTAGTAATTACTAATAAGTACATAAATCCGAAAACACGTGTTCAGTGGTACATGCCTGGATTCGAACCCTGAACCTGTTGCTCAATGGGCTGGTTCCTTATTCCTTTCTATCACTGTTCATGAGTATATATACGTATCTATAATGAAAATGTAACTGACCGCTGTCTGTACATTGAAGATACATGAGAAAAACTATTATTGGAGAACTTTATCACCGTAATAGAACCCAAAACAATTAACGTTAGAATATTTGTCTGTTTGTCGGTATGTCTGTGCATATGCGCTAATCTCAGAAAGGGCTTAATTGATTTGGGTGCGGTTTTCACTAGTGTCTATAGTGTTAAACTTCACTTTAAATATAGTGTTGTTGTTTTATTTCAATCAGGTCATAAATAAAAAAATATATCAATTTAAAGAATCACGTCGAACAATCGTTCAAAAAAAGTTATATATTAACTGTTCTGTTACATTGGCTGAAACTAGGTTAACTATATATTACGCCATGGTAATATATAGTTAACCTAGTTAGTTAATTGGCGTTTTATATGTAAAAAGTAAAACGAAAAAAATATATGAAATTATATATTTAATCAATCGAAGTATGTACTATTATTATCTATGCACTTTCATCATTTTATAGGTAGTTCATTGATTTCAATACTGAAATAATTGTGGGAGCGAGAATCAATAAAATCTTTGAAGGCGATTTGGACTGCCCCATCGGAATTCAATTTTTTTCCTTGCAAGTATTTGTCCAAATTGCGAAAAAAGTGGTAATCTGTTGGAACAAGTTCAGGGGAGTATGGTGGATGTCAGAGACATTCTAATCGCAGCCTCCTCTAATTTGACGACCGTCTGTCGTAAAGTGTGAGGTCTACCGTTGTTCAGGACAAGCAGCAGTGGGCTAGAGCAATTGACCAGGCTCGGTTGTTGAATAGCGAGCACTCAATGCGTGTTTGTTGGTGTACTTCACTCAATTCATGCGGTACCCATTTCTCAAGCTTTTTCACTTTTCCAATTTGTTTCAAGTGAATTAAAACTGTTTTGGTCACTCACACTGAAGCCTGCCGCTAACTCTGTTTGCGAGGGATCAGCTTCCACGATCACCTTTAATCTTCGTTGTCAACCAGGTTTCCGGCCATCCACGGGGTTTGTTTTGTAGATCAAAATTTCCAGAACGAAAACGTTGGTACCAAAACCGTGTTTTCTTTTACAATATCTTCCCCATGCACATCATTAATCATTCGAGCTGTTTTTGCAGCGTTGATGCCACGGTGGAACTCGTATTCGTAAATAACGCGATATTTTAAGTTTTCCATATTCTGATGGCGTAAAAAACAGAATCACTAAACTCAAAACACAATACAAGCCTAAATTTGATATAAATTTGAATTTGGATTTCCTAACCAAACGCCAGATTGAGATCAAAGTGGCCAGTTTAACAAAACGCCAATTTCATATGTAAGGACCTAATATTATGGTCTGTAAAATCATGACGATTGAAATTTTATATATTAAAAAATGGTTTCGGAGACTTTGATCCTTCCAATCTTTTGCTGTTACTAAACATAACGTATTTTAAAAATCGTTCATTAAAAAATGTTTCTCTACGATTACATAGATAGCCTACTTTATTTATTACTATCAAAGATAGTTACTAAGTGCGAAGGCTTTTGCAATATTGATAGTTACCTAACGAATCGTGTCAGCCGAGGCATTGATGCTGATGTTGTAAGACATTTCGACGAGCTGGTGGCGGAGTAGTTAACAACGCTGCTTTAGAACCAAGAATCGTGCGTTCGACTCCCAACAGTTTGTGTGCAGGAACACATCTGTTTGTCTTGGTCTGGCTGTTTTTAAAAAGGATAAAATAATATTTCAAACTTAACCCGGCATGTACGACTAAATTCGTGTTTTCGGATGAATTGGACGCTGTTGGTGCGTCGTTGATTTTCAGTAAACAAGTAAATTAGTCGCGTTTCGTGCCTTTTCAAAAATGCTGTAAAAATGCCTTAAGAGGGTGCACACAGCTAAGTAGCGCCCTCATTTTGTTTTTATTAATAACGCTGTATTTAAGAACAATTGCAAAAAAAAACGCTCTATAGTGCACTGAAGAACCATATTTACGTTTTTTTGAAACATATCTTGTATTTATTATCTATGACAAGTAACCAAAATTTTAATTATTGCTTATTGTGGCCACTTATAGCAATAATCAAAAGTATGACTAATTCTACATAAATAATAAAAACAGAATATGTCTCAAAAAACATAAATATGGTTCTTCAGTGCCCTATAGAGCGTTTTTTTTGGAATTGGTCTTAAATACAGCGTTATTAATAAAAACAAAATGAGGGCGCCACTTAGCTGTGTGCACCCTCTTAAGGCGACACATCGAAAAATTAGACCAACTTTCATCGAATAGTATAGGCTAATGACTAAACTGACGGATCTAAGATTTTAATATAAATAACTTCATTTCTTTATCTTGAATTTGCTTGCTCAAATACGCGATTGTGTAAAATTGATTCGATAATAATTACTTTCGAAAACACCTCCTGAAATTCATTATTTTTGAAATTACAACGAAGTTGTTCTGTTTATACGCTTCAAAATTACTTAAATCTATTAGTAATATCTATGTTTATAATATGGTTGCTGCATATTTTGATAAGTGAACATGAAATTTTTTAAAAATATTTTAAGTTTCTGACAATTTCTAAGCGATCACATTCGTCTTGGGTGCTACGTGTTTTCGACCTTATTGTGCGGTAATGAGGATTATAAACGCGTTGACTAACTACATCCAGCCAGTCCGGCTGCAGCCCGCTTCGAGGTGAGACCTATGTCGACTGTCTGCTCGAGCTCGCTCCATTTACATCGCGACACCGAAGTTTTTATAATTAATAGTTGTAAATATTCAATATTATAGTATTTAGCGTAAGTGTATTATTATTAGATATAAGTAGTAAATAATATTATAGGTTTATGTATATTTATTATACTGTTGTAATAATGGGGAACACTAAAAAGAAAATATATAGAATAAAAATACAAAGAAAATGTTCGTAGAATGGCGGAGGCGAACAAGACAAGGTATTTACTTTTTTTAATTATTATATTCATTAAACATATTATAATAACATTGTGTAGACATATTTCTAGTTTTTAGAACAGTTCCTAGGTATGGTTGGCCCAAGCTATTTAATTCCTCTTCAAACTTTTTTTTAATTTTGCTTACTTAATAACTCTATATAAAACTGCATTAATTAAATAAGAGTTATTTTTTGCAGGAATAAACAGTAACATTTGATAATTGGTATACATTATCCACAGGCTGACCGCGTACCTATATAGGACGTCAAACTCCTATTATGTCCATTATAATCTGACCGAACTCCGACTTAGAAGTTGTACGTCGGTGGAGGTCAGGTTACGTTGGAAATTTATACCAATAAGGTTCGCGCTCTCAGCACATAGCAACCAGTGGAGACTCTTTATTTCTTTGTATTAAAATAAAAACTTATAAAATAGAATATTTTTGCTGTTTTGTTTTTTAGGAGAAACTTACTAAATAAACATATTCCACTAGAAGAATCACTACTCGATTTATATGCTACTTTAACGTAAGTGTCATACGGGACGACAAACTCATAGTAACCATTATAAGCTCACCGAACTCCGACTTAGACATTGTACGTAGGTGAAGGTTAGTTTACGTTGGAAATTTATCCAATCAGAAGATAGAAAACCAGTGGAGGTTTTTTTTTTTTTTTGTATTAAAATAATTACTAGTAAAATAGTATATTTTGATAGTTTTTAAAAAAACTCGGTATGTTTCATGTTAAAGAAGCGAGCGAGGTGTGTAAGTACCGAGTCATGTGGCGCTCACGAGGGATTTAGCGTGAAGATATAGATAGATAGTATACTTATACCCATAGTACTCGTGAAAACAAATAATATTTACTATGAACCAACACTGAAAACACAAAAAAATCATCTATTCTATACATTGTGGTTAGTATTGAACTATTGTACGGATTAGATTTATTTTGCAACATCAGAGATGGTCCTGGTTCTTTCTTCTTGAGAGTTTAATAAATAACAAGGAAACGTACAACAATACAAAACACAGAGTATACATAAGTAAAATACAATAAATGTCATTATACTGAAGTTAAAGTTATGAAACAGCAAGAAAATCATTTGTCACATGTTTTTTTTAAATATGAATAGATTATAAAATCTATTTGTATATATGTATATTACGGTGTCCCTTATTTTTCAAAGTTTTTATTTTCTAACGCATATGTCTTAGTTTTGTTCATTTGCTTTTAAAACACTCGGAAATTAATTTTTAACTTATTTGGATTACGATAATCCGTGCCGAATTACATCGAAACATGTTCATACAAGTTGCGCGGCAGTGCCGCACGTACTGGCGGTATTCATTTGTTCAAATTCAAAGTCAAAATCTTTTTATTCCGTAAAAATGGCTACATTTGTTTGGAATCGTCACATTTTTTTTCCCTACCGTGCAGTTTATGACTAGGTGAGCACTGATAAAAATACTGCCAAAAAACTCAGGCATCCCTCTTTTGGTATCCAAACAAATTTACATATTTTGTTAATTACATTATAATTGGATCGACTCACTCCCAGGCATTTTTATCATTAATATAGTCAGATACTTTATAATATGCCCTGCTACACAATTTGGCTTTAATAGTAGTTTTAAATTTGTTTATTGACAAATCTCTTATATTGCTGGGAAGTTTGTTATAGAACCGTATACATTGCCCCATAAAATAATTACTTGTTTTGTGGAGACGGCTTGCATATAACACAAGATTATGCTTATATCTAGTATTTATGCTATGAGTATCACTCTTTTTACAAAATGAGTCTATGTTTTTATGGACATACAAAAGATTTTCATAGATATATTGCGCTGCGACTGTTAAAATATTTATTTCTTTGAATTTTTCTCTAAGGCTCTCCCGGGGACCAAGTTTGTAGATAGCTCTTATGGCTCTCTTTTGCAATAAAAAGATGGTGTTAATATCCGCGGAGTTACCCCAAAGAAGAATTCCATATGACATAATACTATGAAAGTAGCTGAAATAAACTATTCTAGCCGTATCAATATCAGTGAGCCGTCTAATAGTTTTCACTGCATAGGCTGCAGAACTTAGTTTTCCTGATAATTTTTCAATTTGTGGGCCCCTTTGTAGTCTGGAGTCAATTGTTATACCCAAGAACACAGTTGTCTCCACAGAGGCTAAATTAGTTCCATTAACATGTACATTGGTAGCCACCTGCCTTACATTAGGTGTTGAGAACTTAATTACTTTAGTCTTTTTATCATTTAAAAGCAGATTATTAACACTAAACCAATGAATAACTTTAGAGAGAGCATCGTTAACTTCGTCATAATTACCTAACCGTCTATTAATTTTGAATGTCAGTTATTCTCGTGATTAATACGTAATGTTTTAACTTTTATAAGATGACAGTGGAATTGAGAAGCAATAAATCAAGTATTTTCTTAGTTGGAGACGTAAATTATCAAATAATAGGCGCAAAATTACCGTCTAACCGTCAAGTTCTTCCTGTACTTTTTTATAAAATTCGCGAAGTTAAATTGACTGTTAGTGAAAGCGCATACCTAGTCATTCGAGAGTGTATTATATTTAGGGAAAAAGCTAGGATCCCTACCAGAGCTATACCTAACTGTGTAAAATAACTTGTGAATCTTCACCAGGAGGGAGTTGCAAAAAAAATCCAATTTTCTATTTCAATTTCAATCTAATTCAATCTGATAATTTTATTTCTCTTATTTATTCGAAATAAAAAAATCCTGTGTTTACTCGGCGCTATCAGCCATTATGACACTCGAACATCTATAACTTCAAGCCAAATCCCTTGCGGGGTAGGCAGAGAGAGCCGAGCGCCACGTGACTCGATCCTTACATATCTCACTCGCTTCTTTAACATTCATTGCTCTTCTCATGCACGCACGCCGGTTTCTAGGGCTCCTGACATCACCTTCTGATAGAACATGACCAATTTGGTCATGGTAGGTAAGTCTTGGCCTTCCCCGGCTCCTACATCCTTCCACTTTTGCATTGTATATCTGCTTCGTCATTCTTTCATCTTGCATTCTTTCTACATGCCCGAACCATCGGAGCATACCTCTTCTTATTTTAACACCGACGCTCTCTTTCAGACCAACTCTATTTCTAACATCATCATTGCGAATACGGTCTACGAGCCTTACGCCACCAATTTTGCGCAGCGCTCGCATTTCAACCGCGTTTATTCTACTTTCATGCTCTTTCTGCCATACCCAACTCTCGCTTCCATAAGTTAGCGTTGGGACCAACACTGCATTGTGTATAGCGAGTTGTGCCTTCTGGCTCAGGATTCTACTGCCAAGAAGTTTTCCCAACGCTCCATTCACACTATTCCCAGCACTCACTCGTCTTTCCACATCTGCGGTGTACCTTCCATCCCTGCTGAAAGCGCATCCAAGATATACAAACTCATCCACTTGTTCCAACACTTCATCATCAATCGTAATCCTTACATTAGTTCTGGATTCTTCTCTTTCAAATACCATTATCTTTGTTTTCTTCGCATTCAGTAGTAAGCCTTTCTCCATACAGTCGTCTTTCATCGCTGTGACCAGTGTTTGCAGTTTAGATGGTGTATCTGCTAACTAAACATATGTGTCCGAATCAACAAATGGCCCGCTTTAGCCTCTCGATAAACAATATTGTATTATGTAGCTGGTGTTTCATTCTTCTTAAGGGGGATACATGCCGTCCAGTGGCGCCTCAAGGAATAAAATATCGTATCTTAGCGTGGAAGATAAACATCATAAAGTCATGTGTTGCGTGTGTTACAAATACAATAACGTACTTTTACGTCATTAAACCAACAATTGAAATGTTTTGCTTTCGTTGTTATAGGCATAATTGCCAAAAAACGGCCTCTTTTAGCACTTTTGCTTATAACAACGATAGTGGAATATTTTGAGTGTTGGTTTAATGACGTAAAAATACTTTACTATCTTCGTAATAAATGCAACATAAGATTTCATAATGTTTATCTTCTATGCTATAATATGATTTTTTATTCAATGAGGGCGCCACTGGACGAGACCTAAGTAAGAACAACATAGATACCGAGACATGTTAACTTGTAGAGATATAAACATAAAACGATGTCATTGATTTCTCTTTCAATAAACTTTTAAAAGTGAATACGTTTCTGTAGTTTTTTATTACTATTATTACTATTGTTTTCCGTCTAGCTTAAATAAATATGTTTGGTTCAGTATGTATAAAGCTAAATAATAATTAAATCAATAATTTTTATTAAATATTGATATTATAAATTTTATTTAAGTGTGACGCGACTCTGTAGCTTTTCTGTTCGTTTGCATTGACTATACGTTGACCCCAGGTTACCTATTAGGCGCTAATTTCAAATTTTACAAATCGAGCGTCGAGTGTCAATTGAGGGGCGCGGGGTGATTGGGCGGAGCCATTTTAAAGCTTCATGATCGAGGTGTCGCCTTAAGCGAATAATCGCATTTCGGGCGTCGAAATAATTTATTTATTTTTATAGTCACGACAAATGCTATGGCACGAAGTGTCGTAGAGTTAGATACATAACGAGCACCATAGCCGGCGTTTTAATATGAAACAATGAATGAATTGATACTCGTAGAATGAATTTTATAGTATTATTATACAGGTTTTCGCGATTGTTAGGTACACATTGAATTAAACAATTTTTAACGGAAGTATCGCGTGTTTTATTTATTTTGTTGAACCTGACGTTTTGAACGCTTTGCAGCGTCCGTGGTCGCAGGAAGATTTCCTTCCTTTGAAAATTGATACGCGATAGGTACTTCCGTTAAAAATTGTTTAATTCAATGAATTTTATGTAGGACATCCATAGACAGGCTGCGGTCGACGTTGCTTAACCTGCGTGTTTGGTTAGAATGACACGCACAACGACGCCATCGAGCTCTCAAATAACAAATATTAACTGGAAATAAAATCCCTTGACTGATGGTGTAATCTCTCCAGGAAACAAAAGGGTCCATCAAAGCAGCCCGACTAGGGCCACCTCACAGAAAACCACAGCCAAATAACAACTCCCTGAACGGTTGTTGCTTATGAGAGTGAGGTTGCCAGTAGCTACTGAGGAGTTGCTGTGTTAGCAGCAGGATTGTAGCGATACTGTACAAGCGTTCATTGGCTGCGGTAATCACTTTACGTCAGGTGGGTTGTATGTTTGTATGTCTTGACGTTGCATAAAAAGTAGTTCTAGGTTCAAAACTCGAATTTTAGATTTAAAAAACTTATTCTAAACTTCAGGCGGAAAAAATTGGTTGAGTTCTTATCTATCTATACCTATATAATAACTTCACGCCAAATCCCTTGTGAGCAGGCAGAGAGAACCGAGCACCACGTGACTCGGTCGACACATCTCACCGCTTTAACATTCATTTTTTTTATACAACCAGATTGGCAAACAAGCATGCGGCCGCATCAGATGGTAAGCGGTCACCGCAGCCTCGCTGACGCTCGCTACACGACGGCGATGTTACACGCGCGCTGCCAAATTTGTGACCTAAGGCTGTTTCTCTGCCACATCTCACCCTTCAAACCGGAACACAGCTATATAAATATTAGCTGCTTGGCGGTAGAGATGCGTCCTATAACCCGCCCCAGCCTCCTTTATCCCACTTCCAAAACCGCAGGCCACGTAGTGTCCTCTTAGACAAACCTAACAAAATTTCGAGAGCTTTGGACCGCTATGCAGCGGCCGAAGCCTCCTTAGGGCAAAAGTCCTCCACCATGTGAGCACCCTTCTGGTCGCTCGGTTAGTCGCTTATAGGGTCCAGGGTCGGCGTCCTCAGGAGGAAGTCGACTCTTCTCTAAGCGTATGCTCATATTAGAGTGACGCTTGCGTCACCCCGTTCCCCTGGGGTGATCGCTTCAGATGAAGCCTTTATAGCCTTCCCGGCTAAAGGCAGTCCCAGGGGGTGTTTTAGTCGGTGGAAATCTGACATAACCAGTTCGTTCGCACGAAATGGTATCTTTGAAAGATTTCACCTCCTCCCTCCCTTTTTCCGGAGGGTGCCCCTCATGGAAGAATGACCAATGCACACCCGGGTGTGGGTTGGTCCTTCTTGTGTGGGTCTTCAAATTTCTTGGGCGAAAAACAAAAAAAAAAGCGGTAGAGATAGGTGAGACAGAGGTACCCACGCATATGATTTTATACTCATTGCTTTTCTCATTTACGCTTGCCGGTTTCTAGGACATCTAAGTTGAGCATTTTATAAAAGTCTAAGCTCCTGCCACCACCAGCCATAGCTGCAACTATTTCCTCCAATGAAATCTTATTTGTTTAAGTTGCCATTGCATTAACCGAACCGCGCCTAAACTGCCGAGAGATCTCCATGTAGGCCATTGCAAGTTACCAACCAATAAATCACTTGACGCGCATACCTGACCAATGGGAGAATATTTTAACCAATAAGCCGATAAGTGATGAGATGCAGATCCGCGAACTAGCCAATAAGAGATGCAGATCTTTTTTTTATGCAACGTCCGGAGGCATGCAAGCATACGGCCCACCTGATATAAAGCGGTCATCGTAGCCCATGAACGCTTCCACCACATCAACCCTTATTCATCCCACTGCAGGGATACGGGTCTCCCTTCAACCGAAGGGGTTTAAAGCATCGCCTACTCCACCACGCTGCTCAAATGCGGATTGGCGGAGGCCAGTGTTTTCAAGCCCCCCGAGGGCCACCGACTTAGCTTAACGACTGTCATCTGTTCACATCAGCCGGGACCGACGCCTTAACGTGTACTCTGAAGCACGGAGAAACTACAATAGATAAACCCATCCATAGACAGGCTGCGGTCGACATTGCTTAACCTGCGTGTTCGGTTCTAGCCGAACACCACCCACCACGTAACGGTGAATCGATATACTTACTACGTGATAACTCCATGGGTTACATCCTTCATATGTCAAACGAACATGACAACTCTTTACCTATAAAAGCGTCAATTTGACATCATTATTGACGCATTTCAATATTTTTGTTTACAACTTGTCTATGCGCAATTATGTATGTTAAATATTTAAAACAATGCCCCGTGCGTTGTTCCATGAACAATGGAACATATAACAATTAGCTAGAATGAAAAAAAAATTATATGTTTACTTATAAGAGAATGTTAAAATATTCAAAAATCTCGTATATTTTTGAAACAGCCCTCTCCTTACAATATGTCTTTAAATTTGCTTGCACAGAGGCAGGCAATTCAGAAAACTGATGATAACATAATCAAGGGATACAGTTTGCAGTACTCGGGCGTGGTCCACCTGCTTAGTTCACCTGGGTGGACCACGGGCACTATTTCTTGCCGGTGGTCCACCTTTATAATAATATATATAAAATAATATTGCAATCTCTTTCTTTTTAAACAGTTTACTTCATATCCGACAATGTTCGGTTCTGGCAATTCGCCGGCCGCTGCGGCGGCACGCTCGCTTCGCTCGCTCGTCTCGCGCGCTGTAGGGTGGCAGTTCTACCTAATACTCCTCGCTTCGCTCGTTGTCGTACCTATTATTTTTTTACTATTACTATAGCTTCACGCCAAATCCCTTGCGGGGTAGGCATAGAGAACCGAGCGCCACGTGACTCGATCCTTACATATCTCACTCGCTTTTTTAACATTAATTGCTCTTCTCATGCACGCTCGTCGGTTTCTAGGGCTCCTGACATCAACTTCTGATAGAACACGACCAATTTGGTCATGGTAGGTAAGTCTTGGCCTTCCTCGGCTCCTACATCTTTCCACTTTTGCATTGTATATCTGCTTCGTCATTCTTTCATCCTGCATTCATTCTACATGTCCGAACCAACAGAGCATGCCTCTTCTTATTTTAACACCGACGCTCTCTTTCAGACCAACTCTGTTTCTAACATCATCATTACGAACACGGTCTACAAGCCTTACGCCACAAATTTTGCGCAGCGCTCGCATTTCGACCGCGTTTATTCTACTTTCATGCTCTCTCTACCATACCCAGCTCTCGCTTCCGTAAGTAAGCGTTGGGACCAGCACTGCATTGTGTATAGCGAGCTGTGCCTTCTGGCACAGGTTTTTACTGCCAAGAAGTTTTCCCAACGCTCCATTCACACTATTCCCAGCACTCACTCGTCTTTCCACATCTGCAGTGAACCTTCCATCCCTGCTGAAAGCGCATCCAAGATATACGATCTCATTCACTTGTTCCAACACTTCATCATCAATCGTAATCCTTACATTGGTTGTGGTTTCTTCTCTTTCAAAAACCATTATCTTTGTTTTCTTCGCATTCAGTAGTAAGCCTTTCTCCATACATTCGTCTTTTATCGTTGTGACCAGTGTTTGCAGTTCAATGTTTGCAATTATTTTTTACTTTTATTTTTTTTTCCATTGCAATCCAATGCGGATAAATAACACTTATGATTAAGAAATATATGAAAACAAATATTAGTATAGAACAATATAATGAATATTAGCGTTATGTTATAATGATTAGGATTATTAGTGATATTATGAATTCTGATGATTATGAGTTTCGTTTCGATCATTAGCATTAACAGTGGACTATGACCTATAGACATTTTTGATTCGACATTTTTGAACTAAGCAGGTGCACCACGACCAAAGCCTTACAGTTTCGTGTTATAGCTACATATTAAAACCAAAACTTAATTACACCACTTGATAGCGAAAGAATCAAAGAATTCGTTACATTGAGTGAGGACTGTGACGCATCACGTGCGGCCGGGGATAACGCCGTCACTTTGAGATCATTTCGCTGCACTTACTTCCGTTTACGTAAAACTCATGGCCGTGTCACAGACACACCCCGGTTTTTTATAAGTCGATATATAGCGCGATGATGATCCCTGAACCAGCCAATAAGAGCTGCACATGCTACTTTTCCCCCCGACCCGTAACGGTGAATTGAGTTACTACATAATAGTCAGTCTCATCGGCTCTCCATAGGTTATTACCTTCACGGTAGAGACCGGAGACAGAGGTCTACCCCAATGGAAGACAACCCTGATGACATATGACACATGACAGAACTGTTTCAAGTAATTATTGAATTGATATATTCCTTCTGCAGTCGTGTGTTTTTATCAGTCAACTTTAGTACTCTGCTTTGTAACATTACAAGTCCAAAGTTCGCCATTTGTTAAGTATTTATGATTGCGTTTGAATAAACAATTTGTAATGATGATTAACCCATTTATATCTATATAGATTATAAAATGAGAGCTCGATGGCGTCGTTGCGCGTGTCGTTCTAACGGAACACGCAGGTTAAGCAACCGTCGACCGCAGCCTGTCTACGGATGGGTTTATATATCTCGAGTCGAGAGAGGGCACGTTAAGCCGTTCCGGCTGTTGTCGATAGATGACAGTCGTTAAGCTAAGTCAGTGGCCCTCGGGCGGCTTGAAAACACTGGCCTCCGCCAATCTGCATTTGAGCAGCGTGGCGGAGTATGCTCTTAACCCCTTCTGTTGAAGAGAGACCCGTATCCCTGCAGTGGGATGAGTAAGGGTTGATGTGGTGATGTGGTAGATTATAAAAATCAAACTAAAAGGAAAATCTAATTTTAGAAATATACTTAAAGCGAATTTACTAATGTCTTAGGTAGGTCGTCTTGTAAATTGTATTCGATTCCATAATAAATTGCCTGCCTTTCCTGACAAGGTCTTCAAAAGGCGCGCTCTTTGTTCTAAAGGGTACCGCCTTTACCATGGTGAGTGCTCTGAAGAACTATTTTCCCTTATCCCACCCTCTCCCTTCCGTCATAGAACCACACGTGCAGCCTTGCGATGTCATCATTCCACTGTTGAGAATATTTCTTCGTGTACCAAAAAGTTCGGCAACTCCTATCTTAGCCATTAAAAAGTGGAACGCCTTGCCTGTACATGTGTTCCCTCCTTCCTACAATATGGGATCCTTCAAACGAAGCGTGAAGAAGCATCTTGCGGGTCAGCATGGCAGCGTCAACTGACTGGATACTGTGTAGTATTTTGTCAGTTGCAGTTGCGATTTGGGCTCCTTTTTCGCTTACTATCAGGCAAAGAGGAGCCACTATGCTGAAGTAATATAAAAAAAAGGTTATTTTACAATTGATGAATATTTAATTGACATAGTTGTCTGGAAACAATTCAGTACAGACACATGTAATATCTATCACTTAAGATCATTATTGTTGTACTAATTTTGACGAGCTCGGTGGCTCAGTCGTGAATGCGAATTTGACACCAACGCTCGTGGGTTCGATCCCACACAAGACAAACAAAGCAGCCTAAAGGGAAGTTCCTCCACCCCACAGAAAACCGCAGTCAAATAACAACTCCCTAGAGCGTCGTTAAGTTCCTGCGTGTAAGTGAGGTCACCAGTAAGCTCCTAAGGAGTTGCTGTGTTAGCAGCAGAGGAGGCATCGCACGATTGATACTTAACGTATTACAAGCGTTCATAGGCTACTAGGCCGTATGCTTGTATGCCTTCTGACGTTGTATAAAAAAAATATATGCTGACATAAATTTATTGTACTATCAATTCAAATGTAGAGAATTTGGCATTCCTTCTTTGCCCTCGCAATGATGGTAGATTAAAAAAAAACGAGTGTGCGTTAGACCACACGACTGAAGTAAAACTTTTTTAGCATAGTGTGATACAGACACCTTTTTTTTTTGTTTTTCGCCCAAGAAATTTGAAGACCCACACAAGAAGGACCAACCCACACCCGGGTGTGCATTGGTCATTCCTCCGTGAGGGGCACCCTCCGGAAAAAGGGAGGGAGGAGGTGAAATCTTTCAAAGATACCATTTCGTGCGAACGAACTGACTAAAACACCCCCTGGGACTGCCTTTAGCCGGGAAGGCTATAAAGGCTTCATCTGAAGCGATCACCCCAGGGGAACGGGGTGACGCAAGCGTCACTCTAATAAGAGCATACGCTTAGAGAAGAGTCGACTTCCTCCTGAGGACGCCGACCCTGGACCCTAAAGCGACTAACCGAGCGGCCAGAAGGGTGCTCACATGGTGGAGGACTTTTGCCCTAAGGAGGCTTCGGCCGCTGCATAGCGGTCAAAAGCTCTCGAAATTTTATTAGGTTTGTCTAAGAGGACACTACGTGGCCTGCGGTTTTGGTAGCGGGATAAAGGAGGTTGGGGCGGGTTATAGGACGCAGCCTGCTGGATAAGTGGGTTGGGATGGGTCTCAGCGGTTTTGAAGAATCGCTTTGACAGGTGTTGGAAGTGTTGTTGGATAGATGGGAGTTGAAGGTCACGGTGGAGTTCAGCATTACGCTGAGCCCACTGAGCATTGGTGGCTCGACGACAAAAGATATTTTGGACTGTTTGCAGCCTATTGATGGCTGCAGGACTGGCATGAGCGAACACCGGAGACGCGTACGACATCACCGGCCTTATACAAACCTTGTACAGGGTTCGCTTATTTCGGAGGGACATTTTACTGTGCCTGTGGGTGTTTTTTTTATACACAATGCACATAACGAGCGGTCGTTACATGTTTACCGTAGCCTTTGAATGCTTGTAATACTGCAAGTATCATTCACGCATTACCCACTCACACTCCTAACACAACAACTCCTTAGGAGCTTACTAGTAACATCATTCAATCGCAGGATCACAATAGCCCTCCAGGGAATTGTTTAGCTGAGGGTTTCTGTTTTTTTTTCTACAACGTCGGTAGGCATACAAGCATACGGCCCGCCTAATGTAAAGCGGTTACCGTAGCCTATTAAAGGTTGCGATATATTAAGTATCACTCGCGCGATGCCTCCTCTGCTCCTTACACAGCAACAAGGAGAGCTGGTCACCAGTAAGCTCCCAAGGAGTTGCTGTTGACCTCACTCACACGCAGGAACACAACCTTCTAGGGAGTTGTTATGTGGCTGCGGTTTTCTGTGAGGTGGAGGTACTTCCCCAGACGAGCTGCTTTGATGCGCCCTACCTCTCTAAAAGTGCTTGTATGAATCCCGACGTAAAAAACATCTCATTAGAAGAAATCCTAATTTGCAGCCTGTCTGAGGAAGTACCTCCACCTCACAGAAAACCGCAGCCAAATAACAACTCCCTAAAGGGTTGTTGTGTTCCTGCGTGTGAGTGAGGTCACCAGTAGCAGCAGAGGAGGCGTCGCGCGAGTGATACTTAATGTATTACAAGCGTTGATAGGCTACGGTGCCCGCTTTACATCAGGTGGGCCGTATATGCTTGTATACCTCCTGACGTAGTATAAAAATCGGCCAAGTGCGAGTCGGACTCGCGCACGAAGGGTTCCGTACCATTATCTATAAAAAAAATCGGCCAAGTGCGAGTCGGACTCGCGCACGAAGGGTTCCGTACCATTATCTCTAAAAACGGCAAAAAAATCACGTTTGTTGTATGGGAGCCCCCTTAAATATTTATTTTATTCTATTTTTTAGTATTTGTTGTTATAGCGGCAACAGAAATACATCATCTGTGAAAATTTCAGCTGTCTAACTATCACGGTTCATGAGATACAGCCTGGTGACAGACGGACGGACGGACGGACGGATGGACGGACGGACGGACGGACGGACGGACGGACGGACGGACGGACGGACGGACGGACGGACGGACGGACGGACGGACAGCGGAGCCTCAGTAATAGGGTTCCGTTTTACCCTTTGGGTACGGAACCCTAAAAACGGCAAAAAAATTACGTTTGTTGTATGGGAGCCCCGTTAAATATTTATTTTATTCTATTTTTTAGTATTTGTTGTTATAGCGGCAACAGAAATACATCATCTGTGAAAATTTCAACTGTCTAACTATCACGGTTCAAGAGATAGAGCCTGGTGACAGACGGACGGACGGACGGACGGACGGACAGCGGAGCCTCAGTAATAGGGTTCCGTTTTACCCTTTGGGTACGGAACCCTAAAAAATCAGCTATGTTCGGTAGGAGCGTATTTGGAATGGCTCAAAATATATAATAAGTTACCAAAAAATATTAAAGATTTAATTATGAGAGAATTTAAGCAAAAAATATTCTAAATTTTATCACAGAAATGCTATTATTCTATTAACCCGCCGAGTTCCGCAGTTACCGTTGTAAAGAATGGGTTTTAAAGAAAGGGTGGACTGTATTTAATAAATAGGTAAAAGACCAGATATCAGAGTATTTTCTATTTATTTAGGATAGGAGTTATAATAAAATAATGCTTACCAAAAGACGAACGATGACAATAATATGACAGCAGAAAACAAAAGCATAATACCAGAGTGTAAAAACATAGAGTTTACAAAAGTATAAAAAGGTTATATAAAAGCTATCCTCAACAACCGTTATTCAATATTATATGTCAAAGGCGAGTGGTCCGATTAGACCACCCGGAACCCGTCGGTTAATGACTGTTTAAATGATTTTTAGGGTTCCGTACCTCAAAAAGAAAAACGGAACCCTTATAGGATCACTTTGTTGTCCGTCTGTCTATCTATCAAGACTCGTTTTCTCAGGGAGCTATCAAGCTGAAATTAATTGGCAGAGCTGCGATAGCCAGCGGAGCCACATTACCCTCAAAATTGCCGTTTGGGGTAGACTGATGTCATCCAGCTAGCGTTTAGACGGTAATAGTGAGAAACTCCAAAATCGACACACTAATAGCTAACATATTGTAGTTTTGTATCCTTTAATTTGAAATTTAAATGTTCGTTGGTGAGGAAGAACGGTCCAAAATCGTTCCAATTAGAAAAAAAAACATATGGGAAAACGTATGGCCGGCCACTCTGCAGTGCAGAGTCTGCACTGCACTCCCATCAACAGAAAAAGTAACAGCACTCGTCGCTAGATGTCGTACAGGGTTCCATATATTTTTAAAAAATTAAGAAATTAAAAATAAAATATTTCAATATTTTTTAAATTTAAAAAATATCAGCTCTGCCTACACAGCTTGCTGTTATTTACTAGTGTTAAATACTCAGGTCTGCAATTCCTTCGAGTAGTGAAAAAATCGAACTACTAAGTCAATGCAATCAAAAGTCAAATTTATATCACGTTTATGCGCATATTGTGACACTCGCGAGAGAATCAAAACCTATAGGGTACTTCCCGTTGACCTAGAATCATGAAACTTGGTAAGAAGCAAGGTCATGTAGCACAAGTAAAGGAAAAAATCTGAAAACTGTAAATTTGGAGTTACATCACAAAAAAAGATTGTGAAAATAATTTGCGATTTTTTTTTTACGGAACCCTCAGTGCACGAGTCGGACTCACACTTGACGGCTTGATTTTTAATATAATATTGGACATTACGATTCTAAAGATAAGATCTATCAACAATTTATAGTGGTAGAGTATCAAGACTTTTGTATGTTTTGCAAGCCTTTACAAAAGGTAAAGTGTACTCATAGGAAATTGTCAAATATCACCTTATTACGTATCTACTACATTTTTACGCAAATAAACATAATCACTGCTTGATGGATTGACCGAATATTAAAGAAGCGAGTGATATGTGTAAAAACCGCGTCTCTTTGCACTCAGTAGGCTGATTCCACTAAAAAACTGCAACTGCACTGAAGCGCGGCGTGTGTCAAAATGCGTACATTTTGACGTTTCGTTAAACGTCGCTGCTGTCAGATCGCTTGACACAACGTCAAAATGACGTCGTTTTGACATACGCCGCGCTGCAGTACAGTTGCAGTTATTTAGTAGAATCGGCCTACTGTTCTCTCTACTTACCCCCCAATTGACTTGGGTTGAATACAGTCAGAAATACAAAATATTAATTTGAATAGAATAATATATGAAGGATTATTTTGAACTATATTAACCTACGCATTTCTCCCATCCAACTTGCACCTCTTTCGCGCTCCTTCACATTTGTCTTCGAACATTTCACGAATTATTTAGTTGACGCCCATTGTAATAGTAGACGGCTCTAACAAAACGTTTGTTTTGAGTGGTGTTTGTTTTGGTCGTGTTTTTCTAAATATGTTTGTATTTCGACTTTTTATTTGAATACAATTTCATGTGCCGAATCTATGCATATTATCTATACAGATAAATAAAAGTTGAGTGTCTGTTTGTAATATTAAAAACCGCTTTTTACTAAATGCATATGGATGTATACACGGTACATAATTATACCAAAATGAATATTTTTACAATTTTTGTCTGTCTGTCTGTTTGTTCCGGCAAATCTCTGAAACGGCTGGACCGATTTCGACGGGACTTTCACTGGCAGATAGCTGATGTAATAAGGAGTAACTTAGGCTACTTTTATTTTAGAACTTTTATTTATTTTTAGAATAAATAATAAAAAATAAGTATTCTGCCCGGACGAAGTACATAATACATATCTATTATTATTTTACTCTGCTTATTTAGGTACTTATAATCAAATCAAATAAATAAAACTATAACTGAACAATAACTTTTTGTTAAATTCCGCGCGGACGAAGTCGCGGGCACAGCTAGTACTACAATATGTAACTTAGGTTACATGGTCCCTTCAATGTTGTTATTTCCGGTTTTGATTGTATTTAAATAGATAGATGTTTTTATATAACCGCTTGGGAGTACTACGTAACGTAATGTATTCAAAACACAGTTTCTAATGTGTTTAACCGCAATACAACCGGTTTGTTTTAACATTTTATTGAGTTTCTCAGGATAACTTTCAATATGTTTTGTAACAATCTATATGACTGGCTCAACGGCAGAGTGGTTAGCAAATCTATTTTAACACTTACACTCGTGGGTTCGAGTTCCACTCAGCACAAACATTTATGTGCACGAACGTGTCCGTTTGCCTTAGTCTTGGTGTTTTCAAGAGAGGTAGGGCGCATGAAAGCAGCGAAACTAGGGAAGTACTTACACCTTACTGAAATCATCATGATTTCAGACCCTATTTATTTGCTGAACATAGGCTTTCCCTCTAGAGTGATCGTCTCGATCCTGTGCCACCTGCATCCACCGACTCCCTGCAAACCTCTTGAGCTCGTACGGCACGGTACGGGCTGGCCATTCAAGATTTTTTTGATACTATAGGGGCTAAACGTCCACCATCAGGTGACCCGCATGCGGTCATCTGACGGCAGTCGCACCATGACAAAATCAGTATATTCGCTAAATCTTTAGGCTTAGCGGAGCTAAGTAGGTGACAGCGCCAATCCTAATCGATTAAAAACGGGATAACGCTAATGGAGAGATGTATGTATATCTTCACGCCAGGTCCCTTGCGGTGTAGGCAGAGAGAACCGAGCGCCATAAGACGCGGTCCTTACACACTTCACTCGCTTCTCTAACATGCATTGCTCTTTTCATGCACGCTCGCCGGTTCCTGGCGCTCCTGACATCACCATCAAGAGATAAAAAGAAAAATATTAAACAAGCAGGAACTGTGGGCAAATTGCTACAAGGTAAATTTCCATCTACTTTGTTTGTGTCATAATCATTGCCAGCACGATATCATTTCGCAAACGTACTTAATACTGCAGCAGGGTTGGATTTCGTAGTATAATTATATTATTTGTACCATATTCAGGAACACCGTCCCTATATGAAATATATATGTTTGTCTGTGCGTTTGTCTGTGAGTTTGTCTGTCGCTTTTTTTTTCGAATTTCGAATATTCGAATTTTGACTTCAGATTCGGATTCAGCATAAAAAATAGAATAGGAATGTTCAGGAATACCGTTCCTATCTCTTAAGGAACATGGTCAAAATGGCCGACAAAATAAATTTAAAAAAAAATTGAATTGTTATATAATTGACGAGCCAGGTGTTCCTCTGGCAATGCAAGCTTGCGCATTCTCAACTGGTTTTATGATACAATGTATGTAGTATTGAAAAGCCAGTGTACTACGCGATAATACCATAATTTTTCAACAGGTTGACCATGTTGTTTCATTGGTCGAAACTTTTAAAGAATTCAAACAAACTCTGTGATTCTCTACTATCCAGTACAAAATTGAATAAGTGGCTTACTCGTGATCGTCAAGATACTGGCAATTGACTCATATATACTCGCAATTCGATTAATTAAAACCTCATAAACTAGCTTGGTTACTACCTCAGTGGTGTATAATAAACATACAATAATCAAAGGAATACATGTAAAATTTTATAGACAAATGCATTATATTTGAATCAAAAGCAAAATCGACGAGAAACGAAATGTAGCAAATTTTTGACGAGCTCGGTGGCTCAATCGTGAATGACGCTACTTTGACACCAACGCTCGTGGGTTCGATTCCCACACAAAACAAACATTTGTATGCATGAACATGGCTGTTTGTCTTGGTCTGGATGTTTTAAGAGAGGTAGGGCGCATCAAAGCAGCCCGTCTGGAGCAGTACCCGCACCTCACAGAAAACCGCAGCCAAATAACAACTCCCTAGAGGGTTTTTGTGTTCCTGCGTGTGAGTGAGGTTACCAGTAAGCTCCCAAGGAGTGGCTGTGTAAGCAGCAGAGGAGGCATCGCGCGAGTGATACTTAATATATCGCAAGCGTTAATAGGCTACGGTACCCGCTTTACATCAAGTGGGCCGTATGCGTGTATGCCTCCCGACGTAGTATAAAAAAAAATTAGGCAAATAGTATAAGTTTAATTTCCATAACCAAGAATTTTCTGAAGGTCTGAATGCGACCCTGCACTACAGTTGCAACGCGGAAGAGTGCGCGGGCGCAGCGGCTGGCGGCGCATCGACGCATGCACGCGGAAGGCCATCCGCATTTCACAACAGCGTTCACAATGTTTGATACCTGACTAGTCGACGTCCTCTGTTTGCCTTGCAGCATTGAAATTTAACGGGTGTTTTTGTTTCTTTTTATAACGTCGGGAGACATGCTAACATACGGCCCACCTGATGTAAATCAACTACCGCTCTTCCGTCAAACTAAACACCGACAATTCAAATGTGTTCTTCATTAAGAAAGGCGTTAGACAAACATATGTTCTGTCACCTATGATTTTTGACATATGCGGTGAATATATAATTCGCAGAGCCTTCGAAGAAGACTGGTATAAAGATTTTGTGGTAGATGGAAAGCAAATTTGCGACTTGCCGTATACAGAGGATACAGTTCTCTTCGCTACATCCTTTACGGATTTGAAGGAGATACTGCATAGGTTGGAGGCAGAAAGTAAGAAACTAGGGCTAGCAATGAACAGACAGAAAACGAAATTGATGGTAGAAGATCGCGGGAAAGCTGTCAGATGTCTAAAACATCCAGGGCATGACACTGTGGACAGCTTCATCTATTTGGGATCATACTAATAACACAGTTGTGTCCAGGAGATTAAGAGAGGTAGGATCCGACAAAAGGTCGTGCTGTGCTCCACTCCATCAGTTTTTTTTCTGTTATGGTGGGGCATAGCATAGCTTCTTGCTCTAAATATCAACGCGGTCCATCATCACTTGGAGACCGCGCGGCCGACCACTCTTCTCCTCACAGAGGCACAAATAGCTTCACCAGCCGACACTTCTTATTTACATTAGCCCGGGTAAAAACTAGAGCACTATTTGTGCGTCGTGCCGGGGTATGCTTGTTCGTTCGGGAGGATATTCGGCGATAACAAATTATCGCCGACTGACCAATCTTGAAGTCAGAGACCTGTCGGTTTTATGGGTACGTGTGGATCATGGCGGCCACACACAGAACTACGCGGGCCTTTATAGCTCCCATAGCGATGATACAGGCACAGCTTGTTTATTCGAGCACCTGCAAATGGCGACAGACAGAGTTAGCGAACAGTATCTCTTCACGGCGTTAGTGATTTTGGGAGACTTTAATGCCGAGTGGCTTGGCTCTTGGTGCACTGACTACGCGGAGAGATCTGCTTATGAATTTGCTCTGGCCTATTGTTTCTCCCAACGGGTTCATTCTACCACGAGAATACCAGATGTAGTGGACCATACAAGCTCTCTACTAGATCTTCTGCTGACCACACTTCTGAATGAGTATAAAATCTCAGTGAATGCGCCGCTTGGCTCGTCGGATCACTGTCTCATCCGGACCCAAATGTCCTGCACCAGACGCTACCCACCTCGGCCTGCCGGATGTCGTCGCGTATGGCACTATAGGTCAGCAGACTGGGGTGGATTGCGTGAATTCTACGCATCGTAACCGTGGAGGTAGCTGTGTTTCGAATCAGACGACATTGACTCCTGTGCAACCAATATCGCCGCAATCTATCCAATATCGCCGCAGCCACCTGCGGCGATATTGGATGGCGTGGAATGGTACATTCTCAATCGCTTAGTAACTAATGCGGGAGTCAAAATGCGATCGTGATTTAATCAGCATTGTAGGGAAGTCAATCTTCTTAAGCAAGCACCACAGGGCGTGACAATAGGATCCCGATGTCTCTGTTTTGAAGCGTAAACTGAATGCTGTCTCGAGGTTGAGTAAAAGGGTTATTGCTAGAGCAAAATTCAATTACGTCGATAGATTTGGCGAGCGACTTACGAGCCTTCCCTCTGGGAGCCGCGCTTTCTGGTCACTCGCTAAAGCTGCCGAGGGAAGTTTCTGTTAGTCATGCCACGGATGGCATGGACGATTGACAGAAATTTAAGAAATTGGCATCCATCGGATGGCAGTTTGACCCATAGCGCCAAGGAGAAAGTCTTTGCCTCTAACTGGAATATCGAATATGAATGACGGGGGAGCTGTGCCACCTACCATCCCGAGGTACGGTAGCTCCATGCCGGAAATCTCCATTATCCAGCGAGATGTCCGGCGGGCATTATTCTCTCACGACATTCATAAGTCGAGAGGGCCAGACGGTATACCGGCAGTGGTGCTGAAGCTGCGTGCTCCTGAGTTGTGTTCCATACTAATGCGCCTTTTCGTGCTTTCCTACTCCACTGGGCAAGTCCCGTCTTCATGGAAGACTGAATGTTCATGAAGAGAATGTGCACCCGGTGTCATAAAGGGCGATGGATCAGACCCATCGAATTACAGGTCTATTGTTATACCTACCCTCCCTTCACTCCAAGGTGAAGGAGCGTGTGATAAACACACGACTCCTGGCATACCTACAGGGTCACGACTTGATCTGCAACCGTCAATACGGTTTGAAGCGGAATGCACATACGGTGCACCGCAAGGTAACACTCTTGGGCCTACACTATTTTTAGTATATATTATTCAACTAAGTAAACAAGTAATCCCTGGAGCTGAGTTGCTAATATTCCCAGATGATACTGCGATCATATTTCATGACAAGACGTGGTCAGGTGTAAAGTCCCTCGCTGAATCTGGTCTTGCTAAAATAACAACATGGTTAGAAAACCAGCTTTTGAAGCTCAATACTTCGAAATCAAAATTCATCTGTTTTCCAAGACATCTACTAGTCCAAAAACGAACTTCAAAATACACAGTTTCCCATGCAATAGAACTAACACCAGCATTACTACAAGAGTGCCTTGTGAATGTACAAACCTTTCCAGAGTTCCTTCTTTAAATACCTGGGAGTGATAGTGGACGAAAATTTTAATTGGATTCAGCACATTTTTTCACTTTCTGGAAAGAGTTAGAAATGTTATGCATATTTTCAAAAATTTTAAACTAGCTGCGGATAACCTGCTGCTCACTAGTACCTATAAAGCTCTCTGTCAGTGCATCCTCACCTACCGCATTACGTCGTGGGGAGGAGCGAACAAGACGAACATGCTTCTTATAGAAAGATCACAACGAGCAGTTCTGAAAGCACTTCTTGGTCTTCCGTTCCGCTATCCAACCACCTTATTGTATAAAGAAGCTAATGTGTTGTCTGAACGAAGGCTCCTCATTCATGCTAGCCTCTCAAGGTACCACAAAGTGATAGTGCTCACATTACCGTAGACTACGAACCGCAACCAGCGGTGCCCAGTTCCCAGAATTAATTCTGAATTTGCCCGTAGATTTTATAATTACCTTGCTCCAAAATTATATAATAATCTTTTATTGACAGACAACAACACTAAAACCTACTACGGCAATAATTATTTTAAGCAGTTCCTCGTTGTATGGCTGAATAAAATGACTTATGATGAGACAGAAAACTTATTTAATGTTACAAAATTATTGTAAATATATAAATAGATTTAATTCATTTAATGATATTCCAATTACAATTAGTTTATTTTTGATATAATATAAATAACGTCAATTTAATTTAGTGTATATATGCTAGCATTGTAGTTGTAGGTTGATTTCAATTTTATTCGAATTTAATACTTGTTTCATTTTCCTCAAATTGATTTAATTTATTTTTTCTTGTATCAATATTGTTAAGTAATGTATGTTTAAGTAAGACTATACCTAATAGTCTATTCGGAAGGAGGCTGACATCCATAACACAGGGAAACCTGCCGCAGGTGTCAGCGCAACAAAATTTTTTTGGAATATTTACTTACAAATAAATAAATTTCATTTCACCTAGAGGATAACGACTTGATCAGCGACCGTCAATACGGCTTCCGTCACGATCGCTCGACTGGTGATTTTCTAGTGTAATACACACCGCTGGGCTTCAGCGATTGAGATTCAAGCCGAGGTATTGGCAGCAAGCCTAGATATGGTAAAGGCATTCGGGTCTGGCATCGGGGTCTTCTATCGAAGTTACCATCGTACTGGCAGAGGGTTTGTACAAATGCGTTGACAGATTCTTATCGAACAGATGCATAAAAGCTGTGGTTGACGGTGGCTGTTCAAATACTCGTAGTATGGAATGCTGGCGTCCACACTGTATCGAACGCTGTTTCTGCTGCATATCAATGATATGTTGTCAATTGATGGCATTCATTGTTATGCGGACGACAGCACCGGGGACACTTAATATACAGGCCAAGCTAACATCCCTCGTTTCCTTCAGGAGAAAATTTGGTCCAATTCAACCCCATAAAGACGCAAGTTTGCCTGTTCACCTTAAGAAAACTCCATTTGCTGTGGTTCCTCAATTGAGAACACACCACTTGCTATCGCCAAAAGCATTGGCATTCGCGGTGTCGAGTTCTAGTGATGTTCAGTACCGTCATCACCTATAGGAGTAGGTCAAACTGGCGTCCAAGAAACTTGGTGTGCTCAACAGAGCAAAGCAGAACTTCATACGGAACAAAGACTTATGTTATACACGTCTCAAGTCAGACCGCACATGGAGTACTGTCGTCACCTTTGGGCAGGATACCAGCCAGGACCTTGTAATTCTGTTTAGAGAGGAGCTGTGAGAATTGTCGGTGATCCCAAGCTTACAGACGGTATTGAGCCTTTAAGTTTAAGGCGAGATTTCGCCTCCCTTTGTGTGTTCTACCGGTTGTACAACGAGTTGTGTTCTGAAGAATTGATCGATATGATGCCGACAGCTACTTTTTACAACCGCACCGCTCGCCGACGGCGGGAAGTTGTATTTATGTATGTATATCTTCACGCCAGGTCCCCTGCGGGGTAGGCAGAGAGAACCGAGCGCTATAAGACGCGGTCCTTACATACTTCACTCGCTTCTGTGACATTCATAGCTCTTTTCATGCACGCTGGCCGGTTCCTGGGGCTTCTGATAAAACACGACCAATTTGTTCATGGTAGGTTAGTCTCGGTCTTCCTCGGCTTCTAACGGCGGGGAGTTCACACACTGAAACCGCAATGGTTGCGTACTGTGCTGTTCCAGCGAACTTTTCTTCCGAGAACTCTCAAATTGTGGAGTGAACTGCCAGCCGAGGTTTTCCCAAGGGACTGCAGCATAGGGTTCTTCAAGAAAGGCGTGAGGAGGTTTTTGCAGGGTCGGCATCGCATGAGTGACACTCCTGGTATTGAAAATGTCCATAGGCTACGGTAACTACTTACCAACATACAGATTATTGGTATAAAAAAAAGATTAAACGCAGAATAGCCATGGCTAAGAATACGGTAAATCGCCTCCAGAACATCTGGAAAATTAGGGGAATAAGATAAAAACTCGCTCGCTTATTCAGAGCTCTTATATTCCCGATCTTCCCCTATGGAGTCGAGTCGTGGACAACATTTCGGCCACACAATGAGAAGAGGAGATGGTAACCTTGAAAACTTGGCCGTGGTGGAAACACCGAAGGAAAGATAACACGCACGTGATCTGACCAAGTAAAAGAACCCACACCCTCATCTAAACTTTACCAGGCAGTGAGAGTTCAAAGTCAAAGTCAAAATCTTTTTATTCCGTAAAAATGGCTACATTTGTTTGGAATCGTCACAGAGTTACTTTGAACCGGAACATATGGAGGTAGAATGTCCGTTTGAGGGGAGGAGTGATCAAGACAAGAAGTATTTATACTTCTTCTTACTACTTCTTCTTCCTTACTTACTAAATCTTCTTCAATTGGTCCCTTATAAGGGACCAATTGAAGAAGATTTAGAAAAAATATAATTGCACGTCAAAAACATATAGGCATATTCACCTCACTTTTACTGCATGCATGCATAGTCTAAAAAAATATTTGCATGTAGCTATCAATGTAGCTAAATAGCAGACCTATCTTGTTGTATAACGTTGTCAATCATTTGAATTACTCAATGCCGAAATAAGCAAAATTTTCCAGAAGGTTCCAAAAATAGTTTTGCTTTTAATTGATCTAATACTTTAATCTTTTTAACACGTTTTTATTAGTTTCACTTGTTATTCTTGTTAGTTAAATTTGAACCCACTTCCCGGTTTCCAATTAAGCTTAAATGTTGCATTCAGGTTTAGTTTGGATGACAATGCGTGATTTGTTAGTGCCAATCTAATATGGCGAGCTCCCAAAGATGGCGGACTAGTTATTTTTTGTACACTCCCTTGATATAGGTACCAAATGAAAGGACTAGCTGAGAAGAATACAAAAAATAAAATAACGTCAATAACACTAACTATATATTTTTTTTATTCTACAAGCAAGCAAGCGGACCGCTTTATGTAAAGCGATTAAAGTAGCCTTTGAACGCTAGCAACAAAAAGAAAGTCGCTAGCACATTGCCGCCCCCGCTGTCAACATAGTTGTAATAGACTTAGAGATTCTTGAATTTTTATCTACGCAGTAGACAATGTATGTAGTAATTCAAAGCCTTAACGCTTCCAATTCTGTATTAATTTGAAATTAATAATACAACGATAACCGGCACTACAATAATAAACAGAGTTCGCTCTCAAGACCAAAAACAATGATCCACATCTTTTTTATTTTTCTTAGGAAGCACTCAGTGTTGACATCACAAAAATGATTTTTCTACATAATAACAAATATTAAATTCTTAACAATAGCAACTCCTCATCTTCTGGTGACCTCACTCACTCGTAGGGACACAACAACCGTCCAGGGAGTTGTTTCTTGGCTGCTGTCTTCTGTGAGGTGGGGGTACTTCCCCAGTCGGCCTAACGTGGTGTACTACCTCGTCGGTTAATAAGCAGGGTGTGTCGACGCGATCTTTAAGGGCCCTCGCCCACGGAGACTTTTTGTAGCGATGCTGTCGCGCATTCGTATTGGTACAGTCGCGATGCGGTCGCTTGCTGTGTGCCCTCGCCCACATATACACGATGCAGTCGCGATGCAAACGCGACACTGTCGCGCACAAAAATGCCTGCGATCTGTATGTCTGTGTTGCACTGATGCTCGGTTCTCCACTCACGCGCCACCCTCCCTCCGTTCTCTGCCCGATGTCGTCCGACATGGTCGCGCGTTTGTATCGATACAGTCGCAATGCTGTAGCGCGTTAGTAGCTCGTTGGCATCACTTCTGTAGCGCGTTGCAAATGCGAATAACGCGCGTTAGTAGCGATGCTGTCGATCGTTTACGAAACGCGCGACAGCATCACTACAAAAAGTCGCCGTGGGCGAGGGGCCTAAGTGTGTGCTCCAACCAGTCAACGCACGCATACTCAGGTGCAGCGCGTCGAGGAGGCTTAGCCCGCGACGCCTCACTCGGCCATCCATTATCGAATTGTGCACATCTAGGTATGTAATTTTGTCGAAATAAAATAGTACAAAAATTACCGAGTCCCATTACTTCACAACCCGCCGTCGAGTCCGCCGTAACAGGGTGCACCACGTGCAGGTAAGGATGGCTTTGGCTCTAAAGGTGACATTGAACCAATTACACCCCAGTATAAATTCAATATAGCGGACGCCCCATGAAGCGCGTTTTTTAGTTTAACTATAACATTTTATTAATTTACATTATTTTTATTAAGTCCTAGAAACCGGTGGGCGTGCACGAAAAGAGTTATGAATGTTAAATGAAGTGATTGAAGTGTGCAAGGACCGCGTCTTATGGCGCTCGGTTCTCTCTGCCTACCCCGCAAGGGACTTGGCGTAATATTATTATTGATTATACATATTTTATTAAGTATTATTGAATGAAATTGATCCAAGATTCTATGAAAAATCCTTAGCTATGTAGACGTTAAAATGGGTATATATTTGTAAAATCATTACTAGATTAATAATAGAGAAATAAAGCGCAACAACATTACTTCAATGGATTTATACTTTATGACTATAAATGTACATTAACGTAATAAAATATAATACAGTCATACAGTACAGTTATTAGTGTTATTACACGTGTAATAATCACTATTACGAAACACATAAACCAGCGCAGCAATTGAAATAGAAAGCTCTGGAACGAAAATGAAAACCAATTTATCGTATTAGTACTATATATAAATTACCTATTGTAAATTTACACCAACATTACATTTTTTTCGTATTAGTATTTTTCAAATTGTCAGACGTTGCGGGTAGTTGAAGAACGAGAAATATAATGCAATTTAAAATTACATTAAATTAACACTTCAGTTCATAAAGTAACCAAACGAGAGGATAGTCCCAAGACGTCTTCACATGCCGGAGCTTGGCTATACAATTGGCCCCTGTGAGCCATTAGCATTACAGCCTCACGGGATGGGTGTTCGTTTCACTGTGTGATAGGCTTGCGTAAAATATATCGATATATCAAAATATCGATATTTTTTGAAAAAATAATCGATATATGTATATTGTCGGTATATTTATTCCCGAACTATCGATATTCAATATTTATTTCAGAGATCGAATTTGTATCAAATTCGATATTTTTTATTGTACGTATATCGATATTTTTAAAAATATTGATTTCGATATATATCGATATATATTATTGATTAGCCTATCCCAGTGTGACGACCTCTTGTTCCCGCCAAAGCGCAGCACCGTTCGCACGGTTTCGTTCATTTCGGCGTCCTTACTCATTACCGGATGCGACATAAGATGTAATTATAGTTAGTTATTTAGCGGGAACTTCAGAAATGTTTACATAAACAAACATTTGGTGTTAAGTTCCCGAAGAAATAAATAAGTCATCGCCATATAAGGACCTTCAAGAGAAGAGTCTAAGCCTGGGGATGGGATGGTCTGTGAAGGATAATCTTACATAGTGGATATGTATGAGGGGGGCAGATTGGTAAATCTGTTGGTAAAATTATTGCCACCGCATCATAAATATTGGCAATACCAAAAGGGTCACCAATTCGTTGCCAGTGTTTACAGACCACCAGGATTGACGTTCCCAAATGTTCAAAAAAATTATCACATGTATATACTGATTTATATTTTTTTTAGAAAACAGAGTACTCTATTATTAAAAATTGAAAACTCGACGGTTGAAACCAATTCTTTTTATGTGTTGCCAGTTTTTATTATAGCAATTACCATGATTTAGATTGCATAAGCTACTAGATTCCAAAAAAATAAAATGTTTTTTGGAATAATACAAATTTGTTACTTTTTTTAATGACAGCTGGATAGCGTGAAACGCGTGTCAATCTAACCCAATACACAGATTATGTAACGTCGGCCGCAGCCTGTCTATGGATGGGTTTGACTATCTCGAGCTTTTTGGTGCATGAGGGCACGTTAAGCCGTCGGTCCTGGCTGTTGTCGACAGATAACAGTTAAGCTAAATCCTCCGCAAAATCCGCCGTTGCGCAGCGTGGTGGACACATTCCGCGGCCAGTTTTCGTTGCGTGCACACGCTTCGACGCTCGCCATCTCCTCTCTCGCTCGCACCTGCAGCCTTCTCTGTCGTTGTGAGTATACACCGCGCTGACTGTACAGTCTAAGCGCCGTTCGCAGTTTTTGCGAGTTTTGTTTGCAACGGTTGCTTGCAACCGTTGTTTGCACAACTTGTAAACAATTGCCCGCGTAGTATCGGTGGATACCTACTTGTAGGTGCCATACGAAGCCGGTAAGCGTTGACCCGACACGCTGCTGGGTTCCTTCAGAACCCAGCAAAGTCGGCCGACCCGAGCCCAGTGCACTTGGCTCTTGCCAAGGGTGACGGTCCTTTGTTCTGCGGCTATTAAATTAGAATATCTGCAGTTAACTTCACTCCCCCCGCCCCCCTGCCCCGTGGCAGGGAGGTTTGCTTCGCCACTATGGCGCAGCTCGACGGTTCTACCGTAGAGCTATTCATTCATCTTTTAGAGCAGGTCATTCCGACTGTGCTATCCACCCGCAACCCAAATGCTCGCGACTTAGTGTTAGGTTTCGTCAAGGCCTACTCCCCCGCCTCCCCTGTGTCCTCTCCCGCCTCCCCTGTGTCCTCTCCCGCCTCCCCTGTGTCCTCCCCCGCCTCCCCTGTCCCTTCCAACGCCTCCCTAGCCGCTCCACACAGCGTCCCAGCCTCCCCCGCGTCTTCTGACGCACCCGCCTCCCCTGCCGTGGAGGTACTTTCCTCCCCCGCCTCCCCTTCCTCTCCTGAGTCCGACAATTCGGACATGGAGCTTGATAGCTCCATCCCTCCCGCCCAAAGGACTATCAAACGTCCAGCCCCCAGCGACGACGATGAGCAAGGCTCATACACCGTCGTCACTCACACCCGCCCTAAAAAGCCTTCAGCTAAGAAAAACCGGCGTGCTCGCTCTGCCTCGCCGCAGAGAGCATCCCCCGCCGCGACCCAGCGCCCCGCCATCCCGGCTCTAATGAGCATTGACATCCCAGCGCCCTCTGCGCTTGCCACCCCCGCTGCCCGCGGCACCTCCTCCTCCTCCTCCGCCACCGCCAAGCCAGCGACTCGCTGCGCGCCGGAGGTGGCCAAAGTAAAGTCCCCGCCGCCTATATTCCTACGGGATAAGGCGAGATGGGTCGACGTCTCAAAACTGTGTACTGACAAAAAAGTCAGTTACACCAAAGCCACCAATACAGGTGTAGCTATTAAAATAGAGGTCCCCACCATCGCTGACTACAGAGGCTTGTCAGGCCTGCTGGGTCAGCATGGTATCCCATACCATACTTACGCCCTCACTGAGGAGCGGAAAGTCCGTGCGGTACTCAGAGGAGTACCGCACGAGGTTCCGGCTGAGGAAATCCGGGCCGACTTAGTCGGTCAGGGTTTCCCAGTTGAGGCTGTACATAAAATGTACAGCCGCTCAGGCCGCACCTACCCACTGGCGTTGGTGGTATTAACCAACAACAGTGAGGCTAGGTCCATATTCAAAGAGACCCGCACGGTGTGCGGGATCTCAAACATTACAGTCGAGCCGCCCCGCAAGACTGGCATGCCGGCCCAGTGCCACCGCTGCCAGCTATACGGGCATGCGGCTCGTAACTGCACGGCGGCACCAAGGTGCGTAAAGTGCCTGGTGCCGCACCTCACCAAAGACTGCGGTCGCACACGCGACCAGCAGTCTTCCACGCCCCCGGCGTGCGTACTTTGTGGCCAGACTGGCCACCCGGCCAACTACAGAGGCTGCCCGCGCGCGCCTCGGCCGTCCCCCTCCCAACAGTCCCGCAAGGCCGCCAACGGCCGAGGTGGGGCCCAAAGTGGCCGCAAAGCGCCTCCGGCGCCCACGGCGAGCCACTTCCCGCCTCTGCCGGCGGCGGCCAAGTCCGGCACCACGCCTGCGTGGGGCCCAAAAAAGGCTGACTTTGCGCAGCCGAAAACCCAGGCCTGGGGGCCCCGCACGGAGCCTGCCTTCAAGCAGGCCCCAGCGGGTGCGCCCCAACCCGCCAAACCCGCGCCCACAGCCACTTCAGCAGACCAAGGGATGCTTAGCTTCCCAGAGGTTAATGTGGCTGAGGTTACACAGTTCCTGCAACTGTACAAAAGCAGTGACGTCATTGGGCGGATGGAGCTTTTCACCCGCTACCAACACCTCATTCGTGCATTTAAATAAATGCTTCCAGTAGTAGGTAACTCAGCGGCACCGAACACCGCCGTGTCGGCTGCACCTGGCCGGACCAAACCGAAAGGGCTCTCGCTTATTTCATTTAATACGCGTAGTTTACGACCTAACATTCTAGAACTGAAGGAATTTGTACGTAGTAGGGACATCGACCTGCTGCTCCTTCAGGAAACGTGGCTCAAACCCACTGACCGGAAGGGGCTGTCGATTCCCCAGTACACTTTAGTTCGGAATGACAGGCCGCGCGACCATAGAGGAGGCGGTACTGCTATCTACTATAGGCGAGCACTTCATTGCTCAACTATAGATACTCCTCCTTTGAGTAGTATGGAGGCCACAGTATGTAAGGTGGCTATGACAGGACATCAGTCCATACTCATAGCGTCCATCTACATACCGAGCGGGACAATCCCACTAAGAAGCGACTTTGAAGCGCTCTTAGCACTAGGCAAGTCTGTCATTCTCTTTGGAGACTTTAACTCCAAACATACAGACTGGACCTGTCAGTCTTCTAACTCCAGTGGCAGGAAGCTACTGGAGATTACCCAAGCCCTAGATCTGGACGTCTTGTGTCCTTTCTCGCCCACACACTACCCTGACCGGGTGGACGCCACTCCTGACGTACTAGACTTTGCGCTAGTCAAAGGAGTGTCGCTTCAGCTCAGATCAATCGAGCCTCTCGATGATCTGGGCTCTGATCACCGTCCAGTCTCACTGGTAATGGGGCCGTTGGATCCCCACCCCTCCTCCACCAACAAGACCTTCACCAACTGGAAAGGTTTTAAGGCCACCCTAGAGGCAGCCTTTGATGCCCCAGATTCACCGTACGCTCTCACGTCCGACTACTTCGATAGCCCGGACAAGATTGACAGTGCGGTGGATTCTCTAACCAAACTGGTTCAATCAGCTGTTCAGGACAACTCGCGGGTAGTGAAGGTGGATAACCGCCGAAAACTACCGCAGGCTGTCAGGGACCTGATTAAAGCCAAAAATGCAGCGCTCCGCAGAGCCAAGCTGTATCCCACCCCGTCTAACAGGACGCTCGCGAACCGCCTTCAGCGGCAAGTGAGGTCCTCTCTCTCCGACTTGAGGGAAGAGCGATGGGGCGACCTCATGGAGAATATAGCTCCCTCTCATGTTGCGTACTACAAAGTAGCGAGAGCACTGCGTAGTGACGCAATAACTCACACTCCACCACTCCACCGTCCCGATGGCACTATCGCCTTCGAGGACGAAGAGAAAGCCGAATGTTTCGCTGACAGCATTGCTTCACAATGTTCTGTCAGCACGCAGCCATGCGACGCTGCACACGTCAAATCAGTGGAGGAGGAGGTCTTACATAAGAGCTCACTCCCTCTCACTGCAGACCCCATCACAGTGTCCAATGATGAAATTAGTTCTTTCATCAAAGGACTAAACCCCCACAAAGCCCCAGGCGCTGATGGAATTTCAAATAAGGCGCTAAAGAACTTCCCAGCCCAAGTGCTGACGCTCTTAGCCCTTATATTCAACGCCTGCTTCGACCTGTGCCACTTTCCAACCGCCTGGAAAGATGCTACGGTCATTGGTATACCTAAACCGGGTAAACCACTCAACAACCCTAGTAGCCACCGCCCCATCAGCCTACTTAAGGCGATGGGGAAACTTCTTGAGAGAGTAATGCTCGCTCGACTGAGAGAGCATCTCTTCTCAAATGGTCTCATAATAGACAACCAGTTCGGCTTTCGCTCCCAACACTCTTGCCCACAGCAAGTCCACCGCATAGTCGAGTATATCTCGAGCGGTTTTTATCCAAAGCGTCAAAAGACAGTAGCTGTCTTCTTTGACGTTGCCAAGGCTTTTGATAAAGTCTGGCATGGAGGACTTATTTACAAGCTTTACAAGCTTAATTTCCCAGACCGACTTGTCCGCTTAGTGGCCTCCTACCTCAAACATCGCTCCTTTCGTTTTAGACACGAAGGAGTGCTCTCAACCCCACGCCCACTCAAGGCTGGGGTCCCTCAGGGCTCTGTCTTGGCACCCCTGCTGTATATATCGTATACCAACGATATTCCCACCCCTCCCAAAGGCGTTGAGCTCTCGCTCTTCGCCGACGACACAGCCCTCTATTCCAAGAGCGTGCAGGTGTCATCTGCGTTAGCCAAACTTCAAACCTCAGTTACTGAGTTAGGAAGATGGTTCCGAAAATGGCGCATAGAGGTGAACCCGGAGAAAAGCTCCGCAGTTCACTTCTGTGCGAGACGCAAACTCCCACACAATACTCGCCAACTGCGTATGCTGGGGGCGTCAGTCCCCTGGAAACGCACGGCGAAGTATCTCGGAGTCACTCTAGACTCCAGACTCTCTTTTGTCCCCCACGTTCGAAAGGTAGTTAGTACCGCCAGATTTTACCTGAACCGACTCAGCCCTATGCTGGGAAGGCACAGTAAAATGTCCCTCAGAAATAAGCGAACCCTGTACAAGGTTTGTATAAGGCCGGTGATGTCGTACGCGTCTCCGGTGTTCGCTCATGCCAGTCCTGCAACCATTAACAGGCTGCAGACCGTCCAAAACGTCTTTTGTCGTCGAGCCACCAATGCTCAGTGGGCTCAGCGTAATGCTGAACTCCACCGTGACCTCCAACTCCCATCTATCCAACAACACTTTCAACTCCTGTCAAAGCGTTTCTTCGAAACCGCTGAGACCCATCCTAACCCGCTCATCCAGCAGGCTGCGTCCTACAGCCCGCCACAGCCTCCTTTATCCAAATACCAAAACCGCAGGCCACGTAGTGTCCTCTTAGATCAACCTAACAAAATTTCGAGAGCTTTGGACCGCTATGCAGCGGCCGAAGCCTCCTTAGGGCAACACTCCTCCACCATGTGAGCACCCTTCTGGTCGCTCGGTTTAGGCGCTTATAGGGTCCAGGGTCGGCGTCCTCAGGAGGAAGTCGACCCTTCTCTAAGCGTATGCTCTTATAAGAGTGACGCTTGCGTCACCCCGTTCCCCTGGGGTGATCGCTTCAGATGAAGCCTTTGTAGCCTTCCCGGCTAGAGGCAGTCCCAGGGGGTGTTTTAGTCGGTGGAAATCCGACATAATCAGTTCGTTCGTACGAAATGGTATCTTTGAAAGATTTCACCTCCTCCCTCCCTTTTTCCGGAGGGTGCCCCTCACGGAGGAATGACCAATGCACACCCGGGTGTGGGTTGGTCCTTCCTTTGTGGGTCTTCAACTTTCTTGGGCGAAAATCAAAAAAAAAAAAAAAAAAAAGCGTGGTGGAATATGCTCTAAACCCCTTCGACTGGACGGAGACCCATATCCCAGCAGTGGTATGAGACAGGGTTTGTGTAGTATATTAGTAGTTATTTTTATTCATGCACAATGACAATTTCGTACTTAATTACAAAAAAACTAGATTACTTCCTATGTTTGATAAATGTTTTGATACGAGATGTAAAAATTACTTATTTAATTAGTTCGTGGTAAACATTAGCACTTGGTAGTATAATTTTTAATATTGTAACGTTGTATTATTTAATGTTGGCAGCAGTGATAGACTAGTGGATAAAGGACCGGATAAAGAACCGGACTAGTGACCAACAGGTCCCTGGTTCGAATCCTGGCATGTACCACTAAATTCGTATTTTCAAATTTATGTACATACACACATCAAAAGTGTCTAGGGATCAACATATATTTTTGCAATAACTTTTCTCCTGATTGATATTAATTAAAATTTTCTTCAAGGATTCATCAAATAAAGTGTTTTCGTTTGTCTACAGTAACGATAAACCAAGTCACCTTTGCATTAATAAAGAAATTTGCCATTTTCATAATAAAGGGATTTTTGACATTTGAACCACTAACATTAAAGTTCGAAAAAAAGACTGAAATAACAGTTTTCTTTAAAATTTTATTGGGTAACTTAAACAATTAATAATCCGTGTTTCTACCGCGAACACTAACAACACAAGAACATCGGTTTGGCATACTCAAAATGAGTTCATCCAAATCACGCTGTGGAATGGCCGCCCATGTTCGTTGCAACAACAAAAAAAGGACTTTGGACACGTTACCGAAGCACTGGTACCGTGGCTGAGCGCCATGGAGGACGGTATCGCTGCACCACACGGAGACAAGACCGATACATTCAAATCACAACTCGAAGAGCTCCAACAATAACCGCCATGATGTTAGCCGTGATGCTTCATCACTCTTCAGGGAACTTAATTAGCGACCAAACAGTCAGAAACCGCTTGCATGAAGTGAACCTTCATTCCCGAAGACCGCTAAGGGTACCACCTATAGCAATGCACAATCGTAGGATTCGATATCAATGGGCTCTTGAACACAGAAATTGGGCAGAAGAACAATGGCGTTTCGTGTGCTTTTCTGATGAGTCTTGTTTTGGTATGAGACCGGATACAAGACGTATACGACACTGGAGAACCCCTGGACGCCAACAGCGATTAAAATCCTGCCAGGAAGTCCATCCTTATAGTGGTGGAACCATCATGGTATGGGCGGGTATTTGGATCGGCGGAAGAACTGAGTTGATTTGGATCAGAGGCAACCTCAACGCTCAAATTTATGCTGAGACGATTGTATCAGACGTCATCGTTCCTCTACAAGTGCAAATCGGTCCCTTATTTCAGTTAATGCATGATAATGCACGACCGCACACCGCAAGAGTTGTAAGACAGACTCTCGCCGCAGCTAACATCAATGTCATGCCCTGGCCTGCTCAGTCGCCAGACTTGAACCCGATTGAGCATGCATGGGATATGCTACAGAGAAGAGCTCTGCCGAATATGGAGGGTATCCAGTCGCAAGAAGACCTTTTTTTGTTGTTGCAACGAACATGGGCGGCCATTCCACAGCGTGATTTGGATGAACTCATTTTGAGTATGCCAAACCGATGTTCTTGTGTTGTTAGTGTTCGCGATAGAAACACGGATTATTAATTGTTTAAGTTACCCAATAAAATTTTAAAGAAAACTGTTATTTCAGTCTTTTTTTCGAACTTTAATGTTAGTGGTTCAAATGTCAAAAATCCCTTTATTATGAAAATGGCAAATTTCTTTATTAATGCAAAGGTGACTTGGTTTATCGTTACTGTAGACAAACGAAAACACTTTATTTGATGAATCCTTAAAGAAAATTTTAATTAATATCAATCAGGAGAAAAGTTATTGCAAAAATATATGTTGATCCCTAGACACTTTTGATGTGTGTATTTGTAATTATCATTTGCTCGGCGATGAAGGAAAACATCGTGAGGAAACCAGCACGTCCAAGAAATTATATTTCGGAAGACGTGTGACCTCACCTAAGAATGATCCTGGTATACCCTTTGGGTAGCGGAGGTATGACGGCGGTCGCTCCACATACAAATCAGTATCTTCGCCAAATTCTTCGGCTTAGGTGGCGGACCCCGCCAATCCTAATGAGTTCGTAAACGGAATAACGAAGATATTTTTTTATGTTTTCCAGAAAACCTTTTTATTTCAATAGTGGCTATAGTTTCTGTATCTTATTATACCTTAAATCAAAGAAATTAAATATCCATACAATAAATCACAATCCGTTTTGTTTAAAATTAGACATTGACTTGCATGTTTTTGCCAAAATTTTGTCTCGCATGCGTACGCTCCAGAAATAATACATGTAAAATTATTTTGAAGCAAACACTTCGCAATCCAAAGCAGTTTGCGTGAATATAAATTACTGTACACGCCAGTGCCATGGCTTTTAATAATATGCAGTGTGAGTGCTACGAGTATAATACTTATCTAGGTGTGTGTATGATACACTATTTTCATTATTAAGTAAGAGTAATTTAGCGAAAATATAAAAATGGTGCATATAATAGTTCCATGATTATAATATGGATTTTTAACGACACATTAATAAAAAGTTTACATCAGGTAAAAGATAAAAGCAATCTGATGTATCAGTCAACCGGCCACATAGTACGTAGAACCGACGACCGCTGGGAAGGAAGGTTCTCGAACGGCCTCCCCGGCAGAGTGTGGGATGGTGGTTAGATGGAACGATCACCTCAAGAGGTTTACAGGGAGTCGATGGATGTAGATGTCATGCACTGGTTCGAAACGAATGGCACTCTAGGCAGTGTAGGCAAGTAGTTCAACAGTGGACGAATACGGGTTAAGATGATGATGGCATTAAAATCAATCTCTCCACCTGAAACCCTTACGTCGCCTCGCTTCCCCTGGGGCAATCACCTTCGATGATGCCTTAAAAGCCTTTCCGTCTAAAGGCAACCCCTAGGTTGTGTTTAGTCAGTAAGAGTCTGACATAACCCGTGCGACCGTAAGGGTACTCGTAAGGATTCACCACCTTCCTCCCTCGAATAGTGGTCGTCATTGGAGTCGAGCATAAAAAAGCTGAATTTCATATGAGACCCTTTGACCGCTCTCGAATACCAGTTTAAATTGAACCAGTAAGGACGCGGTCTTTGCCTTTTGATTGGCTATCATTCCATACCTAATAATTTACGACAATTAATTCACTCGGAGTAATACAAACCTTGAACTTTTTTTATGCAACGTCGGGAGGCATACAAGCAGACGGCCCAACTGATGTAAACCGGTTACCGTAGATGAACGCTTATGATACATTTAGTATCACTCGCGCCACCTCTGCTGCTAACGCAGCAACTCACTCACGCGCAGGAACACAATAGCCCTCTTGGGAGTTGTTATTTGGCTGCGGTATTCCATGAGGTGGAGGTACTTTCCCAGATGGGTTGCTTTGATGCGCCCTGCCTCTCTTAAAAACGCCCAGACCAAGACAATCAGGCATGTAGCACACATATGTTTGTCCTGTGTGAGAGGTAGGGCGCATCAAAGCAGACTGGGGAAGTACCTCCACCTCACAGAAAACCGCAGCAAAATAACTCCCTAGAGGGTTGTTGTGTTCCTGTGTGTGAGTGAGGTCACCAGCAAGCTCCTGAGGAGTTGCTATGTAAGCAGCAGAGGAGGCATCGCGCGAGTGATACTCAATATATTGCACGCGTCAATAGGCTACGGCAACTGCTTGCATGACTCCCGACGTTGTATAAAAAAAAAATGTCAGTGGCCCTCGGGCGGCTTGAAAACACTGCACTCCGCCAATCAATCATTTGAGCAGTGTGGTGGAGTATGCTCTAAACACCTTCGATTAAAGGGAGGCCCGTATCCCAGCAGTGGGATGAGAAAGGGTCGATGTGGTGGTGGTGACCATTTTTTGGGAATGAAACTTGTAGGAATATCTGTAATCGTAAGAGTATTGTAAGAGAGGTAGGGCGCATCAAAGGAGCTCCGTCTGGGGAAGTACCTCCACCTCACAAAAAACCGCAGCCAAATAACAACTCCCTAAGAGGGTTGTTGTGTTCCCTGTGGGTGAGTTAGGCCACCAGTAAGCTCCTAAGATACTTAATGTATACGGTACGGTAACCGCTTTACATCAGGTGGGCCGTACGCTTGAATAACTTCCGACGTTGTATAAAAAAGTTGCGATTTTTCGCCACGCGCAATAGTTGACTGGTAGAGAATGCAATCAGCATTAAGTCTGCCTTTTGTACCTACAGTACGGTACGGCGTGGTCAATAAAGTATTAAATAAATAAATATCGAAGTATCGATAACCAAATTTCGTCACGCATAGCACATCACTATAATAGCTCTATACAACTATATATAAAACGTGTATAGAGCTCGGTCGATAGCGCTCGGGGGCCCTTAGGCTGTCGTTTATACTTAGTTTGCTAGGCTGTGGCGGTCTTTAGTCCGGTGACGTAGTAACAGCCCACTCGGGGCTACATAGACTACATAGTCGGGTCAAAACAAAAAAAAAAAACAGTGATAGCGCATTGGATAAGGAACCGGCCTATTGACCAACTGGTTCCCGGCTCAATTTAGTCCGGTGACGTAGTAACAGCCCACTCGGGGCTACATAGACTACATAGTCGGGTCAAAACAAAAAAAAAAAACAGTGATAGCGCATTGGATAAGGAACCGGCCTATTGACCAACTGGTTCCCGGCTCAAATCCTGGCGAACACTAAATACGTGTTTTCGGATTTATGTGGATATTTATCACTCGACGGTGACGGAAAACATCGCGAGGCAACCCACACGTCCAAGAAATTATATTCCGAAAGACGAATGACCTAACCTAAGAAATTTCTGGTTTTCCCTCTGCGGTGTGAAGGTCTGACTGCAGTCGCTCCATGTAAAAATCAGTGTCTTAGCCAAATCCTTAGGCTTAGGTAGCAGACCTCGCCTATCCTAATGGATTAGGAAACGGGTTAATGCTTAGAAGAAGTATCTATAAAAAATTGCATACGATGGTCACAACCGAACGGAGAGATACGCGCGCTCTACAGCTTGCTATGTATACTGCAAGTTATAAATATAGTTAAGGAATAAAAGTGAGAAGGGTGCAGTGGGCAACCCAAGAATATAACTGTTTTATCTATACTTTAATCAGGAATAGAGATCAAGGAAATTTTAAGAAAACACCACAATATTATTGGTTGTAGTCAAACGTAACCAGAACGATGTGGTCTTTCTAAAAAAAAAAAACATGTGCGTCTCGGGACGCCCGACAGAAGTGATAACTTAAACTAATCCGCTGCTGTATATGCGTGAGAGACAGGAAGCCATACAGACTAGCGTCGTAACGTGTTACGTAACGAAGCGGTTTACCCTCCCATAAGAAATTATCACTTCAAAATATGAAACTGCGATTGAACATTTAGGTTTTCGAGCATGGATTCGTTCCTCTGTATATTACTGTCCTGCAGTAGTTTAGAATAACTGGCGGTTTCTTATTATCGTCACCATTGGAATACTTTAAGGTTGTCACTCGTGTGACAAAAACTTAGAAATAAATTTTATCATCATCCACTGAGCATGTGTGGTGCCGCGACATAATTAAAAAAAATATAGCACAGATTAGATTTACAACACGGCTGTGAAAGGAATATCTGTAGCTGAAAGCATGCCTTTCCACTGATTTTCATTTTTCTCTCCGCGTTGTAACTAACCTGTCGGCCGATTTTGCTAAAAAACTGCTTTACAACTTTTTTAGCAGAATCGGCTTACTGATCTTCATATCATTCATTATCTTTACTTTTTCATCATTACGGCTAAATTACGAAATTTAATATTTATTTTTGAGTTTGTAATTTGAATTATAACATTGTCGTAGGTAAAAGCTATAAAACTAGTGTTTAGTTCATAGTGTTCATGTAGCAAAAATAAGTGAAAGCATAGACAATGACGCTGTAGAAATATTCAGTATCATAGAAAACAAATTAATTTTCTTGTACCTGGCCACTCAGAAAGTATTGCGAAAAATTTTTTTTATGTATGAGTGACTGGCCAATTATAATCTATTTTGAGAATATGATTATGTATGAGTAAAAATAGGTACGTTCCAATTTCAAAATTTCCCTCCACATTTTTTGCGAGCTAATTTAAATTATCGTGTCTCATTAAAAAATTGATCTGCGCCGGAAACATTTTCGCGCTATGATTTTTTACGATTTAAAGTGTCGCCTGAAACCGGACCAATCGTAGGATAGACTTTCAAATGGCATTCATGGATGAAGGCCCTTCCAAAGCAACCGTGTATCGTTGGTGTAATGAATTCAAGCGCAGTCGACTAACTTTGGGGGATGACAAGAAGTTGTCACCCTTTGACGGCTGTTACGGAAAATGCGGGGCGAAGATTTTGATCGCGTACTTTTTCAATTTGACTGGCTACCTGGTGTCAATTCCTTTACAGAACCAAATAAGTATCAACGCCGAATGGAATGCAATGTATCCAAATGATTGGCAGACGTTTTCTCTGTTGTGAGCAACAAGCGACCAAACACAGGGCTCCGCGGGCTACTACTCCACCACAACGCGCCCGCGCACACCGCGCTCAAAACGAGGGACTTCCTGGACAGCACGCCGGTCAAACTCCTGGGGGAGCACCCACATTACAGCCCTGACCTAGCACCGTGTGACTTCTTCTTATTTTAGAAAATAAAAATCAGCTCAAAGGGATACAATTTTCATCGCCGGAAGATGCGCTGTCAGTGTTCGAGCAGGCTGCAAATGAGGTGTCTGCGGCGGACTGGAAAAAGTGTTTCGTTTTCGAAAATTCTGGTTCAGACGCATGAAAGTTTGTATAGAGGCTGGTGGAGAGTACTTTGAAAAGATTTAATAAAAAAATATTTACCTATAGAACACTTTTTTTGTATTTTCGCAAAACTTTCTGAGTGTCCCATGTATTTTCTGCATGCGACCATTGATATAAAGTGTTCAATGAATAGTGTTTATTATATAATTACATTTAATTTTACATTTTATTTATACATTTGAAAAATTATATTGATTACAGTGTAATTTATACAATTGAGTCGTTTTTGCTCGTAAAATAAATACACATAATTGTATTTATTTTTGTATTTGAATTATTTTTTTTGCGTTCTTAAATGCAATTAGAAAACGCCAAAAAGGTTTTAACGTCTCTTTATGTCCTCAATGTGTTTGTAACATAAAATACATATTTAAAATATAATTTAGCCAATGACTTATTATTATTATATGTTGCCACTAGATTGACGAGTCCATACGACAATATTGTTTCGATGATGCCGTAAGTACTCAAATTGTGCAATACCTCACGTCTCTGTTTAACACATGACTCTATTTGCGAGCAAAAGTGAGATAGAGCTACTTGTGACAAGTAAATGGGAATAGAAAACGAAAATCCAAAATAGAGAATTTTATATTTCAGTGTATTACAAATACTAAATTATTTACATATTTAATGCAATTAAAGTAAAAAACTATTACTAATCCTTTGTTATATTTATTTTGATGTTTTCACTACAAACGTCAAAGTTAATGCTGGCTAGTTGTGATTCCGGGACGGCAGTTTAGTGAAACATTTGATTGTTACGTTCAGGAGATCTAGTGGAAACACAGATGTCGTTGGCTTCAGCAAATTTACTCAATGTTATAAATGAAAATACTTATTATTACATTAATAATTACAGTAAATTACCGTTAACTCTAGAATTAAATTAACTTATGTTTGTAAATGAAAGCATACTGATCGCACGTGATATGCATCAATGTAAAAAGAAAGTAAACAGGTGTGAAAATAACACTAATTTACAAACCACTGAAATTTTTCTAACACACAATGAACATTGTTTTCAATTTTCAGCATACAAAGAGCATATTTTTCTGTTTCCACCATACAAGGAGCATAGTTCATAATTTCCAGAATACAAGAAACATAATTTTTAATTTCCAGCACAGAATGCAAAGGGCATATTTTTTTAATTTCAGCATACAAGGACCATAATTTTCAATTTACAGTGTACAAGTAGCATAGTTTTCATATTCCAGCATGCCAGGAGCATAGTTTTCAATTTTCAGCATACAATGAGCATAGTTCAGAATTTCCATAATGCAAGGGGCATAATTTTTAATTTCCAGCATACAAAGAGCATATATATCTCAATTTTCAGCATACAAGGAGCATAGAACTAAATTTTCAGCATACAAGGAGCATAGTTCACAATTTCCAGCATACAAGGAGCATAGTTTTCAATTTCCAGCATACAAGGAGCATAGATTTCATTTTCCGCAATACATATATTAACGAGATCGGTGGCTCAGTCGTGAATGACGCGACTTTGACACTAACGCTCGTGGGTTCGATTCCCACACAAGGCAAACATTTGTGTGCATGAACATGTCTGTTTGTCTTGGTCTGGATGTTTTAAGAGAGGTAGGGCGCATCAAAGCAGCCCGTTTGGGGAAGCACCTCCACCTCACAGAAAACCGCAGCCAAATAATAACTCCCTAGAGGGTAAGCTCCCAAGGAGTTGCTGTGTAAGCAGCAGAGGAGGCATCGGTCGAGTGGTACTTAATATATCGCAAGCGTTAATAGGCTACGGTACCCGCTTTACATCAGGTGGGCCGTATGCTTGTATACCTCCCGACGCAGTATAAAAAAAATGCAATTTAGCATTAAAGTTACAAAATTACATAATCTTTGTTATTGCACGCAAGTGTGGTAATCACAAGTTACATAGTATCTTTTCATAGTTTGAGAATAAATAGTATAATTTGTGCCAAACATATATTAACTGATACTTTCATTGTTGTTTTAAGGGTGACTGACATTGGCCCTTTAAAATTGATATCTCTTTCAATCACTAAGGTTTTTATATTAAAAACATTAATTAAAAAGAAAATCAGCTCCTTTCGAAGTCACATTTGGCTACATGTTATTCTGCTTGTTCTTCTTTCTTGCGGTACGGTGCAAAGACGAGCTGTGAGAACCATCCATGATCCTAAGCATACCCTTAAGTTTAAGGAGAGATTTTGCCTCCCTTTGAGTGTTCTACCGATAGTACAACGAACAATTTGATCTATACAAATTGTGTGGTTCCACTACCTGTTAGTTCATGCTACGAATGACCTTATAAATGTTATTCTAACGACTAACATCTACAGCGCCTGATGATGGCTTGTGGAGAGGCGAAAAAAGTGTCGGAGAGACGACTGGAGCAGCCAGGGCAGCAACGGCGGCGGATCAGCGTTCATATTTCAAATAGCGGACACTCGTAGAGACGATCGCAGCAGCCGAGGCACAGACCATGGCAGCGGCGGCATCTACTAACTGTAGTGGGTGTCGCCCGGCACTAATTCGCATGAACTAATCAGTAGCGGAAGCACACAAAGTATCAAATCGCCTGTAAATTTGACTTTCGCAAAATAACACCTGAATCTAATCTATTTGATTGTACAACGGGTCGTGTTCCGAGGAGTTGTTCGACATGATGCCAACAGACTCATTTTACAATCACATCGCTCGACTGGATACCTCACATGCTGGAACAATGATCGTGTACTGTGCAGTTCCAGAGAAGTTTCCTACCGAGAAAAATCTATTCTTAAGTTGTGGAATGAACTCCAAGGTTTTCCTAAGGGACTGCATAGGGTCCTTCAAGAAAGGTGTCAAAAGGTTTTCACAGTATTGGCATCGCGAGAGCGACAATCCTAGTGTTACAAATGTATATTGCTTGTTTTTCACACCCTAGAGAGTATTTTTCTACACCAGTGCGATGAGTATGTATTCATTGGATTGATATTCGCTTCTATACAAATAGTTTGGTCATAAACTATGTATATAGCAGCGCTTGTAACTTATACTATACAACGTATCAAGCTAAAATTGTCCATTTCACAGCCGACCGAGTTCAGATGTCGTCGTCCCTGTCCTCGGGCCGGTGTCTCTGCAGCACCGCTAACCTTTGCTGGGTCACTTCGAGGTGGTGCTTACGCCATTTGATCCGCCGGTTTTGAAACCACACTTTCACCTGTAAATAAAACATTTCAAACGCATATTAGTTTAAAGAATTATTTCATGTGCATTTCATTTTTATAGTACAACATGATGTTTCTTATGTATTTTTAGCAGTTTACATGTATAATAACAGTGTCCAGTAAAAGGGACCACTTAGGCAGTATGGAAATATAAAGAAAAAATGTGTGTGTTTATTCCTTATGAATGCACGTAAGTTCTTTTGCATAATAAAACAAAATAACTCCAAAAATTTCATCGATAATATAACAAATTATCAATGAATATCATTCACCACCGTATATAATTTAAAAAATAAATAGGCATAGTACGTCGAGGAAAACATTTTTTCGTATTTTAAAAGTAAAAAGTTCGAGTAAATTCTCTTTGGTTGTACTGTTTGTATCTGGATTGTTTTGATACCATTAAAATGTCATCGAACATTTTAAAAACAGAAAAATATAAAGTTAAATCGGTTCTGCGTCGTTTTTCTATTGCTTTTCTGCCCGCCAAAATGAGTGTTTCTAACGAAGAAATTCGATACATTTTATAATTTAATTACAAAAAAAGGCGACACAAGCCGCGAAAAAAATTGTGATGTTTTTGGAGTTGGCCAGACCCGCAGGACTCTCAGCTGGTTTGCCTTCCTCTCGACACCCCTGAGTCTCTCACGTGATGCCCCCGGCCCAATATCTCTGTCACTTCGGAGGTCCATCCAGTGAGTGGCGAGCCACCGCATGCCAGCGGTCAGATATATTAGTTGAGGCAGGGGCCCGTACCTCTTCTGTATTAGCCCAGTACCAATAACCCCTCCAGATCTTATTACCATAGCCCAATATTTTATTAGTCCCAATCCCTACCGAGATCTGCTCATGAATATATTGTTCCATCGATATCCCTAGGGGAGGGTCATAGCGGGTATGTAACACTACATTAATCTTCTCAAAGGGGCCTCCGCGATTCATATACCCGCGCACGGCTATCAAATGACCGGGTTCAAAACTCGTGAATTTAAAACAACAGATAATTTGTATCCGTTGGTGTGTTTAAGATGATCAGCAGTTCTTTATGTTTAAGTCAAAGTCTGTGGAAGTACCTCCACCTCACAGAAAACCGCAGTCAAATGACAAATTGCTGGAGGAGGTCTTTTTTAGGGTTCCGTACCCAAAGGGTAAAACGGAACCCTATTACTGAGGCTCCGCTGTCCGTCCGTCCGTCCGTCTGTCACCAGGCTGTATCTCATGAACCGTGATAGTTACGCAGTTGAAATTTTCACAGATGATGTATTTCTGTTGCCGATATAACAACAAATACTAAAAAATAGAATAAAATAAATATTTAAAGGGGCTCCCATACAACAAACGTGATTTTTTTGCTCATTTTTGCTCGATATTGATAACGGCAACAGGTAGACGCTTGAAATATTCACAAAATATTTAGTTATATATTCACTTTAAGAATAAATAATTAAATTAAAATAAAACAAATATTTAAGGGGGGCTCCCATACAACAAACGTGTTTTTTTTTTGCCGTTTTTATAGATAATGGTACGGAACCCTTCGTGCGCGAGTCCGACTCGCACTTGGCCGATTTTTTTTTTATACAACGTCGGGAGGCACACAAGCATACGGTCCACCTGATGTAAAGCAGTTACCGTAGCCTATTAACGCTTGTAACATATATCACTCGCGCGATGCCACCTCTGCTGCTTACACAGCAACTCCTTAGGAGCTTACTGGTGACCTCACTCACACGCCGGAACACAACAACCCTCTAGGCAGTTGTTTTTTGGCTGCAGTTTTCTCGTGAGGTGGAGACTTCCCCAGACGGGCTGCTTTGATGCGCCCTACCTCTCTTAAAACATCCAGACCATGACAAACAGACGTGTTCATGCACACAAATGTTTGCCTTGTGTGGGAATCGAACCCATGAGCGTTGGTGTCAATGTCGAGTCTTTCACGACTGAGCCACCGAGCTCGTCAAAACTGTCTGCATGATCTGCAACTTTTCAAAAAATATGTATAAGTATATTATTTATTTTGTATATTAATTGTTTCATTTTTAATTTTCCGTGTGTACTTTTCGCTTTGGCCATAATAGTTCTGTTATTTTTTTAAATAATTATAGGAATTCAAAAAAAAATATTTAATAATAAAATTAACAGATGCAATATTCATGATGGAAAAATATATCTCCGTGAATGCAAAGTTGCAGGAATGAAGAGAAAAGCAAATGATTTTAAATGTATTAGTTGTTATAATTGTTTATTTGCTTTTGATTGTGCTAGTGACGAAAACGTCGCACTGAAATTGAAAAATTAATAAAAATTTCGAATAAAAAACTGGAAAGCTATAAATGTGCCTACATTGAATTAATATATCATTTGTTTTTACAAATTGGCGGCAAATTAAAATGCACACCGAATTTAATTTGACTTCTTGGTTTAAATATGTAATATTATGTTAATAATTATTCAGTCAACCTTTGAAAATTGCAAGAATCAACATAAAATGGTGATTGTTTTGATGTCTAACTGTATTTACATACAAAAGTGTTTACGCAATTATAATGACAGATTATCCGCGCTGTTTTTACTTTATAATGTTGATTCTTTAACCAGGCAAAAGGCGAAGGCTTTATTGAAGTGCGCAGTTTTCAAGAGATGGTATCGGTGTTAAGAAAAGGCGTGCTCCGTTGGTTCGCACATCACACCGCTTGCCCACATCTGGGATTTTTTACTCACACATTGGAACCGCAATGGTCGCGTACTGTGCGGTGATAATGAGAACTCTTAAGTTGTGGAATGAACTCCCAGCCGAGGTATTCCTAAAGGACTACAGCATGGGGTTCTTCAAGAAATGCGGGAAGAGGTTTTTACAGGATCAGCAACGCACGAATGACACCCCAACGGTTGCAAATGTCTATAGACAACGTTAACTGCTTACCAGGCTGGCAGGTCGTTTGCTACCTTAATACTCGTAGTATAAAAAATGTAGAAAGATTGCAAGATGAAAAAACGAGTGTGCTTTAGAGCACACGACGGAAGTAAAGCTTCTTTAGCGCCATAGTGTGATACAGACATTAGGCCTGCACTGTGTCTTACATATACGAAACTTAACTCGCTATGAAAGAAAGAGAGAAAGAAATGTGTGCTCGCACCTCTCTCTCTTGCCCCTACAGTAATATCTTCACTAACTTATATCTCTCTCTCAACTTCCGTTCGCCTCGCCCGATCACACTTTTCGTAACGCTCTCGTCACGCATTCGCCAGCTTACTCCCCAAGTCAAGCGTGCGTAAAGAAGTTTTACTTCAAAAATGAGGAAACAGTTATATAGCACGAAAATAGAAGGGCATAGGAGCCGAGGAAGGCCAAGACTTACATTCCTATCACGACGTCAGGAGCCTTAGAAACCGGGGAGCGCGCATGAGAAGAGCAATCAATGTTATTGAAGCGAGTGAGGTATGTAAGGATCGAGTCACGTGGCGCTCGGTTCTCTCTGCCAACCCCGCAAGGGACCTAATGTGAAGATGAACGCAGTATTCAAACAAGCATGCAAAAGCATCTGGTGGTTATTTTTTTACACAACGTCGAGAGGCATACGGCCTACATGATATAAAGTGACTACCGTAGCCTATGAACGCTTTTAATACGCGAAGTAACGTTCGCGCGATGCGGCCTCTGTTGCTAACACAGCAACTCCTTAGGAGCTTACTGGTGACCTCACTGACTCGTAGGAATGCAGCAACCATCCAGGGAATTGTTATTTGATTGCGATTTTCTTGGAGGTGGAGGTACTTCCTCAGACTGACAGACTACTGCTTTGATGCGCCCTAACTGTCTTAAAACACCAAGCCAAACATACATGTTCATGCACTCAAATGTTTAGACTGTGTGGGAATCGAACCGTTGGGGTCAAAGTGACGTTACTAAGCACCGCGTCACCGAGCTCGTCAAAAGGCAACCTTTGCTGCTAACACAGCAATTCTTTAGGAGCTTACCGGTAACCCTACTCACTCACAAGAACTCAAAAGAAGGTTTTCTGTGAGGTGGAGGAACTTCCCCAGACGGACTGCTTAATGCGCCCTACCTCTCTTACCGTTACTGTACCGTACCATAAGTTGTAAACTATTTCGATACAAGTAGTATACGCTTGGCTTACAGCATCGTCTCGAGATGTTCCTGATCTCACTCACAGCAACACAAGAAATGGTTCGCAAACCTTCAGAGTCAAAGCCAAGCTCACTTGCACGCTGTCGATAAACATAGGAGGCTCTGGTGACATAAGGCGAGCCCGGCGATGGAGTGGATAACCTGTAAACTGTAGCACCAAGGCCCAGGGTGTTAGATTCTCATAGGTACAGGATAAACATTTCCGTGCATGAACATGTCTGTTTGTCTTGGTCTAGATTTTTTTAAGGGACGTAGGGCGCATTAAAAGTGTCCGTCTGAGCTGGTACTTCCACCTCACCTAAAACCACATTCAAATAACAACTCTCTTGGGGTTTGTTGTGTTCCTGCGTGTGAGTGAGGTCACCAGTAAGATCGTAAGGAGTTGCTGTGTTGGAGGCAGAGATGACGTCGAGCGTATGATACTTAATGTATTACTACAAGCTTTTATGGGTTACGGTAACTGCTTTATATCAGGTGGGCCGAATGTTTGTACATCCTCCCCACGTTGCATAAAAAAAATAGACAGAAAACATATTATCTTTAACCCATTAGGCGCCCCGCGTATAAATAACTTTAAGGTCATAGTTCCCGTTGCGACCTTCTAATATGGAACGTATGTTGTCGATAGATGACAGTCGTTAAGCTAATTCAGCGGTCCTCGCGCGGCTTGAAAAGCACTAGCCTCCGCCAATCCGCATTTGAGCAGCATGGTGGAGTATGCTCTAAACCCCTTCGATTGGAGCAGGAGTTGGGAATGCGGGTCACCTTAAATAGATTAAAATTTTTAAAATACTGCGTCAGTCTAGCCATGGCTGCCATAGATCGTAACAAGCAGAGCAGCTCCACCTAGGACTAATGCAGTATACCTCGGCTATACCCTGTATAGCCGATAGGATCGCGGTGGCTAGGTGGAGCTGTGAAGCTCGCTGTCGCCCGTGTCTGGACTGACGCATTATGGGGAGGGAAACTGAGAAACAGCTGTAGTTTCACCGGCGTTCAAAAATGGGCATAAACGAAAGATGATGAATGAATAAGTTATGGAATGAAAGGAAGTATTGTGTATGAATGTGTTATAATATTTAATTGGCTACTAACTCAATGGTATTACAATAGCCTTGGTCATGGCAGGGGCACAAGATATAGATATAAATAAAAAATCGGCCGAGTCGGACCCGCGCACTAAGGGTTCCGTACCATTATCTATAAAAGCGGCAAAAAAAACACGTTTGTTGTATGGGAGCCCCCCTTAAATATTTGTTTTATTTTAATTTAATTATTTATAGAATATATAACTAAATATTCTGTGAATATTTCAAGCGTCTACCTGTTGCCGTTATCAATATCGAGCAAAAATTAGCAAAAAAATCACGTTTGTTGTATGGGAGCCCCCTTAAATATTTATTATATTCTATTTTTTAGTATTTGTTGTTATAGCGGCAATAGAAATACATCATCTGTGAAAATTTCAACTATCACGGTTCATGAGATACAGCCTGGTGACAGACGGACGGAGGGACAGACAGCGGAGCCTCAGTAATAGGGTTCCGTTTTACCCTTTGGGTACGGAACCCTAAAAAACCCTTCGGTTGGACGGAGACTCGTATCCCTGCAGTGGAATGAGTAAGGGTAGATGTGGCATGTCGAGTGGTACGATGGAACTCAGCGGCTGGTATCAAGTTAAACAGCAAATAATATTTGTAGTTATCACTTGCTCAGCGGTGAAGACAACATCGTCAGGAAACGCGCACGTCCAAGAAATAAGATAAGATATAATAAGATATAATAAGATGTATAACCTAAGAAAGGCTTGATTTTCGCTCTGGGTTGTTGTGGAGGTCTGATTGACGAGCTCGGTGGCGCAGTGGTGTAACGCGTTGTTACGCTACTTTGACACCAACGCTCGTGGGTTCGATTCCCACACGATACAAACATTTGTGTGCATGAACATGTCTGTTTGTCTTGGTCTGGGTATTTTCTATGTATAATAAGTATGTATGTATAATAAGTATGATAACAGTCGTGCCATGTCAATCAGTATTTTCGCCAAATCCTAAGTCTTAGGTAGCAGATCCCGTAAATCCCAATGGATTAGGAAACGCGATGAAGACTTCTTCTAGCAGGATTAGGAAGAAGAAAAGTACACAGTTTGCGGCGTTTCGCTTGCCATCTCATACTGTAAGCGGCCGATTAACAGCGAAATTACGCGCGCAATTTGATCCAGTCGGCGACGGAGTACATTCACTACGCCGGCGTTACGCAAAATACAGCCGGATTCCGATTAGCGTAATCTTATTTGCGAATACAACTCAGTTTGCTTTTTGGAAAAGAGTTTCTCTTTATACAACGTCGGGAGATAGACAAATATGCAGCCCACGTGATGTAAATCGGTTACTAATGCTTGCAGTATTAGGTATGAGTCGCGCAATGCCACCTCTGCTGCTAAAACAACAACTCCTTGGCAGCTTACTGGCGACCTCGCAGGAACACGACAACCCTCTAAGGAGTTGTTATTTGACTGTAGTTTTCTGTGAGGTGGAGGTACTTCTCCAGACGGGCTGCTATGATCCGCCCTAACTGTCTTATAAACACCCAGACCAAGACAAACAGACATGTTCATGCACACAAATGTTTGTCTTGTTTGGGAATCGAACCCACGAGCGTTGGTGTGAAAGTCGCGTCATTCGCAACTGCGCCACCGAGCTCGTCTAATAAGGCATACAAGTACACGGTCCACCTGATCTAAAGCGGTTGCTATAGCCTATGAACGCTTGTAATACACTGAGTATCACTCGTGCGATGCCACCTCTGCTACTAACACAGCAACTCTTTAGGAGCTTACTGGTTCACTCATATGCAGGAACACAACACTCCTCTACGAAGTTGTTATTTGGCTGCGGTTTTCTACGTTTCGGAGCGAGTGTTGGTGTCGAAATAACGTAACAGCGCGTTGCACCACTGCGCTACTAAGCTCGTCAAAGTCTGCCAACTCTCCGCGGCTAATTTTCTTCAACAACATTGAATCTCTGACAAATTCGCTCAGAGTCAGTAAGCAGACAGTCGGCCGCTCACTGTTTGCCGAGACAATACAGGTTCGGCAACGCATGAGTGACACCCCTGGTGTTGCAAATATTCACAGGCTACGGTCACTGCTTACCATCAGGCAGACAGTACGCTTGGTTGAGGAGCTCGGTGGCACCAACGCTCGTATGTTCGATTACCACATAGGACAAACATTTGTGTGCATGAACATATCTGTTTGTCTTGGTCTGGGTGTTTTTAACAGAGGTAGGGCGCTTCAAATCAGCCCGTCTGGAGAAGTACCTCCACCTTACAGAAAACCGCAGCCAGATAACAACTCCCTTAGCTTGTTGTGTTCCTGCGTGTGAGCGAGGTCACCAGTAAGTTCCTAAGGAGTTGCTGTATTAGCAGCAGAGGTGGCATCGCGCGAGTGATACTTGAGGTACTGTAGACGTTTATAGGCTACGGTAGCCGCTTTACATCTGGTGGACCGTATGTAAACAAAAGAAGGTGAGCTCACCTGCGCTTCGGTAAGCTGCAAGGCGTGCGCTAGGTAGAGTCGCTCGGGCCCCACCATGTACTGCTGCCTCTCGAACTCCGCCTCCAGCCTCTCCAGCTGCTCTGGAGTGAAGATGGTTCGTATTCGTTTACTTCTACCTGAACTGGAAAAGGTCAATATTAATCATACAAATATGCTTCATTGCACCTATCAATAGAAGAACCTATGAATGTTAAAGAAGCGAGTGAAGTGTGTAAGGACCGCGTCTTATGGCGCTCGGTTCCCTCTGCCTACACCGCAAGGGACCTGTAGGACGGTTCTGCTAAATAGCTGCAACTGCACTGCAGCGCGGCGTGTGTCAAAAGGCGTACATTTTGACGTTTCGTTAAACGTCGCTGCTGTCAGATCGCTTAACGAAACGTCAAAATGTACGTACGAGTATTTGGACACACGCCGCGCTGCAGTGCAGTTGCAGTTTTTTAGTAGAATCAGCCTACTGGCGTCGTGTAAGACTACTCCCCACTAGATGGAGCGACAACCTCAAGAGTTTTATAGGGAGTCGATGGATGCAGGTGGCACAGGAACGAGACAAATGACACTCTGGCCTATGTTCAGCAGCCGACGAATACGGGCTGAGATAATGATGATGATGATCCCCACTGCTATGCCCCAGACAGACAACCCTACTAATATTATAAATGTGAATGTCCGTTTGTTTGTTAGCTTTCACGCGAAAACTACTCAACCGATCATCATGAAACTTTGTACACATATTCTTGGAGGTATCAGAAGTAATATAGGATACCTTTTATTATCAATATATTATCAATGCGAGCGAAGCCGCGGGTAAAAGCTAGTATATAATATTATATAGACAATATAAAAAAACAATTATTTTATTGACATCTGAAAAAAAGGTTTTCTAAAAACATTGCCATGGGGAGTACACACATACGTAAATTTGTTTCAAATAACTACGATTATCGGTTCCATGGAGACAGAAGTACGAGTACTGGAATATTCTCATGGCCCCACAGTGCAGCTTAAAAAACAATATGACAATCTTTACATACATAATTACGAGTATTCTGTACAGCCATGCAATTCTCTAAGCGACTCGTAATGGCTGTGTGCGTCGCTGTGATCACAGATGTCACAGCTTTGACATCGTCTACTGCGATCACGGCTAAATTATTTGATATTCTATAAGGCTGTAAGCGTACGCGAGGCTGTTTGCCTTGTAGAATTCCAATTCCAAACGCAGCCTTGCGGCGCTAGTGTCGCACAACCATGAAAAGCGACACCAAAGAATTGCAATTTTGTGTTCAAGGCTGTAACAGCCGATGTTTCCGAGGATGTAAGGACGTTTGCTCTTACAGAATTGCATGGCTGATCAATGAGAAAATATTAACCAATAAGCCGATAAGTGAGATAAGACTACATATTTGTAATTATCGCTAGCTCGACGGTGAAGGAAAACATCGTGAGGAAACCAGCACGTCCAAGAAATTATATTTTAAAAGACGTGTGACCTCACCTAAGAAAGGTCTGATTTTTCCTGTGGATAGTGGAGGTATAACGGCAGTCGCTCCATGTAAAAATCAGGATCTTGGCCAAATCCCTAGGCTTAAGTAGCTGACCTCGCCAATCGTAATGTATTAGGAAAATGGGATAAAGCTAAGAAGAAGAAGGTATCGGAAAGTATTTTTCGAACGCGTTTTGAAATTGGTTGAAACTGTAATTGCAAAGCAGTCAACCCGGTTAAGTAAAGCGATAACTTCTGAAATACAGTGAGCAATGACGTTTATTTGCGTAAAGCTTGTCGTATAATCTACAAATGCGGACGAGTAGCCTGGAGTCCTGAAATACAGGTCTTTCCTAGTTCAGGCTCCAGTCTACGCAACATATACGGATCTCTTTGTAGCAAGCTACTCATTATGTAAACTAATGGTGAAAAATAAATATTTTTTCATTTTCATTTTTCGATGCAACTTCTTTTTCTTCGTCATCTTCAAAATTCAAAAAGAAGTTCTAACAACGCTTTGTGTAATAGAAACCCACCTGACAAGGGAAAACGTATTTCGCAGCTTTTTTCAGTAACAGCGCATGCATTGGGATTGCGGCATGCCCCACTTGCGCTGTTGACTGCGCTATGACACATGGTCGCATGAATTTATTTGATACGTTTATTAATTTATTATCTGCAAGAATGTTGCCTACGCTGGTATTGCCAAGTATTACGAAACCGGCAAATTACGTGGTAAACAAATGCATAACCGTGCCACCTCCACCAGGTCCTTATAGAATGACTAGACCAAAGAAGTGCCGGCTAGACGTCGTGAGGGATGACATGCGTACCAATGTTCTCACTATAAGGAATGCCGAAAACCGCTCGAAGTAGAAGAGTAAAAGCCAGAAAGCGGACCCTGGGCTCCGAAGCGAAAGCGTAGAAAGCGACCGGAATTGACGCTCGGATGATGATGATTTATTAATTTATCTATAATTTAACTTATCAATGATGATATTATGATATCTCAATTTAACTACAAACCCAAATTTGCATGCTATGAACGTTGCTGAAAAGGACCTTATTCATGAGCAAATAAACATTTATCATGACTTTAATGGTAAGAGGAAGAAAGTTATGGATGAGACTAAGATAAGATAAGACCGTGTCTTATGGCGCTCGGTTCTCTCTGCCTACCCGCAAGGGATTTGGCGTGAAGTCATAGATAGATAGATTGATAGATAAGAAGAAAGTTCTGGAGTCATTTGCAAGAATGAAACCTCACCTCACTGATGTGAGCTGACCAGGATGGAGTACTATCCAAGATCAGATCCTAGTCCTAAAATTTATGAGACAACGGTATACTGGTGTCATTGTATGTGATAAATAGAAAAGAAATAGATGTAGTTAACCTGCTACGAGTACTACAAATAATTTAGTGTGAATAACTAGCAGCACAAAAGATTTTAATTTTTTAAGCTCTGTAGTTATTGTTTCAACAAGTTTGCGATACTTTCCAGGTCAAAATTAACTAACTAGATTGTCGAAAAGATTTCAAGTGGTGCAAAATGTCGATTTGTAATTTGTAAATAGTTATTTGTATTATTTTCACATTACAAATCCAAAAACAAAACTTAGCTGAAATGATTTTAAGGTTATATACTCGTAACTATTTTTTTTTTAATTAGGCAGAAAATTTGCATTGTAGAAATCAGCTCTATTACTTCAAAAATCGACTCAATTGATACAAAAGTCTGCTCATTTTCTTAAAAAAACAGTTCTATTGTTTAATAATCAGCTTAATTGATTCAATAATTAATTTAGTTCCTTAAAATTGGTTCTATTGCTTCATAAAAGATACCTTAATGTCATCGGCACGTTTCTCTTCGGTATGAACCGTAACTAGTGTCGGTGTTAAGATAAGAAAGGGCATGCTCCGTTGGTTCGGACATGTAGAAAGAATGCGGGACGAAAGAATGACGATACAGATATACAATGCAAAAGTGGAAGGATGTAGGAGCCGAGGAAGGCCGAGACTAACCTACCATGACCAAATTGGTCGTGTTTTATCAGAAGGTGATGTCAGGAGCCCCAGGAACCGGCAAGCGTGCATGAAAAGAGCTATGAATGTCACAGAAGCGAGTGAAGTATGCAAGGACCGCGTCTTATGGCACTCGGTTCTCTCTGCCTACCCCGCAAGGGACTTGACGTGAAGATATACATACATACATGAACCGTAAACTGACACCCATACTAAGTCTTTCCGTCCTATCAAAATATGCCATTCCACTGACAATTATTCGATTTTCTGTTTTGCGGAGTACGTTGTCGAAATGGGGGAGAGTCATGCGTCTTGTGCGGTACTGTCGAATATTTTTCAAGTCAACTGTTAAACCATGACTAACAAATCGATCAGCAGTAATTCATTTACCATTTAGCACAATTAACAAGACACGTCTACCATAGCATCATGTATCTATATATATCTATATATATCTTCTTTTCCCTTGACCTCTGCTACATTGTATGTGTTGACAAATATTATAATTTAAACATCCATTGAGCAAATTGTCTTTTTGGGCAGATTTCAGGTTTGGAACAGTATATTCAGATCTTAACTCCTGTGACAATGTCACCTCCGTTATAATTTTCAAGCATTTTGTGACACCTATTCAAGCTACGGCGTTTTTGATCTTCTATGAAATTGTGAAATATCCATCTACTACAACGCTGTTTGACGCGTCATAGATAGATAGTGCGTACAAGACTTTTTCCGTGGTTTATGCCAGTGCCTAAACTTGACAAAGTCTGTTGATATGTCACTCCTTTATTCCTCTATCATTCACCGCACAGCACTCACGTTATCTTCAGATGTTGCTGTAAAAGACCGCTTTTCGCGCAAATCATCAGTGAGCTTGCTCTCACTACTTTTGAACACATACAACCAGTGATAAACAGCGGCACAAGATGAGGTTTCATAATGAAATACCAATCAGAGTCTTTTATAACATTGTTGTTGGTAAACAGCGCAATAAAGTCGTAACAACCCATGGTGCGAAAACTTTCTCTAGTCAAATTAATTTCAAGTCACTTTTTAAGTTGCCGCCAATTTGCAAAACAATTTTGAAATCAATGTGCATTGATAGCTTTACAAAGAGTTCTTTATTTGAAATTTAAACTAATTTCTCATAGTCAACTTTTCTTAATGGCCAATTCTAAAAACTTTCAGTGCGACCCCGTAATTGTTATTAATCAATCACGAAGGAAATAATCTATGGAGAATCAATGGGACCGATTTAGCACAGTAACTCAATTCACCGTCACTGATCGGGGGCTAAAGTAGAACGCGTAGCTCTTGTTGGCTAGTTCGCGGACCGACATCGCGGCACATATCAGCTTATTGATTACGATATCCACCCATTGATCTCTGAGATATTTAGACGCTAAAACAAGTGGGATTTGTGCGTCGTTAAGTGGTTTGTTGGTGTATGTAAGTCCATCACGTGTGATTTTAATGTACGTTCATATCGATACCTCAGCAACGGCTCAGCGGATTTGGATAATTCCAACTACTTTCCGATAGGTTACATCTAGAGCTGCCACTTCTCAAAAAGAATAGACCCGGAGATTTTTGAAACATCGATTTTTTTTTGTTATAATAAAAAAACATATTTTTAGGCAGGTATAATTTATTAAAATAAAATAATAAGGTGTATTACATCAAATAAATCAACTCACACTCTGCTATTGCTAGGGCCACCTTGATTTGATTTAATAAAATTATATTTTTTACTGGTAAGAGTTCGTTGCAGCATCCTCGCTCGACGCAGCTCGCTCGGACGAGTCGAGCCAGCCGTCCCGCACAGTAGTGATATACGGTTGGCTTTCGCTCGCCGCCCGGATATATCGATGTAAAACCCGTAGCCCGGATATGCACTATTCAAACCCGTATAATCCGGGTCAAACCCGGAGGGTTGGTAGCTCTAGTTACATCTGAATTTGATCTCGTATAAATTTGGTAGTTTTCATGATAATTGAAAAGTTGTAGAAGAAAATCCCCAGTAAATCATTTTTTTTTTATAAACGTCGGGAGTCATACAAGCATACGGCCCACCTGATGTAAAGCGGTTACCGTAGACTATGAATAACAACGCTCTAGAAGTTGTTATTGGGCTGTGGTTTTCTATGAGGTAAATAATTTCGTTTTTCGCCAAACGGGCTGCTTTGATGCGCCCTACCTCTCTTAAAACACCAAGACCAAGATAAACAGACATGTTCATGCTCACATTTTTTTGTCTTGTGTGGGAATCGAACCCACGAGCGTTGGTGTCAAAGTCGCGTCACTCACGACTGCGCCACCGAGCTCGTCAGATATAACTTCTATAATATAACTCTATAACTATAATATACCCTCCTGATACCACCTTCTGATATAATACGACCAATTTGGTGATGGTAAGTCTTGGCCTTCCTCGGCTCCTATAGCCTTCTACTTTCGCATTGTATACCTGATGATATCTTTCCTCTTGCATTATTTGTACATGCCTGAATAAGCGGAATATTATCTTAATATATTATATACTAGCTGTACCCGCGACTTCGTCCGCGCGGAATAGTTATTTTTTTGTTATTTATTTATATTAATAAAAATAAACAAAATTTCTAAAATAAAAGTAGCCTAAGTTACTCCTTATTACATCGGCTATCTGCCAGTGAAAGTCCCGTCAAAATCGGTCCAGCCGTTTCAGAGATTACCCGGAACAAACAGACTGGCAGACAGACAGACAAAAATTGTAAAAAAATATATTTTGGTATATGTACCATGTATACATCCGTATGCATTTAGTAAAAAGCGGTTATTTTAATATTACAAACAGACACTCCAATTTTATTTATCTGTCTAGATGTATGTATATATATATATATATATATACATATACTCTTTTTCAGACCTTCTTCTTCTTAGCGACATCCCGTTTCCTAATTCATTAGGATTGGCGGGGTCCGCTACCTAAGCCTAAGACTTTCGCGAAGATACTGATTTTCAGATGGAGCGACTGCCGTCAGACCTCAACATCCATAGAGCGTAAACCAGACCTTTCTCATGTTAGGTTACACGTCTTTAGAAATATAATTTCTTGGACGTACGGGTTTCCTCACGATGGTTTCCTTCACCGCTGATCAAGTGATAATTATAAAATATGTACACGGATTTAGTGGTACATACCAGCCTTCGAACCGTGGACCTCTTTAGTCTTTGGTACTCTTTTTCAGATACTCTTTCAACGCCAGGATCAGCACCACGTTGCTAAACGTTTATAATTAGTAATATAAGTACGTACCTACTATTGCATGACATGGAATGTGTCCTGGGGTTCTTCATTTGGCCAACCTGCGGCCTCAGCTCCGGTCGTGGACTGTCTGTAAAACAGTAAGTAGATATAACCCTTATTTGTAGCAAATGCACGAATTTATTATTAAGATCTGTTTGTCTGGGCGTTTTCTATATATCATAAGTATCTTCATCTTGATTGTTTGTCCGTAATATCTTTAATTTACATTATTAAATATACAATAGTAATAAGTACTAAAAGAGACACCGGTACATACGGACTTATCATACAGAGATATTTCTACCAGCCAATCGTAGAATTAGAATCATTGATAGAAAATTTTTGTGTCTTAAAAGCACGTGCACATTACAGGCTGTGCTTCAATTATTGACGAGAAAGCATAATCAACAACTTTACAGAACTGTATCTACGTATAAAGTATGCAATAAAAAAACTTGTTATAACACGAATAATAAAATAATATTACAGGGTAACACAGCAGAATTATATCAAAATTAGGAATTAATTAATGAAATAAGTTAATTGTAAGGATACTATATGTAATATACTGAAAGTTTATAGTGCACAATGAAATAGGTGTACATGCAAGGTGGCCATTTATTGCCAACTTCCCAACGATGGTAGGTTGAAGACACATACATGCGAGTATGATGTCTACTTTCAATTTCATATATATATATTTTTGTTTTTTGACATTTATTACTTTTATATTTGTTATTAATTATTATAATGATCTGTTACGTTTATGTTGTACCTACTACCGCGCCACTCGCCTACCAAATTCCAATTAGACACTCAAATGTTGACTGGAAGAGATTCCTTATAGGAATAAGTTCGCCTTTGTACATTTATTAATGTGTTGCATTTTAATTTATATTTTTCATTGTTATTTTATGTACAATAAAGATATTACAAACAAACAAACAAACCTAATACGCTTCTACAAGATCGAAGCTGTTTGTCTACGTCGCGGAGCTGGACTCTATCATTCAGGTATTTAGGGGAAGATCGATTGAAGAGAACGTTCAACATTCTGGAAGTCTTTTTGGAAGTCAATTTAATTGTATACGAAATTGCGAAATGTGATCAAATTTACGCAAGCCAAATATAAGCCTTATACACAGGTTTTGCAATATTTCGGTTTGTCCAACAGCTCTTCAGAAGGGTGAACATAAGCCACATCATCGTAATCAATCATAGGAAGAAGAAGAGAATGCGCTAGCATGACTAGTTTTTAATGGTATAAAATTTTGGAGAGGCTTCACGGAATGAACGGAAGCGAAAATTTTTCGGTCGACATCGTTAATTTGTGGGGCCCATGACATCGTTAATTTGTGGGGCCCATGACATCGTTAATTTGTGGGGCCCATGACATCGTTTGGTCTATGATAACTCCCAGGTTTTTAACGACGGAAGAAAAGGGGATAAGATTACCATCAAACAGGATAGTTGCATGTGCCTTGCCATGAAATGGGGACTACCCACAATAATTGCTTGGGACTTGGCTACATTGACCTTACGCCCGTGCTTATGTGCCCACTCTGCAATAGTACAAAGATTATTGATATCGTTGACAGCGAGAGAGAATGCATTCAATGGTGTATATCCGTCGCAGCCGTGGTTATCTGCAAGTCATCAGCATACAGATGAACTGAGCAGGACAGGATAAACAAAGAAATCAGACTTGGAGACAATACAATACAAGGCTCAGCCTTGCGGGACTCCGGCACTTAGTACACGCCACTTTTCTGTTTATCGTCATTTTATTGTAAATGAGTGTCGGATACTTTTTTGTAATCCAGAGGTTGATTTTGATTGGTTCTAATTTTACTAAGATCACTGTAGAAAGTAAATATCACTATTTGTTTATGTAAATATGTTTATGAACTGCACCATTAGATGGCGTTGTACACTGTTTGTCATAAGTGGCCTCGCGTTGTTAAGGTTATTTGGTTGTGCCTTATAGGCCTCTGGTTGTTCAACCTTAGTCCGGTGACGTAGTAACAGCCCACTCGGGGCTAACTACATAGTCAGGTCAAAAAAAAAAAACTTAGTATACCCTTCCGGTGACGTAGTCACGGCCCACAGGGGCCAACAACATAGTCAGGACAAAAAAAAAAACTTATGGTTACGACTAAAAATTGGTTGGGTAAAAATTTGGTCATCGGCACGTTTCTCTTCGGTATGAACTGTAAACTGACACCCGTACTAAGTCTTTCCGTCCTATTCCGACTACATACTGACGTAGTAACGGCCCACAGGAGCCACCTACATAGTCAGGTTAAAAAAAAATCAGGGTTACTTGAATCGTTCCTATAAACCTCTGTGGAAAAGATCGAAGATTTTTATTTCGGATATCCCAGTACACCATCGAAGGCATCCAGACACCGATATAGATCGTACACAATCACAAAAAAAAACGTAATTCAAATAACAATGTCAATGTCATGAAATTTGTTATAATAAAAGCAATTGTCCGTATACCTGCCGGCGCGCAGCGACTTTTCGGTGGCAAAAATGACCGAGAAAAAGTTCAATTTTATTTGATGCGATAAAAAAGGTAGCGCGGCGCAAGGAGCAGCCGCCAGGCCGCAGGAGCCTTGTAGCGACTAGTCTAAGGAGGTATCGCGCGGCAGTCCACGGCCGCTGTTCTTTCATTGGGAATTGACCCTTAGGGCCGATTCACATCGGAATGGCAACGGGCGGCAGCTGCAGCAGCCGGTAGCGATGCCACGAGGCCGGCCGCGGCGGGCTCATGTCGACATCCGACACCACGCGCTTAATCTCCTCTTGACCAGTTTAGTTTCTACATTCGGCAAGGAAACTCGTGTGTTTGGAGTGAAAATGATGATATTGGTTATTTTAGCACTTATTACTGAAAAAGAAGTAAGAAGGCGGCGAAGATGAGCAGCCATGCAGCACATCCTCGGAAACATCGGCTGTTACAGCCTTGAACACAAAATTGCAATTCTTTGGTGTCGCTTTTCATGGTTGTGCGACACTAGCGCCGCAAGGCTGCGTTTGGAATTGGAATTCTACAAGGCAAACAGCCTCGCGTACGCTTACAGCCTTATAGAATACCAAATAATTTAGCCGTGATCGCAGTAGACGATGTCAAAGCTGTGACATCTGTGATCACAGCGACGCACACAGCCATTACGAGTCGCTTAGAGAATTGCATGGCTGAGCGGAGAGCGCGCGGTGGCCGAGAGACTGCTGGCGGTGACGGACGCTAGCGGCCGCGCAACCTTTTCATGCGATACTTGTCTTTTATGTATGCAGATAAAGTTTAAAGTTATGTCACAATGTAAGTGCTCGCCGCGTTGCTGCCGGCCGCTGCCATTTCGGTGTGAATCGGCCCGAGCTTGTTCTTGTATTGATATCGCCCGGAGCGGGTCACGGAAGGTGTAGATACTACATTATATCAATCATCCATTTCCCCTCACACACTTAACACATGACCAGGGTTTAACCCTTAAGATGAAACACTTAATAATATATTTATAAATCTCAAGCACAGTTTACATGGGAAATGATCTTCTGTTAAGATTTTCATACCTGTATAAGCAGAGTCCCCACTTTTCTGTTATATATCTAAGTTTTAAACATTTAGGTACACTTAAGCAGGTGTTATTTATCATATATAGGTGTATTATATAATTACAGGGTGAGCTCGATGGCGTCGTTGCGCGTGTCACTCTAACCGAACATGCAGGTTAAGCAACGTCGACCGCAGCCTATTTATGGAGGGGTTTATCTATCTCGAGTTTCTCCGCACTTCGGAGGGCACGGTCCCGGCTGTTGTCGATAGATGACAGTCGTTAAGCTAAGTCGGGCGGCTTGAAAACTGGCCTCCGCCAATCCGCATTTGAGCAGCGTGGCGGAGTATGCTCTAAACCCCTTCGGTTGAAGGGAGACCCGTATCCCTGCAGTGGGATGAGTGAGGGTCGATGTGGTAAGCAGGTGTTATAGTATGTATGTATGTATATCTTCACGCCAGGTCCCTTGCGGGGTAGGCAGAGAGAACCGAGCGCCATAAGACGCGGTCCTTACACACTTCACTCGCTTCTTTCACATTCATAGCTCTTTTCATGCACGCTCGCCGGTTCCTAAGGCTCCTGACATCATCTTCTGATAAAACACGACAAATTTGTTCACGGTAGGTTAGTCTTGGTCTTCCTCGGCTCCTACATCCTTCCACTTTCGCATTGTATATCTGTTTCGTCATTCTTTCATCTTGCGTTCTTTGTACATGTCCGAACCAATGGAGCATGCCCATTCTTATCTTAACACCGACACTCTCTTTCAGTCCAACTCTCTCTCGTACGTCATCATTTCGAACGCGGTCAGCAAGCGTTATGCCACAAATTTTTCGCAGTGCTCGCATCTCGACCGCATTTATTCTACTTTCATGCTCTCTCTGCCATACCCAGCTCTCATTTCCATAAGTTAGCGTTGGGATTAACACCGCGCTGTGAACAGCGAGTTGTGCCTTCTGTCTTAGATTTCGGCTGCCAAACAGTTTACCCAACGCTCCATTCACGCTATTCCCTGCACTCACTCGTCTCTCCACATCAGCGGTGTACCTTCCATTGCTTCTAAAAGCGCTTCCAAGATATACAAACTCATCCACTTGCTCCAACACTACATCATCAACCGTAATCCTAGTGTTCGTTCTGGTTGTCTCTCTTTCAAATACCATTATTTTGGTTTTCTTCGCATTCAATTGTAAGCCTTTCTTCATACAATCGTCTTTCATTGTTATAATAATAAATAAATAAATAAATATTGTCGGACAAATTACACAGCGCCATCTAGCCCCAAAGTAAGCGAAACTTGTGTTATGGGTACTAGAAATCTGATAAACATACGTAAATATTTTTTTTTTGTAAATACATACTTATTATACATAGAAAATACCCAGACCAAGACAAACAGACATGTTCATGCACACAAATGTTTGTACTGTGTGGGAATCGAACCCACGAGCGTCGGTGTCAAAGCAGCGCAACAGCGCGTTTCACCACTGCGCCACCGAGCTCGTCATGTTGTGACTAATGTTTGCAGTTCGGATGATGATTCTGCTATTAATACCGCGTCATCTGCATAAAGCAGGCAGTTAACCACTGAGCCACCTATTCGCATTCCCACATTCATATCATTCTCTGAAGACAACTGTCTAGATACAGGATGAATAGCCGAGCCGACAGCACGCATCCCTGTCTGACACCAATATTGGTATCAAACCAGGGTGATAAGCTGCCGTCCACTCTCACACATGCTGTGCAATCCTCATAGGTGGATTGCGCAGCACGTAGAAGGTCACCGTCAATCCCATATCTGGGCAAGATGTTCCAGAGATTCTTTCGCACGACCCTATCAAATGCTTTTTCAAGGTCCACAAAACCGCAGAAAACCTTCTAGTCCATAGCCAGATGCTTTCCACGATGTTGATTTGTGAAAAAAACTTGATCCGTACATCCTCTGCCGCTTCGAAATCCCCCCTGTGCTTCCCAAAGCATTCCATCGGAATTCACCCTCATTCTCCTTTCAATGATTTTTCCATACACTTTAGCTGCTAGGCTGATCAAACTGATGGCCCTATAGTTGGCGCAGTCCATACGTGAGCCCTTGCCTTTATACAAGGACACGATGACTGCGCGTCTCCAATCGCTCGGAACTCTTCCGGTTCTACAGCATAATTTACTCCAAAAACCAGAAGGCGTCCCTAACGTAGGTGCCACCCAGTTTGATCATCTCAGCTGTTACCATATCGATTCCCGCTGACTTTCCATTTTTTAAACTTCGTATCGACCATTCAATCTCATCCATGCTAATGTCTTCATGGTACGCTGGCACTGCCGAATCAGTCACAGACTCATTCACAGTGCCGGCGCCCTGGACATAATCATACATTTCTCTAAAATAATCGCTCCACCGTCCTATCACTTCCTGAGTGTTAGCAAGAATGCCACCAGCTTTACCTTTTATCTTGTCCATTCCGGATGCCGACGAACCACTCCGAGACTTATTTACCTCTCTCCAGAAGAGTTTGGTATTAGCCTCGAAGTTCGTCAGCCTCTCTTCCTCATTCATAAGTAGTCTTTCACGCCTCTCTTTCACTAAAGCTTTGGTTTCATTCTTGCATCAACGGTATATTTCTTTCTTCTTCTCTTTCATACTGTCACTCTGTTGCAAAGATGATACGTAATCCAGCCACGCTTTCCTCTTTTTTTTTCCACGGAGGATTGAACCTCCGCATCCCACCAGGCATCTCCTCTCAGTGTTCTACGTCTCTTTGCGCATCCACATGCTTCTTTCGCACTGTCCACCATACTTTCTTTCAGAACTTTCCAACATTCGTCTACATCTGAGTCGGAAAGACTCGCGTTCGCAAGTCTTTCACTGACTAGACGTACATACGTACTCCTCACACTTTCATCTTCCAATTTTTCACTTCTTATTCTTTCATGGTCTCCGAAAGGAATACGCACTCGCTAGTGCTTCCACTTCTTGAAAAGGCCCATAAATCGGCTTATCACCAGATAGTGGTCCGTTTCAAGAGTAGGGCCCCTGAAGGCTCTTGTATCCATTAACGACTTTCGGAGACGTCCATCTATCAAAATCAGATCAATCACACTTTTCTGTTCATTCCGTCTCCATGTGTAAGTGTGAATATCCTTGTGATGGAAGAGCGTGTTCGACACAAGGAGGTTTCGTTCCATACATACGTCTAAAAGTAACTTACCAGCATCGTTCACTCTCTTATCTCCGTATGGACCCATCCATTCAGATCTCCACACATAATTATCCGTTCATTTACATCAGCCAAATCCAGAACACCCCTTGCGGTCTCCCAAAACTTTTCGAGCTCCTGGGGATTAGTAGAACTTACAGGAGGATATGCGGCAACCAAAAACCTCGCCTAATCCCCAGTTTTATTTTAACCCAGAGAAGTCTTGACCCTACTAAATCGTAATCTTTCACACCAGCGGCCAAGCGAGATGAAAGCACAACGCCTACGACGGCGCTGGCATGATCGTCCTGGTTCACCCCGGACCACAGGGCCATCATGCCACCGGGCAGATCTTCGACGTCGCTTCCCTTTCGCTTGGTATCTGACACGCACAAAACATCTAGGCATCTATCATTCATTATATCTATCAACTCATTCATCTTATCTTGTAATCCACCTCTCACATTCCATGTGCCTATACGACACTCAGCTCTCCTCGATCCGCCAGGTTAGGCGTTGCGTGGTGGGTGGCGGCCCCCTCCTCCGCATGCACTTAAACCCGCACCAACGAGGGCGGATCGGTGCGCGTCGCCTACGGGGGACGCACTAATCCGCGCGTCTGTACGGTTTGTATTTAGGTCCAGAATTGCAATCCAGTGTTGGACTGGCAGGGTCGCGACGTGCACGCTTCTGGTACCGACCCCTTATATGTGTGTTATAGCAATTTTCGAGTAATACATATATAATCTTTTAATAAAATCTGGCATTAAAATTTGGCTAAATACAACTTACAATTATCTAAATGAGCAAATTGATATAAGTAAAAGAATACCATTAACTTTGAAAGGTATATAAATGAAAAAGGATTATTACTAAATGAGATTTGGTCAATTACCCTCCCGCATAGCCCAGCCCCGATATGTATTTGTTCATTTGCCGAGAATGTTCGTAATTACTATAATATGTATGTAAATAGTACCGGCTATATAATTGGTTCATTATGCCGTGACACAAAGTGCAAAATGTATTTATGTAGGAATTTTAGTGATATTATTACAAAATTATATCACTAAAATTCCTACATAAATACACTATACACTTATTCATATTCATTCTTTATTGCAAGTCACAGTTTTATAAGGTGTTAAGTATATGGAATGTACATGTGACGCCCTGTGAGGGCACTGCAAACATAACTTGCGCAACTAGCTGCTCTTACTTAACGTCTTACAATCTATTGAAATAAAATTAACAACATTACTTAATATCTGCTATAAATTCTTAATTCTAATAATAAATTCTTAAATCAAATAAATTCTTAAAATTATAAACTCCTAAAACACTATTACAATATTTATTTGATATTATACGTTGATGGATATACCTAATATGATTTATTCAGTTTTAGAGAAATCCAGGCTATGTTAACCTTCAAAAACTTTTGTCGTAAAAAAAATCACTTATATGGTAATAACATTTATCAATAAGATGCTTTTTTAGCAGATTTTGAAATGGTATAGGTTTTTTTATATTTTTAATATTATTTGGGATTTGATTATATATTTTGATAGCCATGTGGTGTGGGCTTGTAGAAACTAATTTCATTTTTGTATGGGGTATTTTATATTTATTTTCATATCTATTATTTCTTTTATTATTATTTTCCATTGTTGTATATAAGTAATCATGTTTTCTCACAAATTTGCATACTTCCAGAATGTAAATTGAAGTTAGGGTCAAAATTTGGTGTTTTACAAAATAGGGTCTACAGGATGTCATTTGGTCGATGTTTAAAAGTATTCTAAGACATTTCTTTTGTAGGACGAATACATCATTTACTTCGCAACAATTCCCCCACAGCACCACACCATAAGACAGTCTGGAATGCGCATATGCATAGTATGCTGCAAGAGAGGTCTTAAAGTCTGTCGCACGTTTTAGTTTATTTAAGGCATATATGAAGGAAGATAGTTTATTTTTTAGTTTTTGGATGTGCGGTTTCCATGACAAATTCGTGTCTAGTTCCAACCCCAGCAGGGGCGCGGAGCATGTTGTTTCCAGTTTGGTGTTTTGAATTGGTTTGAACTGGATTATCTTAGTTTTATTTAGATTAAGCTCCAAATTATGATCTCCTAGCCAATGTATAATTTTGTCTAAGGTAATATTCAGTTTGTTTTCTAATTCGATAGTGTCTTGACAAGATAATAGAACGGACACGTCGTCAGCGAAAAGTACTGTTTCTTCTTCGATTTCATCGGGCAGGTCATTTATATAGATGAGGAACAACATGCATCCCAAGACACTACCCTGGGGGATAGAGTTAGTAGTGCGTATTATATCGGATCTAATGTATTGTGTTATTCCCGTGTTATAGTTGGTGTTTTTAATTTCAACGCATTGAGTACGGTTGTTAAGGTATGATTTAAACCAATCATGGGCGAGTCCTCTAATGCCTGATTCGTATAATTTGGTAAGCAGAATCTTGTGACAGACTCTATCATAAGCTTTGCTCATGTCCAGGAGGAGACCTACTGCATATTCTTTATTATCAATTCTTTCAAAGATCTTTTGGGTGTACTTGTAAATAGCTAAAGTTGTGGAGTGATGTTTTCTAAAACCATTTTGGTTTTGATTTAGAAACTTATATTTTTCATAAAAACTACTTATTCGTCTTACCATTGCTGTTTCATATATTTTAGTAGACGTGGGTAGAAGCGAAATAGGACGATAGTTATTAATATCTGTGGTGGATCCTTTTTTGTGTTTTGGTTTTATTATTGAGACTTTTAAGGCATCAGGAAAAAATCCTTCTGTAAAGGATTGATTAATCAGTATTGTGTAAGGGACAGACAGTTCATCCGCGCATGCTTTTAAAAGAGTCGAAGGGACTTCGTCTATTCCAAGTGAATTTTTATTCTTAAGATTTTTTAATATATTTCTTACTTCCTTTTGATCAACAGGGTTTAGGAAGAATGTGTTAGATATTTTATTTTTAGCGATTATATTTGTTTCAGAGTTTGTGTGTGATTGTCCAATAGATAGAAAATAGTTATTAAATTCTTCTGCTACTCTTTTCGAATCCTGTATAGTTTGTCGCCCTGGTAGTTCAAGCCTTATGTTAATTTTATTGTTATTACCATTCTTATTGGTTTCAGCACGTATAATATTCCACATACACTTCGTTTTATTTGTGGCGATTGCAAACTTGCGTTGATTACAAATTCTTTTGGATTTTTTTACTGCTTTTTTTAATACTTTACAATACATTTTATAATTTCTACGTAAGATTTTATTATCTGTCTGTGATATTAGTAGCTTTAATAGTCTTTTATTATGACAAGAAGTTCTTATTCCCGGTGTTAAATAAGTTTTCTTACATGAAGTTTTATTTTTTATCTTTATTTTAGGTATACATTTATTTAGGTTATATTGAATGATTTTATTAAATATATTATAATTTTCATTTACATCTTTTGTTTGGAGTAACATATCGTTCCATTTTATAATTGAGATTTCCTTTTTAAACTTATTTATATTTTTATTGTTAAATACCCGTTTTAGTACTGAGAAATGTTTCAGGGTTTGTGTAGATAATGTTGTAGAAAAGATTATGCCCTTATGATCTGAAAAACCGAGTTCATGAACCTCAGCTTTACAGCTCTCTTTGTTAAAATTTGTGAAAACCAAATCAATGCACTTTTCACTTGTATTGGTAATTCGCGTTGGTTCTGATACTTTTTGGTGAAAGTTATAAGTCAACATTAGATTCAAAAGTCTACTTCGTTTCACTTTGTTCAAGAAGTCTACATTCATATCACCTGTTATGATGATATTTTTACACTTATCTTTTTTGTCTGTTAGTGTTAAAAGTTTTTCAAGTGTAGTATAAAACACCTCGATCTCTCTATTGCTGTTTGGCCAATATATATTTATTAACAACAGGTTTACTTTAGGTATTTCAATTGCGCATACTTCAAATATAGTCTCTATACTTAACGATGATATATCAACACGATTAATATGTTCTATAGTATTTTGTGTAAGTATGCAGACGCCACCGCCCTCGCGATTGACTCGACAGTAAGACCCGGCTATAGTGTAATTGTTTATGTTTAGCAGTTTCTCCTTTTCTTTATTCAACCATGTTTCAGACAAACAAATGGCATGCATATTTGGCTTATCCTCAATTAGAGCTTCTAGAAGATGTATCTTATTACATATACTTTGCATATTCTGATACAGTATATTTAGTTCATTTATTGAATTATATGCACAGCCTGAACTGTTATACACGAAAAAAGTTTTCTACTGAATTGGTTGATGTACTGCCCTCACAATTTGTCCTATTTTCGAAAAGCATATTACATACAGAGTTTGTGGTTGCATATGGGAACATTTTAAAATCTATCTTTAACTTATTCATGATAGTCCCAAAGATGTTTGACAACCCAAAATTATTAATTCTCCCTGTCCATTTTGAAAACATTTCATGTGATAAATTTAGATTTGAGTCGAAGAAATGCGCACATTCATTATGTTGCAACTCAACACATAATAAGCTATTAAATAATTCAATTTTGTAGTTATATATAGGCGCTCCTTGTACATAGGTTGGTGTACATATTATTATATTTGTATGGTTTATATCTTTTATTACATTTCTAATTGAGTAAATTAACTCCATAAAATTACAATCTCTCTTAAAATCCACTTCACCCAGTAGGATTATACAGTAATCATTCATCGTGAAGTTGTACAATTTATCAGTTATATTGGTGAGGAGTTGTTTAACGCATGTATTTGGCGATAAATAGCGACAGAAATTAAAATCTGCAGAAAAAGTATCCTCAATTAATTGGAGTTTTCCCGAATAGTATCTGTTACTTAGAATACATAATTTTCGTTCCTTTGTTGGTGTGTCCGATGTTTTGATGATGTCTCTCTGTTCCTGAATGACTCTTTGGTCGTCATTTTCCTTAGAAATGTTTTCCCTTCCATCATCTTGATATCTCAATGTATTATCTTCGTTGCTCTTCCTTGTGGAGACCTCCTGTAAATTTCTCGGGCTTAGGTTGTACTCATTTTTAGTACTCTCGCCAACCGTTTTGTTTTTCCTTTTTCTACTTTTGCGAGATAAACTTGTTGTCGTCATAGATTGATCTTTAAATTTTCCTGGGTTAGAACATATCAACAGCAATTGCTGTATTTTCCGATCCTGTGCTGCGACCCTTCTCTTTAATTCATTCTTCTCTATTATTGTGTTTTCCATCTCAATCTCCGTTGATTGTAGTGACATTTTAAGTTGACTTATTTCTAGTTTAAGTTTAATAATTTCACCATTTTCAATAGCTTGCATGTCGGGTAGGCTTAAGTTGGCTTGTGATATTGATGTTACGGAATCCTCATTGCTTTCCGTGGTGTGACTGTCATTTGATGTGTTCCGGGCATCTTTTTTCTTCCGCAGCGTTACGTACGTCTGTTTGTGTGAGGTGCTATGCTCGATTTCATTATCTTGTAAGTTTGCAGAATTGCCGGCCTTCGTATCGTCTAATGACATATTAGGCGAAATATCAGTGCTTGCAACTGATAAATTTGTTGGAGTGGTTTACGCAGTACGAATGTGATGTCATTCGTTCCGGGGCGGAAGTATCTTTCGGCGTCGAAGCATGGATATTTTGACTCTTTTCACTGGTACACTTGCGACAGATCCACTCATTTTTTCTATTCATTATGCGAAATAATTGGTATGATACACTTTGACAGTCTAAATGGTAACTGCTTATACATTTTTTGCACTTCAAATATTCTTTACAATTTATGATTTTTTTACAAATTGGGCATTTTTGTATTAGTGGAGCCATGTTAATACAATTATTTGAAAAAAAATCCACACAAAAAGTTCCTGACTCCAGTTGTGATAGAACCCAGCTCTAGTAGGTTTGCAGTGAAAAATTTCCACACAAAAAGTTCTTAACTCCAGTTGGGATCGAAACCAGCTTTACCGAATTTGCTTAACTTATATATATTGAATTAAACAATTTTTAACGACGGAAGTAACGCGTATTTTATCGCGCAGGAAGACTGCGACCACGGACGCTGCAAAGCGTTCGAAACGTCAAGTTCAACAAAATAAATAAAATACGCGATACTTCCTTTAAAAATTGTTTAATTTAATGTGTAACAATCGCGAAAACCTAAGACAATACTAAGTATATATATTTTTGAGGATTCCGTACCCAAAGGGTAAAACAGACCCTATTACTGAGTCTTCGCTGTCCGTCCGTCCGTCCGTCTGTCACCAGGCTGTATCTCATGAACCACAACTCACAGATGATGTATTTCTGTTGCCGCTATAACAACAAATACTAAAAAACAGAATAAAATGAATATTTAAGGGGGCTCCCATACAACGAACGTGATTTTTTTGCTAATTTTTGGTCGATATTGATAACGGCAGCAGGTGGACGCTTGAAATATTCTCAAGATATTTAGTTATATATTCTCTTTGAAAATAAATAATTAAATTAAAATAAAACAAATATTTAAGAGGGGCTCCCATACAACAAACGTGATTTTTTTTGCTAATTTTTGGTTGATATTGATAACGGCAGCAGGTAGACGCTTGAAATATTCTCCGGATATTTAGTTATATATTCACTTTGAAAATAAATAATTAAATTAGAATGAAACTAATATTTAAGAGGGCCTCCCATACAACAAACGTGATTTTTTTGCCGTTTTTATAGATAATGGTATGGAACCCTTCGTGCGCGAGTCCGACTCGCACTTGGCCGGTTTTTAGATTATCTTTGTTAATTTGCTTAATTGTATAGTATTTTCTGGTAATTCACAACACTTCACCGCAACTATGGTAATTGTATGTAATTCAGGAAGGCAAGTGTCATATACAGTATTTTTACAAAATACTAGCTCAGATGTCACATGATCTTTTTTCTTCTATTTTGTATAAGAAAATTTTTGTACACACTTAAGATGGCGATTGCTTGAATAAATTATTATCTTATCGATTTTGAAACTTACGAATTGGTGGAGCCCAAAAGTCTCTTTTACATTTTTTTCTATACAACGTCGGGAGGCCTACAAACATACGGCCCACCTGATGTAAAGCGGATACCGTAGCCTGTATACGCTTGCAAACAATTACTAGTGTGATGCCGTTTCAGCTACTAACAAATACTATAATAATAAATGTTTGCCTTGTGGGGGAATCGAACCCACGAGCGTTGTTGTCAAAGTCGCGAAAAGTTACGAAAATGTAAGAAACGTAACTGAAGGGAACGCTGCACCCGCAGTAACGTGACGATTATGTATGTAGACAAGCAAACATTCTTTAAAGCCACTCGAAAACGTTTCGTTTCGCAAAAACAAAACGGAACTGAATTTATTTGTTTCACTACCTATTGTAATAGATAATGTAATAATTGTTACTTATTTTGTCCATTTTAATGACTAATTTTATTAAAGGGTATTTAAATTTTTTTTAATGTATGCTTGACCAGTTATAGACTTTGCTCAGTTTGGGACTATATGGCATTGTGTGATTTTTTTATATACTACATCGGGAGACATACCACCTGATGGTAAGCGGTTACCCTAACCTATTTACGCTCGCGATACATTAAGAACTTATCATTCGCGAGATGCCACCTCTGCTGGTACCAAGTCCTTAGGAGCTAACTCACGCGCAAAAACACAACATTGTTATTTGGCTGCTGGTTTTCCGTCAGGCGGAGGTACGGTACCAGACGGGATGCTTTCATGCGCCTACCTCTCCTAAGAAAATGATTTGTCCGAGAATATTTATTACTTATTTATTTGATATTTACTACCTAAATTATTTTAGTATTGTCTTAGGCTTTCGCGATTGTTACACATTGAACTAAACAGTTTTTAACGGAAGTATCGCGTGTTTTATTTATTTTGTTGAACCTGACGTTTCGAATGCTTTACAGCATCCGTGGTCGCAGGAAGACTAAGGTAAGGTGACATTTGTCTTACATTGGTTATTCAATTATTACATCTACTGACATGGATGGATTAAATTATTTTAATAACTATGGTACAGTAGTAATCGCCACGAATCAGAAATAAAGTAACGCGCGAGCGGCGAGACGGGACGTATGGGACGGGGCACCGCATCGCTCGTTGCTATGGTGACGTGTCGTTGTGTCCGTCCGTTGTGAAAATCAGTGTCCTCGCCAAATCCTTAAGCTCAGGTAGCGGACTCCGCCGATTCTAATGGATTAGGAAAAAGGATAACGCCGAGAAAGAATTGCCCCGCAATCACCATATCGCTATCGCAATAACAATATCCACACGGAGGAATGCAGCAAAAACATTGAATTATTATGTACTAGTGTACTAGAACCGACACCGCGAACCAAACTTTTGCGCCATGTTTTGTTGCCGATCGGCAACAATTCATTGCTATACTACATTGAACGAAACGCGTAAGCGCCATGAAAATCACGGCGCTTTTGACCTTTTGGTCGCGAGAAAAATACCCCTTAGAAACGATTTAGTGCTGTATCTTCGAATCTGTGGGATAGACACCTAAATTATTTCTATATAATTATTTCGTGATTCCCACACATGACAAACATTTGTACATGTTTGTTTGTCTTGGTCTGGTTGTTTTAAGAGAGGTAGGGCGCATCAAAGCAGCCCGACTGGAGAAGTACCTCCACCTCACAGAAAACAGCAGACAAATAACAATTCCCTAGATTATTGTTGAGTACCTGCGTGTGAGTGAGGTCACCAGTAAGCTCCTAAGGAGTTGCTTTGTTAGCAGTAGACAGTAAAAGGTGACAACTACATATATCTATAGGATTTAACGTGCGAGAGAATTATATAAAAGACATTATACAGTGTTTATTGCAGGGTCCGAGCGTTGTACGTCTTGGTATCAACATCATCATAAATAAACCCTACAATTATCCAACTCCTGAAATTCTACATTCGTCTCATTATCTTGAAGTTCACATTTTTGAAGGTTTCAATTCTATCACGTGTGAACTGCACACATTTAAAAGTTGAAGTATCTCAAATCCAAAGATGCGGTGAAAAACTCTTTAAAAGACTTCATCGATTCCCATCCCTAAAATATTTATAGCATGAATTTTAGATACCACTAGCTGTGCCCGCGACTTCGTCCGCGCAGAATTTAACAAAAAAGTTATTGTTCAGTTATAATTTTATTTATTTGATTTGATTATAAGTACCTAAATAAGCAGAGTAAAATAGCGAACAACAAAATAATAATAGATATGTATTATGTACTTCGTCCGCGCGGAATAGTTATTTTTTTATTATTTATTTATATAAATAAAAATAAATAAAATTTCTAAAATAAAAGTAGCCTTAGTTACTCCCTATTACATCAACTATCTGCTAGTGAAAGTACCATCAAAATCGGTCCAGCCGTTTCAGAGATTAGCCAGAACAAATAGGCAGACAGACAGACAAAAATTGTAAAAATATTCATTTTGGTACCTATATGTACCGTGTATAGATACATCCATATGCATTTAGTAAAAAGCGGTTATTTTAATATTACAGACTCCAATTTTATTTACCTATCTGTATAGAAGATGTATAGATGAGCACGCTTACCTACATTAAACTTGACAATGGACATTTCGATTAATTAAATGTAATCTCTTAATGAACAAAACAGTTTGTTTATTATATAAAACTGTAATTTCATAAGAGAGGATCATATTAAATAATGTAGTCGTACATATTATTAGAATATTATGAAACTTTGTTGTGGTGTGGGCAATCAATACCTACACGACAGAGACATATCTTAGCACACGCCGATGTAATTAACGCGCGTAAAACGCAGACAATAGTGGTAAAGTACTCTGTAAAAATTTTAGTCTCCGACTTCAAGGTGGTGAAGAAACTTACTCAACACCTGTCTGAAGATGGTTACCACGCAAATAAAGTCATCGTATATACTAAAACACTGCGCACAATATTGCTGCTTAGCCGCTAAATATTAAGATGTTGCCTGTTAAAAAGTATCTATGATTACGTAAAACCGCGCCCTTATATGATATTAATAGATTTCAGGCGCTCCGCTTTTTGCAAAAACGCTGTTATACTCAGAGATTTGTGTGTGAAGAGTTCAGAGATATTTATAAACATCGCATAACTATAGACTTGATTGAGCGCAGAGTAGCCAGGAACGTTGGAATGAAATAAAAAAAAAATGTAACAAGAAAGTTGTTACAAAGTACTTACTTCTGATTATAGCGCATGCTTTAAGACCAAAGTAAATATCAATACTTGATAAATAGGAAAAGGTGTTACTCTGGAAACCAATTCCTATAAATATGTATTAGTATTAAGCTCTTTAATCACGACAGGAGCGTCAGATATAATAAGATTCAATCGCATGTTGACAAATTATAGTCACCATATCGCTATCGCAATAACAATATCCACACGGAGGAATGCAGCAAAAACATTGAATTATTATGTACTAGTGTACTAGAACCGACACCGCGAACCAAACTTTTGCGCCATGCTTTATTATTATTGACATTGGAGGTCAAAAGTAACCCTACTGTTAATAAATCGAACACAACTGCCACAGTTTTCTACTAAAAAGCTAAAATCCACTAATCTGAAATGGTGCGGAGACTCGAATCCGAGTAGATATCAGTCGGTGTATTCACATTGCCTCTGTGCGGGACTGGGACTGTATTTATTATTTAAAGAAAAATAAGAAGCAAGCTGACAATGAATATTTTACTGAAAAACCGAACTCTCCAACTGACAATACTTTAAAAACATTATAAAAAGACATATCAAAGACAATTACAAAAATAGTTCCTAACATCGTCCCCCCGTGTAGCAGAGCTACACAACTACATCTTCCTGGAGGAGGGCTAATTTACGAACAGGGCGCCTCAAAATACCCCCTTTGGTAACTACGTCGGCTACTCGCACGACTCCATCCTTTCCAGGGTATACCTTTGTAATTCTCCCCATCGGCCAGGCTCCTCTTGGTAAGTTAGAGTCGACCACCAAGATGACGTCATCTATCTTTAAGTTCCTAAAAATGCCTCCCTGCTGTTTCCTTGGTTTAAGACATGGCAAATATTCCTTAAGCCATCTTATCCAAAAATGCTCAGATAATCGAAGAGCTTTTTGCCATTCTTTTCGTAAAGAAAATGCTTTGTCATCTAGTTGAGTTGGCAATTGTTGATTGGAAGATGCACCAATTAGGAAGTGAAAGGGTGTTAGGCTCTGGCACTCTTCATTTCGTGTAACATAAGTCAACGGTCTAGAGTTTACTAGCGCTTCCGCTTCCAAAAGCAAAGTATGAAGCAGTTCCTCTTTTGGTGCCTTTTCGTTTAAAGTTGCTGACAATGCAGTCTTGACTGTTCGCACTAGGCGCTCCCAACAGCCTCCCATAAAAGGTGCCGCGGGTGGAATGAAGGTCCATTAACATTGATTAATAGCTGCGAAATCTTGCACTGATTGGCTGTAGAATTCAGTTAACTGACGCCTTGCTCCGATGAATGATGTACCATTGTCTGATATAATAATACGAGGAACACCTCGACGAGCGATAAAGCGACGCAAGCTACATATAGCTGAATCGGACGAAAGACTTGCAACTATTTCTAGATGAACAGCTCGTGTTGTCATACATGTAAATAAGGCAATCCATCGTTTCTCTCGCCGACGGCCAATCGTTACTTCTACTGGACCAAAGTAATCTAACCCAACGTTAGTAAATGGACGAGTATTATTATCAAGTCTTACTTCTGGTAGGTCACCTGTCGGAGGGATTTGTGGTGAAGCTCTGCGTTTCACACAAAACATACATTTTCTGGTGATTGAACGGACTTCACTTCGACAACGCAGAATCCAAAATCGTTGCTTCAGTTCATTGCATACTAATTCGTTAAAAGTATGTGCAGCTTTGATGTGATAATGGCGAATAAGAAGGCGAACAGCAGGATGGCGGCCATCAAGAATAATTGGAGATGCTGTCTCGTAGTCAATGTTCTTCATTCGCTTGATACGGCTGTCCAGTCTCAATAACCCATGTTCATCAATTATTGGTGACAAAGAAAATAGCCTGCTTGATTTAGGCAGGGGCTTAGAGTCGTGCAGTAGCATTAGTTCTTGGTTAAAACAATCTATCTGCGACATTCGCAAAATAGTAGTTTCCGCTTTTTGAATATCTGCAGCGGTTATTAGTGGAAGCTTCAAAGAGGAAACATTAGAATTCATTTTAGAATTTGGATCTTTAAAACGTGCCAAAAAAGAAAGAAACTTGTTCGCGCATTGATGAATGCGAGCGGTCGCACGCGCCAAACGTGTCCACACACTGAACCGTGCAGGGTCTGGTATTACCGATGAAGGTTCTACCAAATGCGTATATCCCACCAGTGCCCTGGAAGCCTTAAGCTCTTCCAAAGCAGGAGAGATTACCGAAGCCGATGGTTCTTTAGGCCAGTCAGTAACTGGTAATAATAAAAAATCAGATCCAGAGAACCACCGCTTTAAATCCATTTTACAGTCCTTCATTCTTGTGGCGTCATCTGCAACATTCAGACCACTTGGGACAAATTTCCAATTATTAATATTCGTTATTTCTGCGATTTCACCAACACGGTTGGCAACAAATGGTTTGAATGTCCGAGCATCACTGCGAATCCAACTTAAAACTGTGGTAGAATCAGACCAGAAATAAATTGCATTCGCGTGAAAGCTGTGTCCGGAACATATAGTATTAGCAAATCGAGATGCAGTCAGGGCTGCTTGGAGCTCTAATCGAGGAATAGAGGTGGGTTTGAGCGGGGCTAATCGTGCTTTTCCACCTACGAGTGACAGCCCCACAGAACCGTCCGAGAATGAGAAACGCCAGTAAGCCACACAAGCGTATGCTTGCTCACTTGCATCTGCAAATACGTGGAGATGCCTATCGCTGATGTGTTTATTTTGAAACCCACATCTATACCACCGAGGAATTGTAAGGTCAGAAATTGTAGATATTTGCCGAGACCAAGACTGCCATTTTTTAACGATATCTGATTGTAACTCAGTATCCCATTCAATACAAGTTCTCCAAGTCTGTTGAAATAAAATGCGTCCTTGAATTACTAGTGGTGTAACTAGACCGAGAGGATCATATACACACATTAAATAAGATAGCACCTTTCGTTTCGTTAACTTCTCATTGTCAGGAATTTGATATCCATGACGGAAACTAAAAGTGTCACTCTGTGGATGCCAAATAAGTCCTAATGTCCTGACAAAAGGTTCTGGTCCCACATGGACGTTTTCAAGTGGTGCAGCACGTAAATCTTCAGGAATGGCAGTAAGTGCAGCGGGTATATTTGACACCCAGCCACGCATCTCCATTCCTGCTGACTTGTGAACTCTAACAATATCTGCTGCTAGTTGCGAAGCCTCGTCTACGTTATCTAAACTACCTAAATAATCATCCATATAATGATCTTCTATAATAGCTCTTGCTGCTGCGGGGTATGACTTTTGTAATTCTTGAGCATTCCTGTTTTTTATATATAAAGCTGTGCACGGACTACATACAGCACCAAAAACTACGGAAGTCATTCTGTATTCCCTTAAATCACTACTACTATCCTCTCTCCAAACAAAGCGTAAGGCATCGCGGTCCTGTTCCCTAATTTTAATTTGTGGGAACATTTCCCTTACGTCAGCTGTTAAGGCAACACGACCTTCCCGGAAGCGAAATAAAATGTGAAGTAAGGATTGTAATAGGTCAGGTCCTGGCAGCAGCAGAGAATTTAGGCTAATTCCTGAGATCTTCGCAGCTGCATCATGAACAATTCTTATTTTATTTTTTTGAGGATGAACCACTGCAAAATGTGGTAAATACCAACGTATTGAATTTTGTGTAGTTACCTTAACGTCATGGTATGTATCTTTAGGACATTCCTCGGCATACCCTTTCTCCAACATATTATTAATAAAAATAGCGTATGCTTTTTTGAAATCTGAATCGCGAACCATACGTCGTTCTAAACTAAAGAACCTTGATAACGCATGAGCATAGCTATCAGGTACAGCAGCAATGTCGTTCCGCCACAGTAAACCAACTTCGAATCTACCAGATGGCAAGCGCTTAGCTGTGGTTTCCAACGTCTCTAAAGCAATTTTATCTAGTTTCGAATACGAATTCTCAAGCTTAGAAATTCCTATGGCATCGAGCCGAAAATAATCTTTGATGAGATCTTCTATAACATGGTCGGCATTATCGTGGCAATCGCTAGTCGTATAGTTCACGAAATGGACTGGTTTAGTCCACCTACTTGCTTTCCCATGTAATACCCAACCCAAGGCAGTGCGCGTTACCAAAGGCTGATTCTTAGATCCCTCTCTGACTTCTCGACTAACTGTTAAATACCAATCTGCAGCACCAAGAAGAATTTTTGGGGTTGCGTCTACGTGAGTAAGTTGATTAACCAAATCTTTAAGATGAGTATACTGCAATATATCACTTCGTTTGACAGTTTGCGTAAATAATGATAGTGAATCTATAGCCTTGGCATTATTAACGGAAAATACCTCAGAACAGCTTCTGCCCCTAATAGAAAAGCTCACATGTTGGATTGGCCTACTTATTGACATACCAGCGATACCGTCAACTTTGATTGAATCAGAAGGACCGGTAACTCCTATACGATTTGCTAACTCAGAATCGATCAAAGTTGCGGTAGAGCCATCATCAAGCAGGGCGTAAGTATTATATTTTCCACCAGGACCACTCACTTCAACAGGAACTATTTTTAAAAGTACTTGATTGTGGTCTGGCATATTATTATTATTTACATAAGCGTCAGTAATATTCGTTACAGTAACATTGTGTTTAGGATTATTCTCGCTATTACATGGAAGGGTAGAGTCATTAACAGTGTGACATACGTCAGTGGACAATGGTGTGGTATGTAATAACGGATTATGAAAGCGTTGACAACCATCAATACCACAACGATTAATCCTACAAGTGTTCCAACGATGCCAGAACTAATATTAGCATGTTCGGTGCTAATCGTGGGATTTTGACGTGTGGTGTCGGGAGCTGCATTATTCTGTGCGGGTGTCGACGTGGCTTCGGTTAAAACGTGGCCCAGTACTGGGGGCCGACCGAGCCCACCCACAATGGGCAAACTTGACTCCGAACGTATCTCACTATTATCCCCATTTTCTGTCAGCCGCTTAGTTTTAGATCTGGTATTCATAATTAGGTATTAATAACGGCGCTGAAGGACCAAAATGTGCGGGACTGGGACTGTATTTATTATTTAAAGAAAAATAAGAAGCAAGCTGACAATGAATATTTTACTGAAAAACCGAACTCTCCAACTGACAATACTTTAAAAATATTATAAAAAGACATATCAAAGACAATTACAAAAATAGTTCCTAACAGCCTCCAAATACTATATTCGAATCTGAATCGAAAAGTGATCTGTCAAAATGTATGGAATCTGAGGGAAAACTTTTCAAATCCGTTTCGAATATCGCTTCCCGATGCAGGTTAAAATATGATGGTACCTACTGATTGAAAATAATGAAGAAAAAAGTATGTTATAAATATGGAAACGTCATAGATGTTAGTAGAATAATGCAAACATTTTAAATTAAACATTTTACGGAAATGTTGAACCTGATGTTTCGAACGTTGGGGATGTAACGTCTGGGGAAGTACCTCCACCTCATAGAAAACCGCGGCCAAATAACGACGTCCCAAAAAACGACGACAGAGGGTTGTTGTGTTCCTGCGTGTGATTGAGGTCACCAGTAAGCTCCCAAGGAGTTTCTGAGTAAGCAGCAGAGGAGGCATCGCGCGAGTGATCCTTAATATATCGCAAGCGTTAATAGGCTACGGTACCCACTTTACATCAGGTGGGCCGTATGCGTATGTAAGCCTCCCGACGTCGTATAAAAAAAGCAAAAGCATTAAAAGAATATTCAAATGCTAATATTCAGCTTTGGGTTATTGAGTGAACTTTTTTAAAAGCTTACCTTCAGTTTTATATAAATTCACAACAATTTAGTTAAGATGTTCTTTGTGTTACTTGCGCTATGACACCGGTAAGAGCTACTTAATACTTAAACTGATTGAATAACATTTAATCTCTTTGAATTTTTGAAACAAAGCAACATTAGACACAATAATGAAAGTGTGGATAGAGGTCTGACAACAGAATACAAAGAAAATTATGGCAATAGTATTGAAAGAGAGGAAACCAGAAGGAACACAAGGATTATGGTTGATGATACAGTGATGACTGATGTAAGAAGTGGATGATATTGTGTACCTTGGATACGTTTCCAGCACAATAGAATGTGCGATTCCACACCGCTGACGTGGAAAGACGAGTGACTACTGAAAATAGTGTGAATGGAGCATTGAAAAAACTTATAGTCAGTAAAAGTTTGATCCAGAATCAGCCTGGAGAATCGCTACACGCGTGCGGTGCTCATGCCAGGATTAACATATGGAAATGAGAGCTGGTTATGATAGAGAGAGCATAAAAGCAGAATAAACGCAGTCGAAATGCAACTTAAAATTTAAGGCGTAGCTCATGTAGCTCGTGTTCACAATAATGATGTAAGAATTATGGTTAGTCTGAAAGAAAACATTGATCAAGATAAGAAAATACATGTTCTGTTGATTGGTGAATGTAGAAAGAATTCCCTGGGAAAGAGTGAATGACGAGACGATTATTACGTGAAAGTGGAAGGTTCCTAGGTTCGTACATCCTTCCACGAATCGAGAAAAGTCAATACTCACCAAGCAATATAAAGTATACATTAGCTATTATTTATCAGATGCTGATGTCAGGAGCCCTCGAAACCGGTGAGCGTACATGAGAAGAGCTATGAACGATAGAAAAGCGTGTAAGTATGTAAGGTCCGAGTCACGTTTAATGCCCAACCGAGCCCGATACGTCTGCTGGTTTGTTAATTAACGTTGTGTTACTACTACGACCAAGCTTTATTGCTTGGTCAAGACATACCTAGTAATTAATCAATGGTTGCTTTGACGACACCTTAGCTTTACCAGGAGCAACAAAGCCAATGTATACATCTTTTATCCGGTTAGAATTTATCACCAGCACTTGACTTGCTAGTAGAGTGCTGTATCAAACATTGATTTCTTGACGACTTCTTTATGTTGGTTGAATCATTGGGATACTTAACAATCTTAATTTTCGTAAGATTTTTAAGCATCCCAAGCTTAACAATCTTACAAGTCGATTGGGATAAACATCCCAATATATATAAACAAGTCGTCAAGAAATCAAACTGCACTGCAGCGCGCCGTGTGTCAAAATACGTACATTTTGAGGTTTCGTTAAACGTCGCTGCTGTCAGATCGCTTAGCGAAACGTCAAAATGTACGCATTTTGACACACGTCGCGCTGCAGTGCAGTTGCAGTTTTTTAGTAGAATCGGCCTACAGTACGTCTCAAACTACGGGCCGTTAATATTGCCCAGAGGTATTCCGTTCTGAATAATCGTAAATCAGAAACCTCGGATCGGAATATGTCCGTAATATTGTGTGTTATGTTTGAGGAGATTACGTCCTCCGTCGCTCTCCTCGTCAGGATGAGCTGCAGGTCCTGATTGCGTACAGTCATCGACGTAACTTTATTCAGACATCTCAACATCTTGTTATAGTCCACTTAACTTCCTTATATGTAGCAGATCGATTGAGGCCAAGGCTTTTTCGCAATCTACAAAAGCCGTACAGAACGGCAGATTAGTAGCCCACAGTACTTACGAAATTTACCATGTTTCGATAACTAGTGGTCATCAAGTCAAGACTAATAATAATAATAAATACTTTATTGCAAAAATTGTTACAGGCATTTAAATTTAACCTTATTACCCACACTAGGCTAAGCCTGTCCTGTGGGAACTAGACTAATTACTTTTGCTATAACAATACTTGCGGTACTTGCGGTGAATTATATTACAATTAAATTCAAATCATGCAAAATAAAATCTTAATAACAATAATACAAATAAAGAAAAAGATTTGCGAGATTCAATAAATCGAATTATACATATAGCCAAAATAATAACAATAATAATTAAATCAAATTAATTAGTTCAAATGCATTTAAATTAATTTTAAATGCATTTGAACCAATCAACCCAATTTAATTCTTTATAATTTTTCTTTCTTAATTTTAATCTATAAATTCTTGAACATTATCATTCATTAATAATTTATTCTGATTCAATATTATTGCAATGTACATAAAAAATCCTCCGAATACCGGTAGGTCCAGTTAAGTAATTCAGCTTGAATCTTTGATTTTGCTTCGCAATAGGTGGACTTGCAAAGGGGAAACAGATTATTTATCTTATTATAAATAAAGGGCTTTCTAAAAATGGAGAAACGTTGCGCAAAGGTGGTATTTAGTTTGGAAATCGGGAGTCTAAATGTACGATTAGCTAGCATTCTTTCATAATTTGCCGATGAACGAACTTCTTTGTGTGTCAGCAGGGTTATAGCGAAAAGATATAATCTCCTCACGCTAAGTACCTTGGTCTCTTTATAGAGCAGAGTAGTTGGGAAACGTACGGGCTTTCTCAGCATTGTTTTAAGTACTGCACGTTGAGCACGTTCCAGCAGGATTAAATTAGTTGAGGCCACGCCTCCTCAGGTCAAGACACAATATGAGAGTATTGATTGACACAGTGTCATATAAACGGTTCTCAGCAAGACCTGAGGTGCAACATCACGCAACAGTCTCATCATGTAAATGAATTTTCTCGTTCTATCGGACATGGCAATTATGTGGTCCTTGAAGTTGAGCTTCTCGTCTATAATGACGCCTAGATATTTCGTACTAGTTACTTTTTGTAGCTTCTTACAGTTGCACGAGCTCAACATTGAGTCATTACTGTTCCAATTGCAGGAGTGAACTCTAATTTCCAGATTTTGCTAGACTAGGACTAGGAGGACTAGAAGAAGCATTTTTGTGAAAACAGACCAGATTAGTTTTGGCTGTGTTTAGTGTTAAGAGATTATCATTAAACCAGTCCGTAATAACACCAAGACCATCTTCAGCAGTCTGAATCAACCCATCCCAAGAGCGATCATGGAAGATAATAACAGTATCATCGGCGTAATTAATAACATCTGCATTTTGGAGTTTTATCGACGAGAGATCATTGAGATAGATAAGAAACAGCGTGGGCCCCAGAATACTCCCTTGCGGAACGCCATAGGGTACTTCACATGCACTACTGACGATATTGTCGACTTTCGTATGTTGATTTCTGCCCGAGAGATAAGTACGACCCCAGTCAAGAGGCATGCCCCTGATACCAATAAGCTCAAGTTTTCTCAAAAGAATAGGCACAGAAACCGTGTCGAAAGCCCTCGCTAAGTCCAGAAAAATTCCAGCGCAACTGAGACCATTGTTAAGGTACGCCGCTACAGCGTCAGTCAATTTGGTGACGGCTTGCTCAGTGGATCGTCCTTGGCGAAAACCGAATTGATTGGGCGACAAAATGTTGTTCAGTTCCAAAAATGTAATGTAGACTGTTCCTAATAAAGAAAAGCACTGTAGGCTTATTCTACTAAAAAACTGCAGCTGCACGTTTACGCTTGTCATTTGAGTCGTGTAAGAATAGTGCAGTGCCCAATACGTGTATTCTATTAAAATTTCCTGCACTGCAACGGCACTGCAACTACGCTGCAACTGTGCGTATCCTGATTCACTCCTGATACACTGATCAATTCACCGCTACGAGGCGGGGGCAAAGTAGAACGCGCTGGTCTTGTTGGCTAGTTCGCGGATCAACAACGCGTCACTTAGGCTTATTGGTTGAAATATTCTTCTAAGACAGTGTCGGTGTATAAGAAAAGGTATGCAAGAATGACGAAACAGAAATGCGAAAGTGGAAGGATGTAGGAGCCGAGGAAGACCGAGACTAACCTACCGTGACCAAATTGGTCGTGTTTTATCAGAACGTGAAGTCAAGAGCCCCAGGAACCGGCGAGTATGCATGAAAAGTGCTATGAATGTAAGAGAAGCGAGTGAAGTGTGTAAGGACAGCGTCTTATGGCGCTCGGCTCTCTCTGCCTACCCCGCAAGGGACCACAAGGGATAAAGAAATAATGGCATATTCCTTAAAGAAATCTCTAGCAGACAACCTCAGTCATAATGTTTAATGTTAATAGAGATGTGTCTCAAGCATCGATCACTAATATAAAACTAGATACACAATCAGCGCCCAAATAACGTCCACATCAGAAGAGGACCCAAATCGGAATTGGGTTCTCTTTTGAAATTAGTAGCATTCTTCGGTCGTTTAAACAGTAAACTCACCACGGCGATCCCTGAAAATCTGTCGAAATCATATGACTAGAAATTTACACGTTTGGTTTGAAAGGACGCTTAATGAAGGTGTTAGTCATAATACTGCATTCGTACCTGATTTGGTTGGGTTACCTAATTTTTAGATAGGAGTAGCAGATTCAATTTTTAGAGAAGAAACCAGAACCAATGTAAGAATTACGGTAGATGATGAAGTGTTGGAACAAGTGAATGAGTTTGTATATCTTGGATGCGCTTTCATCAGGGATGGAAGGTACACCGCAGATGTGGAAAGGCGAGTGAGTGCTGGGAATAGTGTGAATGGAGCGTTGGGAAAACTTCTTGGCAGTAAAAACCTGAGCCAGAAGGCGCAGCTGGCTATACACAATGCAGTGCTGGTCCCAACGCTTACTTATGGAAGCGAGAGCTGGGTATGGCAGAGAGAGCATGAAAGTAGGATAAACGCGGTTGAAATGCGAGCGTTGCGCAAAATCTGTGGTGTAACGCTTGCAGACCGTATCCGCAATGATGAGGTTAGAAGCAGAGTTGGTCTGAAAGAGAGCGTCGGTGTTAAAATAAGAAGAGGCATGCTCCGTTGGTTCGGACATGTAGAAAGAATGCAGGATGAAAGAATGACGAAGCAGATATACAATGCAATAGTGGAAGGATGTAGGAGCCGAGGAAGGCCAAGACTTACCTACCGTGACCAAATTGGTCGTGTTCTATCAGAAGGTGATGTCAGGAGTCCTAGAAACCGGCGAGCGTGCATGAAAAGAGCAATGAATGTGAAAGAAGCGAGTGAGGTATGTAAGGATCGAGTCGCGTGGCGCTCGGTTCTCTCTGCCTACCCCGTAAGGGATTTGGCGTGAAGTTATAGATAGTAGCAGCTGTTAGTATTTCTGCTAATTTTTTTTTATTTTTAATGTAGTTTATATTATACGTTATGTATATCTTCACGTCCCGGTCCCGTGCGGGGTAAGTGGAAAGACCCGACCGCCATAAGAGCCAGTCCTTACACACCTCACTCGATTCTTAACATTCATAGTTCTTTTCATGCACGCTCGCCGGTTCTTAGAGCCCTTGACATCACCTTCTGATAAAACACGATTTGGTCGAGAGCTCAATGGCGTCGTTGCGCGTGTCATTCTAACCGAACACGCAGGTTAAGCAACGTCCACCGCAGCCTGTCTATAGATGGGTTTAACTATCTCGAATTTTTCCGTGCTTCAGAGGGTACGTTAAGCCGTCGGTCCGGGCTGTTGTCGATAGATGACAGTCGTTAAGCTAAGTTAGTGGCCCTCGGGCGGCTTGTAAACACTGGCCTGGCATCCGCCAAGCCGCATTTGAGCAGCGTGGAGGAGTATGCTCTAAACCCCTTCGGTCGAAGGGAGACCCGCATCCCTGCAGTGGGATGAGTAACGGTTGATGTGGTATGTGGTAATTTGGTCATGGTAGATTAGTATTGGTCTTCCTCGGCTCCTACATCCTTCCACTTTTCCATTGTATATCTGTTTCGTCATTATTTCATCCTGCATTCTTTCTAAATGTCCGAACTAAATTTATATTTTTTTAAGTTGCAAACAAACTACAGGTCCGATTAAGCTGAACATCTAATCAGTACTAAGTTACGTCAAGACGTATCTACAATAAATAAATCAGCTCGATTCCTTTAGCGACAAATTAAACCCGAACTTTTATTTACATACGGACATATATAGATATCCATCCTCTCAAAAGTAGTATACTTTTTTTTTTAATATTGAAAGAACACTACATTTCTCAAAAAGTTCAATTGTTAATGTTGAAATTTTGTATTTAATGTATGTGTGTTTAGTGTATGTATGTATTTATTTATTCGTAGATGTATGTATGTGTGTATATGTATATATTTATTTATTGTTGAAGATTTGTAATATTCAATGTTTATAAGTCAACTTTGTAAATATTAAGTTTAATATTGTTATCATTGCTGATTCTTAACACTGTTTTTTCACCTGTAACTATTACTTTGTCACCCGACCATTGACGATTTCTTTAACCATCTATGGTGTTGGCTGGAAGAGATCTATAGTAGAGATAAGTTCACCTTGTACACTATGTAACAATAATCTGTATATCAATGTGCAATAAAGAATCTAATAGAAAGTTGAAAAACAGGAGGCATTAAAACATATTCGCATCAATAAAATTTAATTTCAACCTTTGAACCAATTACAATAACTTCCAATATATGGAAGTTAATAAAGTAAAGCGTAAAATAGTTGTAAGAAAGAGGATTGATTCTAGTGTTAAGAAATGGCACTGGGAGCGAGCTGAACAAATAGATGCTTTATCTCTTCTTCGTTCTTCTAAATCTTGTTTACTACGTTCTGTTCGTAGTTTATCCCATTGAGAGAAAATTTCTTTTGTTATAAATTTGTAATGCACTTACTCACATAAGATTTATGACTAGAACTATCAACTTCAATATGTTATAACGCTATGTGTTTACTATAATGATGTAATACTAATAACTATAATAAAATATTAATTTCAAAGATAAGTGAGCATAATAATCACATTTTAACACTCTTATTAATAAAAATGCATATTTGAAACCTAATTCGAAATTACACATAGAGTTGTTAATCGTGTTGTAACTTCGTTTTGACTACGCATTAAACATGGAGTAAATTCGTAGTTACAATACTTACTACAAATTCCTTACCCCCGGATTAACGCGCACGTTATGGCAACCCACAATATTTAAAAGTGACCAGTTGAGAATGTGCAAGCTTGCATTGCCTGAGGAACACCTGGCTCGTCAATGATATAACAATTCAAATTTTTTTTTTTAATTTTTCGGCCATTTTGACCATGTTCCTTAAGAGATAGGAACGGTGTTCCTGAACATTCCTATTCTACTTTTTTATGCTGAATCCGAATCTGAAGTCAAAATTCGAATATTCGAAAAAAAGCGACAGACAAACGCACAGACAAATATATAGAATTCATATAGGAATGGTGTTCCTGAAAAGAATGAGTCAGAATGAATGGCAAACAGTTTTGACAACGACAGATTATATTTTGAGTCGAGTATGTCGTCTCACAGAAATTACAATGCGACAAGACTCTTTTGGTTTTTGAGTGACATTGACAGGAGTATACCCCTCTCTTGCACACTTAGATAATCTTCACAAGATGGACGCATTATTCAGATTTCGGCCACGCACCTAAAAAGCCTTGTCGCGCTGTACATACAGTATGACCTTTTTTTATTGTTTGACCATTTGAACCAGTTGCCGCCCATGTTTTTATTGCACTTAAAACCTTGATAGATATGGTGTGGTATATAACCACCTATCGCATCACCAGCTAAATCGTTTTTCACCATGTCAATAATGAAAACTGCAGTAGATCGAGAAAATCTATATATACTTAGATTTAAATTCAGTTTCTTGAAGTTCCTCCAATGGATTCTTACGAATTTTGTATAATTTAACACGCCTCATTCACTTTGATTTACAACCTTATTTATTTCTTCTATGAGTCTTTAATCCACGTCTCATAATAGTCTCTTTCCATTCCAAAGAGAACCATTCTTTTTCTCCTTAAACAATATTTTACAAAAATAAGTAAGTAATATTTACAAACAACGCAGCTAATCGGTAGTGAACACGACTTACACGACTAAACACCACGCGACGAGCGACAAACATTGCATTATTATGTGTAGGTACTAGTGTACTAGAACCGACACCGCGAACATCCGCGAACCAAATGTTTGCGCCATGCTTTGTTGCCGATCGGCAACAACTCATTGCCGTACTACGTTGAACGAAACGCGTATGCGTTTTACCTTTTGGTCGCGAGAAATGTACCACTTAGAAGCGATTTAGTGCTGTATCTTCGAATCTTTGGGATAGACTATAGACATCTAAATTATTTCAGCGCTGCAGTGGACACTAGTTTTAATTATTACCAAAATGGAGCTTAGGATAGCTCCTCTAGTACCTACATAATAACACAATGGCGACGAAGCGCTATAACGCTCCCGACCCTTCCATACTCCAGACTTAAGAGGGGGCATAAAGCTAAGTTGCGCCCTCATTTTGTTTTTATTAACTACGCTGAATTTAAGACCAATTCCAAAAAACGCTCAATACAGGCACTATAGAACCATATTTATGTTATTTTGAGACATTCTGTATTTATTATTTATGTACAATTTAACAAACAAATACAAATATTTTTTATTATTGCTATAAGTGACCACAATAAACAATAATTATAAGTTTGGTTACTTGTAATAGATAATAAATACAAGTTTCAAAAAAATATAGGTAAATATGGTTATTCAGTGCCTGTATTGAGCGTTTTTTTGGAATTGGTCTTAAATTCAGTTATCCTACTAATATTATAAATGCGAAAGTTTGTATGTATGGATGTTTGTTGCTCTTTCACGCTTAAACGGCTGAACGGATTTGAATGAAATTTGGCACGTAGATAGATTATGATCTGGATTAACACATAGGCTACGTTATTTGTATCCTCGCGGCCGGAGCCGCGGGCAGCAGCTAGTTAATAATAAATTAAAACAAAATAAGGGCGCCACTTAGCTTTGTGTGCCCTCTTAAGCGGTCGCTAAAATACGTACCTAGTAGTTAGTAGTGTTTAACTTTTACTTGGAGAGTAACGTTAGATTAGCTTACTCAGTTCTTACTCGTGTATTTGTTAATACAGAAATTTGTTAGTACTAACCTAATACTTGGAGTAAAGGTAATCTGGTTTGAGTCTATGTTTATTTATAGAAGAGTAAGTGATGATTGCTAAATAGTACAGACTGTACAGTATTCGCAAACATCTCGTCGTATCTACGTTACAATAAACCTGGATAGAGTTCTTCCTTAATTTTTTTTATACAACATTAGTAAACGTCAGGTACTCCTAAGGTATTCTAGGTGAACATACAATTAGTGTTAATCTAAATTCAGATACAATACTGGATTTAACTAATAATATTTAGGTATGTGAAGCTTATTTTGGCAACAATAAGATAGAACACAGCGCTAATTTATACGCCTAATAAAAGGCGAAATATACTTAGTAATACATGTGCTAGAGATTATCATCCTGCATTTTGGAACCTATGTTTAACAAATGAAGATATTGATTGACTGATTGATTATTGGTTAGATTATGGTCATCCTTTATATGTTCATTAATTTTACTTTCAAGCTCAAAACTTTTACTTTGTTCAGCCGCTCCTACCGTAAGCTATATTATTATTACGAGAATAAATAAATATTTTATAACCTTATATTTTTTAGTAAAACCGCTACAATTAGCAGTTTATTTATTTAAAAAAAAGCTGTTAGGTAAATCGGCAGTCATGGAGACAGAAGTGGAAATTAAAAACTCATACGTTAAGAACACTAAGCTACAGATTATATTGTTAACATTTCGATGCGTCATCCACATGTCAACATGATACTCGTACCTATTCCACTACCAAAACTAGCTCGACGTACCTAAAGAAGTTTTTTATTAAAAAATGCTATTATTATCAGTTTTTAGGGACCTTTGGATTCCGTACATTTACGTATACATATTTTCCTGTGCGTGGACGATTTATTTTAAAATTGTTGATAAGAAAACTCACCTTGTCGTAACCCGGTAGTAACACCGACCATACTCCTGCAGAACCCATCATTCAACCTTTGCATATCATGCCCAGCATACAAATAACTATGCAATTGTCTGTGGTTCTGCTGCAGCCTTTCTTGGACGCTTAGATTCATTACATCTTCGTCAGCGTTCGTCAGTCCTAATATAGCCGCTATCGTAAACGACTTCCCAGCTAAATTCGTAGATTTCCCTGTCAAGTCTACTCCAAAAGCCGATTGGCTGGATTCTCCGTCGTCTAACGTTGATGCAGGTGATGATGTGTCGGCAAATCGATCCCCGCTGTCGGTAAAACGGTCCCCACTATCTGTATAACGATCACCAGTATCGTATCCGTCGGCATTGTATTTCTCGTCGCCGTCGGCTTTCACCGACAACCGCTCCACATTCTGTTGATACGCCGACACAGCTAATAAATCGTTTAAATTGGCTGGATAAATGTTCTCCCTCTGATCCATCATTTTTAAATTCAATTTATCACTTTAATCCAATTCATTTTATTTTTAAGCACTACACTATTTCCATCACATAATTAATTGAGTTTATTTAATTGCGTATTAAGGTTATGACACACGGTCGCACTGATCGACGACCGAGAATCAATTGCGGTGCGGTTTATGATTTTAAAAATGGTAAATTTTTAAAATTGCAAGGCGTGGCACGTCTAGCGATTGGTTCGGCGCGAAAAAAATGACATCGTATAAAGTGGTCAATTGAGGGTGCATGATTGCCGATTTGCGCCACCAAGGGGGTGAGCACCGTGGATTATGATTGGCTGGCGTTGCGCATGCGTGGATTGGGCGGGGCCAGATTGAGGGGGTGTGGTTCCGCAGTGATTTGCGGTCGACAAAGCCTTTGATTGAGGCAGGGACGAATTTGGGGATATACTGTGGCTCTTAATAGAGAAGATATTTATTTACAATCACTAAACAATTTTCTTTTGCAAAATGGACTGAGTAGGGGTTTGAAATTTAGAGCTTTCTTGGATTTCACTTGCATATTTAAAAAAAGGTTTCTTTTTCGAAAATGTTAAGGAACCGAGAAACAATTTCGACTGATACATATCTATTACAGGTATATGTAACTATTACAGGTTAAACAGAACGATGTCGTATAAATTACCACAGATTTGGTTCCGTACAAAGTTAAAGGGAACACTAGGTATCATTCAGTGGCGTGCACTCCATATAGGCAAAAAGACATTGCCTACCCTATCAATTTGATAAATACCATCCGATGTTTCATTCTTAAACATAGTTTTTAACTAATATTTCGTATCAAAAACAAAAAATTGAAAACAGCTCCATCTGTCGGTATCGGTGCAAGTTATCAAAATCATCGGTAGTCATATTCAAATCGCAGCTAGGCGCTACACTACACTAGCGCCGCATTGGCAGCTTTTAACGGCAGAGACACTAACTATTTCTGTCTAAATTTACGTATGTGTGCCGTGTTGTTAATACAAATACTGTAATGTGCATTCTTGTAATTACATTGCCCACAATAACACAAATAACGCACACAATCGCATAGTATAGACAATGTCTTTTCAGCTGAACTATAACGTAAATTACCGAAGTGTCGTGAGCATTGCTACGTAACTATTTTAAAAAGTAGTTTGCTGCATATAATTATAGTGAAAGATATTGCCATTTCTTTTTTTCGTATAATATTGATGTTAAATTTTATTTTGATTTTAAAACGGCCGCCATTGTTTTTTTTTGAATCGATTGACTGGTAGCAGACGAAATAAGACTTTAAAGTTCTAAAGTTGATAAATATGGATGATATTCACTGCGAAAGTTGTTCATGTGGTGTGTGTAGGGAAAAATAAAAAATTATGCGTTTTCAAAACTATATTTCGGTGAAAAAAAAACAAGTGATCACATACATCATTATTTCCACAAGACTGGGTAACCAAAATCAACATTCTGTATTTTTTGGTAAGTTAATAGCTTTAAAAAAATTCTGCCTACCTTGTCCAAAAATCTCTGTGCACGCCACTGGTATCATTACACTGTTGTCGGTTCGTCCATCTGTCGGTATGTCAACCTTTTATAACTAGATAATGAAATAGGTTACAAATATATCGTACAGAGTGAGAGACAGGTTTATGAGAAATCAATAAAATACAATGAGGTTTAATTTCATAAATGTGAAACATGAGTCAGCGAGGACCTAATGGCAAATAAAGTATTTTCATTTTCAATGTACCTAACTCACAACCGAATGTTTACTGAAAAAAAAATTGATGGCATGTAAGCATTGTTTTATAGCTAATCAAAGAGGGTACAATATGCTCTTCTGCCTTGCTTTCCTTTAGGAACAAGTATGCAGAGCTGACTGCCCACCTTCATTAATTGGAGCGGCATCCTAAGAAGAAATCATTTTGCCTTCAAAACGGGATCCGTCAAATTTAGCACTTTAAACCGTTTTTGTTACGAGTTCCTAACTAATTTGGTTTTAATGATGCCTACATATCTTTAAAACTAAACTAGTTAGGAATTTGCATTTTCAAACGAAAAGTACTTTTTTACGTCATAATGTACTTTTTAGTGTTGTTGTTGTTGTAATCTCTTAATTGCACAATTATACATACATATACAGTAACAAATGTTTAGTATATACAAAGGCGGACTTATCCCTGTAAGAGATCTCTTCCAGCCAACCTTCATACGCTTGGTAGGAATATGTAATACATATATACTACTACTGCCTATATAGGCAGAGAAGCTATCTGTACCTTATTTAACTAAATTATCATGAACTAAAACAATGTTTAATAAGTTTGCGATGAGTTATTGCAATAGTAAAAACAAATACATAAATATAACACAAAGAAAATAAAAGTAAAAGAAAATCATACACACATAAGTACCTAAGCAAAAGCACATTCAAACTAGGGGAGAATGTAGTGGAACTATATATATATATATTGCTCAAGATAAACCTTATTCTTTGTCTTCCGTGTCTATACTGAAGAATCCAAGGCAACGAAATTTGAATACCTAACTCAAAAGAGGGCGCCAATCTTACATTCAATGGGATTGAATTCCTCAGCTTTGCCGATTTGACAGTAAAGGAGTTGGAGTAAGTTTTCGAAATATGAATTTGTATGTTAAGGATTGGAACACTACTCGCACGCAGATGGTCGTTCGGTTACTAAACTATTTAAAAAAAAATGTAGTCATCAATATCTTCTCACACTCGGCTGGCATTTAAAGATTATTAAAGATGAGATAAAAAAGATTTAAAAAAAATTTGCTATCTCAGGTGCTTAGATACGTCTTACATTTTTTGAAATATAATCTTATTGTATCTTATTCAATTTTCTTATGTTCCTATTTTTCTTTTTTAATCTGCTAGCATTTCGGAAATGACCATTGATGAAAAAGGAATGCCAAAAGGAACTTGCCTATATAGGTCTCTTTTCAAATTGTCAATTAGATATTACAGTCAATTCACACCAGCATATTAGTACAATAATAATATCGAATGGTAGAAATTAAGATTATCAAGAAAAGGTTGTCTGTACTGAATTATTTCCATCTTTGTCGTCACATTCATCAATTCTATAATAAGCCCTTTTACAGAGAGTACCTATTACTCGTATTGATATGATTTTTACCCGCGACGGTCACGGAGGCGGTATATGCGTTTGGGGTAAGAGGTGTTTGTTTGTGTGTCTGTTAAAAGTTTAAAAGGTGACATGATCGGGAGTGTTCTTAGCTACGATTTAAGCAAATCTGTTCAGCCGTTTTTTAGGACGGGGTTTTTTTTTAAATTTGTACGTGCATTAATAAAACGGATTTATTTATATATTATAGTTATATTATATTAGTTTTTATAAATCTCATTTACTATTAAAATTTAAAAACGCCATAAATAAAACATAAATTTAAAATTTAAAAAACCCACGACGAAAAAAACATCAAATAAAACATTTCAAAAACCCACGACATTAAAGCGTAATATGATTCATAAAACAGTTAGATATAATTCTCATTAGTAAAGTCAATAAATGAAAAAATATTAAATATTGTAATAATTGATATTGTAATTATTAATATTTTTTCATTTATTGACTTTATTAATGAGAATTATATCTAACTGATTTATGAATCATATTACGCTTTAATGTCGTGGGTTTTTGAAATGTTTTATTTGAAGTTTTGAATACATTGTCACGAAAGAACAGGATTGTTTCAGGCAATACAATTTACAAGAAAACATCTACCAGTCCTCGGCAGTCGATGTACCGGCATACACAGCTATATTATTATATGTATGTCATTAACGCTTTAGCAATGAAACTTAGTTGTGAGATTGGTTTTTTTATATACAGTATATTACGGCTATACTAAAACTTGTAATAACTTGTAGTTGTAAAAAAAATACTTTTCTTATCCATGTTTTTTATACAACGTCGGGAGGCATATCTACCTGATGTAACGTGGTTACCGTATCCTATCAACGCTTGCAATACAATAAGAATCACTAGCGCGATGGCACCCCCTGTCAATAACACAGTAATTTCTCTGGACCCCAACAGCTACCTCACTCCAATTCTAACACAGGAACACAGCAACCCTCTAACCTAAATAGTCGTTTTGCTACTTAAGACTAAGAATTTGGCAAAGATATTGATTTTTGGCAGAGCTGCGATAGCCAGCGGAGCCACATTACCCTCAAAATTGCCGTTTGGGGTAGACTGATGTCATCCAGCTAGCGTTTAGACGGTAATAGTGAGAAACTCCAAAATCGACACACTAATAGCTAACATATTGTAGTTTTGTATCCTTTAATTTAAAATTTAAATGTTCGTTGGTGAGGAAGAACGGTCCAAAATCGTTCCAATTAGAAAAAAAAACATATGGGAAAACGTATGGCCGGCCACTCTGCAGTGCAGAGTCTGCACTGCACTCCCATCAACAGAAAAAGTAACAGCACTCGTCGCTAGATGTCGTACAGGGTTCCATATATTTTAAAAAAAATAAAAATAAAATATTTAAATATTTTTAAATTTAAAAAATATCAGCTCTGCCTACACAGCTTGCTGTTATTTACTAGTTACATAGAGCGACTGCCATTAGACGTCTACAACCCAGAGGAAACATTAGACCTTTGTTAGGTTGGGTCACATGTCTTTCGAAATATACAACATCGGACACGTCTTTCCAAGAAATTGTATTTCGAAAAACGCGTTCTTTTGAAATATATTTTTCTTGCGTATGGGTTTCCTCACGATGTGTTCCTTTACCGCCGAGCAAGTGATAATCTATACATACATACAGATAAATAAAATTGGAGTGTCTGTTTGTAATATTAAAATAACCGCTTTTTACTAAATGCATATGGATGTATACACGGTAGGTATACCAAAATTAATATTTTTAAAATTTTTGTCTGTCAGTCTGTCTGTTTGTTCCGGCCAATCTCTGAAACGGCTGGACCGATTTTGACGGGACTTTCACTGGTAGATAGCTGATGTAATAAGGGGAAACTTAGGCGACTATTATTTTAGAAATTTTATTTATTTTTATTAATATAAATAAATAATATTCCACCCTGACGAAGTCGCGGGCACAGCTGGTTAGAAATATGTACAAATCCGTAAACATAAATAGAGGTAAATACGCACATTAGGATTTGATCTCGGAACTGTGGGATAATGGGCCAGTTCTTAGCAATTAACACATTTAATTCAGAACGTTATTAAGTCTCCCACTGGCAGAGTCCGTGCCTGTCCTCCTTGCCCCCCACCCACTTCACCCCACATCCCCTCTCATGAAACAATTTAATATCATAATCTGCGATACTTGACAAAGAGCTACGAACATATAGAGGCGTTATTACACTCATTTAATTCATTAATTTTGTTAAGGAGCAATAAATTAATGTATGCTTAGCTTCGTGGTAAAATCCTTAGCACGTGAATATAGAACCAAATGTAAAACCACATATAAAAAACATTTGTTTGCATTAATTTGTATGTTTGTCTTGGACTAGGTGTTTAAGAGAGGTAGGGTGCAACATAAAAGCCCGACTGGGAAGAAAACAGCAACCAAATGACAACTCCCTGCAGGATCGTTGTGTTCCTACCAGTGAGTGAGGTCACCAGTAAGCTCCTGAGGAGTTGTTCTGTTAGAAATAGAAATAGAAATATATTTATTCCAACTTCACATAATAATTTTACAATAAATTATGTACACGTACACACAAGTGAAGTCAGAATTGACTCTCACTCAGGGTTCTATGCTAGGAACTCGCAAAGAATTCCCAGCCCTGGTTTTCAGGGAAAGTCAAGAGTGACGACATGGACCAAAAATATACAATGATATTTAACCATAACAAAACATATAAATAAAACAAAAACAAAACACCGATATAGTTAAGGTAGGTACTAACACAAACCACAATTACATTCTTGAGCGAAGCTGATATAAAGTCCATAGTTTACAATTAATAAATTAGCAGTATAGGTGGCATCGCACGAGTGTTACTTAATGTATTCCAAGGGTTCAGGCTGCGGTAACCTCTTTACAACAGGTGGTCCGTATGTTTGTGCCTATGCCTCCTGACGTAGGCCGCACATGTCACGTCGGGTTTATGCCTCTCTTCACTTACTTCGTTGGAAATCAATTGTTTATAATAACCGAGGATGTGTAGGGAGATCCGATAATAAGATTTTGAGTAGTAAATAAACTCACCGCTGCGGATTGGATGGTAAAGTAGAACGCGTACCTCTTATTGGCTAGTTTGCGGTACAACATAGCGGCATTTTTCGGCTTATTGGTTAAAATATACTCCAATTGGTCGATTGGCTCGAATCATGAGATATATGAGGCGCTAATACACTGCATTGGTTCGCGAAATTTGAAATCAAATAAGAGTATATTTCGAAAAACAAGGAACACATTGTGATCTTAATTTGATTTATTTATGAGTTACGCAACTTGTCTGCTGCGGGGTGTCAGCATTGATGTGCATTCATACTGGATAAGAAGCTAACAACCCTCCTGATGTAAATCGATTACCGTAGCCGAAAAACGCCTTCAATACATTAAATATCACTCGCGCACTGCCACCACACACAATCTTCTAACAACAACTCCTTAGCTCCTGACCTCACTCACACGCAGAAACACAATAACCCTCAGGGGAGTTGTTACGGGTAGATACTTTGCCAGGCGTACTGCTTTGATGTGCCCTACCTCTCTTAAAACACCCATAGACCAACACAAACAGACATGTTCGTGCACACAAATGTTTTTTCAATGTGGGTTTACATTTGGTTCGATATTCACGTGCTAAGCATTTTACCACGAAGCTAAGCATGCATTAATTTATTGGTCGTAAACAAAATTAATGGCATTGGTATAAGCCAAGTCTAAAAAGTCTTAAACGAACATTTACGCTATTTGACGACTTTGACACCGACGCGCGTGTATACATTCATGAACATGTCTGTTTGTCTTGGTCTGGATGTTTTAAAAGAGGTAGGGCGCATCAAAGCAGCTCGTCTGGGGAAGTACATCGACCTGACAGAAAACCGCAGCCAAATAACAACTCCCTAGAAGGTTGTTGTGTTCCTGCGTGTGAATGAGGCCACCAGTAAGCTCCCAAGGAGTTGCTGTGTAAGCAGCAGAGGAGGCATCGCGCAAGTGATACTTAATATATCGCAAGCGTTAATAGGCTACAGTACCTACCCTCTATACATCAGGTGGGCCGTATGCTTGTATGCACTCCGATGTTGTATAAAAAAAGCACAAAAAAATCACTTCATATATTATTATTAAAGAGAGCTAGAAACTTATAGAGCGGACACCTTATTTTTATACCACTAAGGTGGTAATCAAGCATACGGTCTGCATCATGGTAAACAGTTACCATAGCCTTTTTAGGGTTCCGTACCCAAAGGGTAAAAACGGAACCCTATTACTGAGGCTCCGCTGTCCGTCCGTCCGTCCGTCCGTCCGTCCGTCCGTCCGTCCGTCCGTCCGTCCGTCTGTCACCAGGCTGTATCTCATGAACCGTGATAGTTAGACAGTTGAAATTTTCACAGATGATGTATTTCTATTGCCGCTATAACAACAAATACTAAGAAATAGAATAAAATAAATATTTAAGGGGGCTCCCATACAACAAACGTGATTTTTTTGCTCATTTTTATCGATAATGGTACGGAACCCTTCATGTGCGAGTCCGACTCGCACTTGGCCGATTTTTTTTTATTGTAACGTCGGGAGGCATACAAGCACACAGCCCACCTGAAGTAGAGTAGACCGTTGCTTATGATCGATTTTTTTTTATATTGGCTCAGAATAGTGGCACCTCTTCGCCTGTTGGTAAGCGAAAAGAGGAGCCCAAATTGCAGCGGCAACTGACAAATGACTACAGTGTCCTGTCAGTCCTCAACAGTGGAATGAAGACATCGCAAGCCTGCACGTGTGGTTCTATGACGGGAGGGAGAGGGTGGGATAAGGGAAAATAGTTCTTCAGAGCACTCACCATGGTACAGGCGGTAAAAAGTACTTAGGGAGCCTATGTCCCCACGAAGTTGCAGAGGTTCTAGGTATTTTGTGACCTCTTCGTCGTCGTTTATGCGGATAGCCCGTCGCTGCAACCTATCGAGAGCCAGGAGTAGGGAGAGGGTAGAATAAGGGAAAACAGTTCTTCACTCACTCTCCATGTGTGCGCGTGGAGGTACTTCCCCAGTCACGCTGCTTTGACGCGTCCTGCCTCTCTTAAAAACACCCATCCCAAGACAAACAGACATGTTCATGCACTCAAATGTTTGTCCTGCTGTGTGAAAATCGAACCCACGAGCGTTGGTGATTGGTTACACTGACACGCACAACGCCAAATCTCTCTTCGTCTCTTCTCTTCACTACGCTGCACCAACCCTAAGGGGTTTAGTGCATACTCCATCACGCTGCTCAACTGCGGATTGGCGGAGGACAGTATTTTCAAGTGGCCCGAAGCTGATTTAGCACAAAGACTTTCATCTATCGTTAACAGCCGGGACCGACGGCTTACCGTGTCCTATCGTGTCCGTAGAAGCTCGAGATAGATAAACCCATCCCAAGACAGACTGCGACCAATGTTGCTTAACCTGCGTTTCTGTTAGAAAAACACGCGCAATGACGACATAGAGGCTCATCGTCTTCTCAGTGCATAAAACAATGGAAGCGTTTTAAATTATCATAAGTTACATTTGCTGCATTTCAAGTATTTTTCCCAACGGTAACTTATGGAAGTGAAAACTGCATATGATAGAGAGAGCTTGAAAATAGAACAAAATATAGCAGTGATAGCTCAGTGATAGCTCAGTGGACCAACGGGACCGGGTTCGAATCCCGGCATGTACCACTAAATTCGTGTTTTCGGTACATATTTGTAATTATCGTTTACCCGGCGGTGAAGGAAAACATCGTGAGGAAACCCACACAACCAAGAAATATTTCGAGAGACGTATGACCGAACCTAAGGTCTGGTTGTCCCTCAGGGTTGTGGAGCTCTGACGGCAGTAGCTCCATGTAAAAATCAGTATCTTCGCTAAATCCTTCGGCTTACGTAGCGGACCCCGCCGTTCCAATTGGATTAGGAAACGGGACAACGCTAAGAAGAAGAAGAAGCACGAAAGTAGAACAAATTTGTGGCGTAGCGCTTCTGACCGCAACAATAATGATGCAAGAAAGAGAGTTACTCTGAAAGAAAGTGTCGGTGTTAGGATGATGGCATGCTCTGTTGGTTCGGACATGTAGATGTACTGTATGTAATGTAGTAGAAGAATGCAGGATGAAAGAATGACGACAGGAAACGTGACGAAACAAATGTATAATGCGAAAGCGGATGTAGGAGCCGAGGAAGAACAAGAATCAGCTACCATGACCAAATAGGTCGTGTTTTATCGAATAGTGGTATCAGGAGTCCTAGGAACCGACGTTAAAGAGCTATGAATGTTAAAGAAGCAAGAGAGTTGCGTAAAGACCGCGTCGTATGGCGCTCGGTTCTCTCTGCCTACCCCGTAAGGGACCGTGGTGTGAAGATATACATTTTTACATGTATTTTTAATAACAAATGTTGTTTATACAATGCCGGGAGGCAAACAAGCATACGGCCTCACCTTCACCTCCGAGCCAGTGATAAATGCGCGAAGGTTCTTCGGTTGAAGGAAGACCCGTATTCCAGCAGTGGGATGAGTAAGGGTGGGTGTGGTGGCACTCAATGCACTGTATTACCACTACATACTAGTATATATAGCGAAAGTTTGTTTGTTTGTTTCAACGCGCTAATCGCTAGAACTATGAGTCGGATTTTAGATTTTTTTATTTTTATTTTCGCACAAGAAATTTGAAGACCCACAAAAGAAGGACCAACCCACACCCGGGTGTGCATTGGTCATTCCTCCGTGAGGGGCACCCTCCGGAAAACGGGAGGGAGGAGGTGAAATCTTTCAAAGATACCATTTCGTGCGAACGAACTGACTAAAACACCCCCTGGGACTGCCTTTAGCCGGGAAGGCTACAAAGGCTTCATCTGAAGCGATCACCCCAGGGGAACGGGGTGACGCAACCAATTTTAGAAAAATGTTTTTGCATTTGATAAACCAATCCTTGACGAAAATTATAATTCAAGAGTTAATTAAACAAAAGCTTCTATGTAGCAGTATTTATGGGCAGACTAGTTCATTCGTAAGTTCTGAGGCGAATCTCAAGACATAATTAAAAAACATTAAATTTTAAAAGTTGGCACATACCTATTCAGTATTTAATTTTTTTATTTTCGAGACTTCCAAACCTATAAAATATTCTCGAAAGAGTTTTTTATTCTTTGCGAAAATAGCGCCAAATAATCGTATGCGACCATAATCTCGCTGATTGTACCAGAGACAAATGGAGATATTGAATGACATCCGAAGTTCAAGATGTAGGGTAAGAGTTTATTACACTATAAAAAGTTATAAGGAGACCAGGTCTTTAGAAAACCTTATAAGTTGTGTTCGCCTGCTTGTATCTCCGAAACTACCTACATGGGATACCAACATGAACGTTGTAACAAAACAAACAGAAAGATGTCAAAAATACAAAACGATAACTCGTATATGAGTAATTTTTTTTGTATATTTGTATAAGTAAAAATGCAATCGGAGTTTTAGTTAATGCATTTTTTTTTATACTACGTCGGGAGGCATACAACCATACGGCCCCCCTGATGTAAAGCGGGTAGCGTAGTATTAACGCTTGCGATATATTAATTATAACTCGCGCGATGCCTCCTCGCCTTGGGAGCTTACTGGAGACCTCACTCACACGCAGGAACACAACAACCCTATAGGGAGTTGTTATTTGGCTGCGGTTTTTCTGTGAGGTGGAGGTACTTCCCCAGACGGACTGCTTTGATGCGCCCTACCTCTCTTAAAACGTCCAGACCAAGACAAACAGACATGTTCACGCACACAAATGTTTGCCTTGTGTGGGAATCGAACTTACGAGCGTTGGTGTCAAAGTCGCGTTATTCACGACTTAGCCACCGAGCTCGGCAAAAATGCATTTATGAAACTGGCAAACGGAGTCTAATGATGGAATCATGGAATGTCACTTTGAGAAACTTGTAGATCTCGTTTTTTTTTAAGTTTGGATATTGTATTAAGCGAATTGCGTTACGGAATTATCTTCTGGTGCAATTCCACCAATTGGGGAAATATATTTAAGATCCAGCCCCGCTTACGAAAGCGTTTAAACCAAAAACGCCCGGTGCGTTCATTAGCAGTCTCCTCTCCAAACGCAGCATTGATATTGCGAGCCGTTTCTACCGCGTCAGTTCCGCGTCGGAACTCGTATTAAAAAAAACACTCGGCTTTTCGAAGTATCCATCTTTCCCATCTAAGCTGAATAAAAAAGCAATTGATATTCGAAAATAAAATGTTGCACATTTTTTAAAAGAAAAGCCTCATTGGTATCATGTGAAAAAAATTGGTTGTCTGTAAAGTCGGTGTACGGACGATAATGTTACGTGATAACGTCATAAGAAAACATTCAACAGTTGTCAAAACAGTTCACGTGTATGTTTTGTGCTACCGCTGTCTCTCTACTACTCGGACGCATCGGCCGATAGACTGGAAGAGAGATAGATGCGTCACAAGCCGAACGCTTAGGCCGATCGTGCCTCTCTATCGCTTGTTCCGCGCTCTCACTTGCACAGGCGGAACGTGACACATTTTCGTGCGTGCAACCTGCATTCATACGTCAAAAAGTTTCACTCGAAAATCTCACACCATGAAGGTTTAATGTCAATTCAAAGTATCTATTACTATAAAACGGTAACTTCATACTTTAACCGTTATTATGAGATATTGTAGCAGTATTGACATTAATTATTTAGCACTATTATTTAATATTTTCTTTTTATCCAATAATCACTTTAACAATTAGGTATTGACAATGTAATGAACATATTATGAGTATTTTTAAATTACTAAATATGTTTTCTCTTTCTTTGTACGCCTACCTAACTGGCAGGACATAGATTGGACTTTGCAATTAACCTCAACTACTTCTTTCATTATGTACTTATGTTCTATCACAAATAAATGAATTATTAATTCGCTAGAAATCTTAATTGATTTGTTTATCGTAAGCGCTGCAGAAATGATCTTAAACTAAAGGCCTACAGTCGAAAAGGTCCACACAGTCAACACTGGACAAACATTTATTATGTGCATGAATATAATTATTTGTCCTTTCGATTGTCTTAGTGTAGGCGTAATAAGAGAGGTAGGGCGCATCAAAGCAGCCAGTCTGGGAAAGTACCTCCACCTCACAGAAAACCGCAGCCAAACATAAACTTCCTGAAGGGTTCTTGTGTTATAGCGAGCGAGTGAGGTTACCAGTAAACTCCTAAGGAGTTGTTGTTTCTACACAGTTATTGCAAGTGCTCATAATGGTATCCTTTACATCAGGTGGGCCGAATGCCTGAATGCCTCCCGACGTTGCGTGAAAAAAAACATCCAAAAGCGATGGATTCTATTATGCAATAAAACCAATCTAGAATAAGTTGAGAATGCGCAAGCTTGCATTGCCAGAGGAACACCTGGCTCGTCAATTATATAACAATTCAATTATTTTTTTTAATTATCGGCCATTTTGACCATGTTCCTTAAGATATAGGAACAGTGTTCCTGAACATTCCTATTCTACTTTTTATGCTGAATCCGAATCTGAAGTCAAAATTCGAATATTCGAAAAAAGCGACAGACAAACATATAGAAATCATATAGGAACGGTGTTCCTGAAAAGATTATCATATAAAAAACTGAACAATTCATACTTGAAGAGGACAAGCGATATCAGAAGTTAACGCGGATCGTTACAAATAATGAATCGGAGGGTCGTCAGGAGCGCGCGCCGCAATCGGATGATGCGCTTTTTGATGTTGTAGCACCCCTACATCCCTATACTTTATAGGGTTGCCGGCGACGCACAGAACAAGTATCTGTTTCTAATATATACTTAATTTTAAAGAGAATATCGGTGTTAATATAAGAACAGGTATGCTCCGTTGGTACGGAAATGTAAAAATAATGCAGTAGGAAAGACTTACGAATACAACGCGAAAGTGGTAAGTATGCAGAAGAAGAAGAAGGTCAAGACTATATACCTACACCTAGGCCGGCCATAAGTTCCGTTACAAATGAATAGGCATTTTACTTTTTATAAAGTAATGTAATCTTAATAAAACTTATATATTTTTTTTATATCACTAAGGTGGCAATCAGGCATACGGCCTGCCTGATGTTAAACAGTCACCGTAGCCTAGGGGCATTTGCAACACCAGGAGTGTCACTCATGCGTTGCCGACCCTCTAAAAACCTCTACACGCATTTCTTGAAGAACTCCATGCTGTAGTCCCGTGGAAAAGCCTCGGCTGGGAGCTCATTCCTCAGCTTGAGAGTTCTCGGAAGAAAACTTCTCTGTAACCGCACAGTACGCGACCATTGTTGTTCCAGCGTGTGAAAGTGAACTTATATGTACATGTTTATGGAAGTCTCAGCAAAAATAAAAATGGTTCTATTCGAAATGGCCAACATTGGCTTTGATACAAGCCTTTAATCTGCCTGGCCACGAATCTATGGATTTACATACTGTTTCCATGCGAAAATTAGCCAACGTTTGCTCCACGGATTTCTTAGAGACACAATGGCGGCGAGTCGTTTCAAGTAGGCTATGTCCTCTAAAACTGACCAAAATAAGAGGTTCAGATCTGAGATTATAAATGGGTGGGAGGAGGTGAGATCTTGCATAAGATACCCTTTCGTGCGAACGAACTGGTGATGTCAGATTCCTACTGACACCCCCTGAGACTGCCTTTAGCCGGGAAGGCGTCAAAGGCTTCATCTGAAGCGATCACCCCAGGGAACGGGGTGACGCAATACAAAAATTAAACTTTATGCCTCCTTAATAAGACACCTCCCACCGGACCATTACAGACGTAGGATGATGATCACGTTGTACCTTTCCGATCACTTGAGCGGATTTTTTAGAACTGTGTGCGTACACACGTCATTTTGCTTGTTGCAGTGCTCTTCAATCGTGAAATTGTTTTCATCAGTAAAGTGGATATTTCTGTGCCTTTCACCTGCGTATAGGGGCAGAAGGAGTTATGATCGATCCACTCTCTTCAACTGTAGGGATTGATTTAGGGCATGTCCTGTACATCGGTAATAAGTGCCGAATTTCAGGTCATGTTTTAATATACGCGACAGAGTCCTAGCAGGAATCTTCATTTCTCGCGATAACACTTTTTGTTTCCTAATGAGGTTTCGACGAATTCTGGCTTTAACAGCATTAACAGCTTTTGTACTTCTAACATCACGCGGTCGCCTCGATCTTTTATGGTTTTCAACGGAGGAAGTGTGGCTATATCTGTCGATAGTACGATATACGAACATACAGCTGATACCAAGCTTTTGAAGTGCCTTAAATATGACCGACAGCTCCATACCCACTTTGTGCAAGACAATCACTGCAATCCTATTTTCTTTAACACCCCATTTCATATTGTAATTTGATAATATACAACGGCGGTAAATCGAAAGAAGATTTTAACGTAATAAACATGTTCAAATTAATATGTGAAATAAAGAAAAGTTTATACGTAACAATATTTATGGCCAGACTAGTTATATATCAATGCCGCGGGGGTCACACCTTTTTAGATTGATTTTAGGTATTTACTTTTTTAAGTTTGGATGTAATTTAGTTTTATTTTTATTTTATTTAACTATTTTTAAGATATTTTTTATTTTAGTTTACTTCTTCGCCCCTTTTCTAATCCATTAGGATTGGCGGGGTCCGCTACATAAGCCTAAGGATTTGGTGAAGACACTGAACTTTAACATTAGGTCGTGTGTCTTTCGAAATATAATTTCTTGGATGTGTGGGTTTACTCACTTCATTTTAGTTTAGGTTTGTACTGAATTAAATTTAATTAATGAGTTTAATTACCGACTTCAAGAGAGAGGATATTCCTAATTCGACAGTAAGTTGTTTGTGTATGTTACGTGAATCTTACGCAATCATGAAAACATTTTACAAAAGATTTTATTTATTATGAATTTCAAAGTTACGAAACTAGGATATTTTGATGAAGTTACAAACTGAAAGTAGGTTTCAAGACAATTTTAATTATTTAAAACCTCAATAATTATTTTCGCTTCTCGGCCACTAACACATTTTTTACAAATAAAAAACATTTTCTCAGGTGCCACCCCTGGCCGCCATGGTTTGTCAACGGGCACAGGGTTGTCGCGGTGATTAAAATTCCGTTCTCTAATATCAGGCACATATATTAAGTGGCGGGGTTCGAACTGGCGACCCTCATTGCTAACTTTATTGCTTTTCTATTGTAACTTTCCGACGGTTCCGTTGTTAATAAAAATACGGTACCCTAAACATGACGATAATTAATGTCAGGGGTCTTTTTGAACAACCTGCAATTTCTGTGTTTGATTATCATTACGAACACAATAAAGATATACAAGTTAAGCAACATCTACCGCAGCTTGTCTAAGGATGGGATAATTTAATTCGATCCAATTAGATCCTTCAGATCCTGCTGTTGGATTAGATAGTAGTTGTTAGACAAAATCCTTAGCCGGGAGCACACCGACCATTGGTTCGAATCCTGATATGAACATATAATTATCACTTGCTCGGCTGTGAAAGAAACCTTCGTGAGTAAATCTGCAAGTCCAAGAAATTATATAGTTAATAGATTCAGGCGTTATTTTGCGAAAGTCAAATTTACATGCAATTTTATCTAACCTGCTTTGTGTGCTTCCGCCACTAATTAGTTCATGCGGCCTAGCGCCGGCCGGCACCCACCCAATACTGTTAGTAAGTGCAACATGCCGACGCTGCCATGGCTGCTCCGGTAGTCTGCGGTAGTAGCATGTTATTCTTACGATTAACGTCTACAACGCCTGATGATACCTCGTGGAGAGGTGAAACACGTGTCGCAGCGACGACCAGGCCAGTCGTGGCAGCGACGGTGGTGGTGGGGGCATGCGGATTCTGTTCCAGACAGCGGACGACCGCAGCAGCCGAGGCAGAGACTACCGGAGCAGCCATGGCAGCGTCGGCATGTTGCACTTACTAACAGTAGTGGGTGGGTGCCGGCCGGCGCTAGGCCGCATGAACTAATTGGTGGCGGAAGCACACAAAGCAGGTTAGTTCAAATTGCACAAGACATTATATTTGTAAAGACCACCTGACCTAGGAAAGTTCTGGTTGTCCTGTGGCTTGTGGAGGTCAGCCGTCAGTCGCTCCATGTCAAAATCAGTATCTGCACCAAACCCTTAAGCTTAGTTAGGGAACCCCGTCAATACTATTGACGAGCTCGATCACGCAGCGTTGTGAGTGACGTTGACCTTGACGAGCTCGGTGGCTCATTCGGGAATGACGCGAGTTCGATTCCCACACAAGGCAAACATTTGTGTGCATGAACATGTCTGTTTGTCATGGTCTGGATGTAGGGTGCATCAAAGCAATCCGTCTGGGGAAGTACCTACACCTCATAGAAAACCGCAGCCAAATAACAACTCTCTGGAGGATTCTTGTGTTCCTGCGTGTCTCACTCACAAAAACTATCCTAATCCTAAGGAGATGCTGTGTTAGCAGCGGGGGTGGCATCGTGCGAGTGATACTTAATGTATTACAAGCATTAATAGGCTACGGTAACCGCTTTACATCACAGGTGGGCAGTATGCTTGTATGCCTCCTGATGTTATACAAAACAGACATGTTCATGCACACAAATGTGTGTCCTGCGTGGGAATCCAACCCACGCCTGTCGATGACAAAGTTGCGTCATTACCCGCTGCGGCATCGAACTAGTCAAATAAGTATTTATTCATTACTCCTTCTAATATACTATTTATTGGCAGAGCTGCGATAGCCAGCGGAGCCACATTACCCTCAAAATTGCCGTTTGGGGTAGACTGATGTCATCCAGCTAGCGTTTAGACGGTAATAGTGAGAAACTCCAAAATCGACACACTAATAGCTAACATATTGTAGTTTTGTATCCTTTAATTTGAAATTTAAATGTTCGTTAGTGAGGAAGAACGGTCCAAAATCGTTCCAATTAGAAAAAAAAACATATGGGAAAACGTATGGCCGGCCACTCTGCAGTGCAGAGTCTGCACTGCACTCCCATCAACAGAAAAAGTAACAGCACTCGTCGCTAGATGTCGTACAGGGTTCCATATATTTTTAAAAAATTAAAAATAAAATATTTAAATATTTTTTAAATTTAAAAAATATCAGCTCTGCCTACACAGCTTGCTGTTATTTACTAGTTAATTAATTAATTAATTACTAGGCAACGTTCGGGAAACTTCCACAGGTCTTCTCATCTAAAATACCTCAACCCCTAAAGACTAGTCTTCGAACAGCGGGTATCGCCAGAGCTGTCATACATAATTGAAACGTGGCCCTTCACTGCGGGCAGTATATAAAAGCTCAGGATCGATCAGCGTACTACGGAAAAGGCTTGAAATTTCCCTACGTGTTAGAATCAGAAATGATGATATCCGCAGTGAAGCAGCTAGCTGAAGAGGAAGTGGGCGTGCCACATTGCTCCTACAGTCGACAACCGCTGGGGTAAAAAGGTTCTCGAACGACGCCCTGTCTAGATGGAGCGGCCACCTGCAGAATTCGAAGGGTGTCGATGGATGTAGGTGTTCAGGATCGAGGCGAGTGTGGCTTTCTAGAGGTCAGGCCTTTGTCTGGCAGTGGACGAATACGGCTTGAAATGATGATGACTCATTACTAGCTTACATAATAGATTACAATCACGTACCTACAGATACTAATTGGAGACAATATAAGGGTGCTGATAAAAAATATAATTCAAACATAACGTAGGTACGCCTAAAAATTTTTTGCAATTATTATTAATTAAAAAAGACGAGTGAGTGCTGGGAATAGTGCGAATGGAGCGTTGGGAATACTTCTTGGCAGTAAAATCCTGAGCCAGAAGGCACAGCTCGCTATACACAATGCAGTGCTGGTCCCAACGCTAACTTATGGAAGCGAGAGCTGGGTATGGCAGAAAGAGCATGAAAGTAGAATAAACGCGGTTGAAATGCGAGCGCTGCGCAAAATTTGTGGCGTAAGGCTTGTAGACCGTATTCGCAATGATGATGTTAGAAACAGAGTTGGTCTGAAAGAGAGCGTCGGTGTTAAAATAAGAAGAGGCATGCTCCGATGGTTCGGACATTGAAAGAATGACGAAGCAGATATACAATGCAAAATGGAAGGATGTAGGAGCCGGGGAAGGCCAAGACTTACCTACCATGACCAAATTGGTCATGTTCTATCAGAAGGTGATGTCAGGAGCCCTAGAAACCGGCGAGCGTGCATGAGAAGAGCAATGAATGTTAAAGAAGCGAGTGAGATATGTAAGGATCGAGTCACGTGGCGCTCGGTTCTCTCTGCCTACCCCGCAAAGGATTTGGCGTGAAGTTATAGATATTAATTAAAAATAAAATTGAAATTAGTTAAAGTTGTATTAGCACATAGTTTGCGTGTTTTATTTTTATTTTAATTCAATAAATAGTTAGGCAAGTTACACACATATGCCACAAAAATATTATTTTATCAGATGAGATAATGTTGTATTTGCCGTCGAAAACTTCACAGCGAGAAATTTAAAAATAAATACCTATATCTATTAGTGAGTTATCATATCAGCGAGAAAGTAAAAAGCAATATCTTTATTAGTTATTTTTTTATACTACGTCGGGGGCCGACTCGGGAGGCATACAAGCATGCGGCCCACCTGATGTAAAGCGGGTACCGTAGCCTATTAATGCTTGCGATATATTAATTATCACTCTGCGATGCCTCCTCTGCTGCTTACACAGCAACTCCTTAGGAGCTTACTGGTGACCTCACTCACACGCAGGAACACAACAACCCTCTAGGGAGTTGTTATTTTCCTGCGGTTTTCGGTGAGGTGAAGGTACCTACTTCCCCAGACGGGCTGCTTTGATGGGCCCTACCTCTCTTAAAACAACCAGACCAAAGCAAACAGACATGTTCATGCACACAAATTGTCTTGTGTGGGAATCGAACTCACTAGCAACGGGGTCAAAGTCGCGTCATTCACAACTGAGTCACAAAGCTCGTCAAAAGTTTTCGTGTATTTATATTTCAATTAAATAACTAGGCAAAAGTTACACACACGTACCTATGCCACAAAAATATTATTTTATCAGATGAGATATGTTTTATCCGCCGAAAACTTCACAGCGAGAAATTTAAAAAGAAATACCTATCTCTATTAGTGAGTTGTCAGCGAGAAAGTAAAAAGCAATATCACTATTAGTGAATTATCAACGAGCATATAAAATATCAGCGAGAATTGCAAAAAGCAATATCTCTATTGTTGAGTAGATCAACTCAATTTTATGCATTATTTTATCGCATGCTAAAACAACACATACTCAACATATGTTAATGAGATCTTCATTCAAAACCCTTTTTCAAAATTGAGCATAGAGAAAAAATTTGACATTATCATCGGATTTTTCATTTTGATTTTTGCACGATCAACGGGATCCTATTACTAAAGCTCAGTTCTCTATCCGTCTTTCTGTCCATTTGTCTGACACAATGATGATAATTTTGGACCGTAATACATAGTACATGTACCGTAGAACGTGGCAACTTTGCCCTTTTTTTCTGGGATCGACGCTAAAAGTTGAATTATTTACAAAAAATATTAATGTATTAAATAGTGTGTTTGCATTACCCAATAGTTGAAATACTTTACTTTGCGTAAATTAAAAAATAATTTTATCAAAGTTGATATTTACTTGTTAAAAAGGCCAAATTAGAAGATGGGCCAAAAACATTAAACTTTTGTCAACTTTGCCCACTTGACATTGTTTGTCTGTAACGCCGGTAATATCATCTTTATGATCAACAAACTAAGAGCTATGCGAAAACAGAGAGTAATGTCGCATAGTATCAGTTTACGAAATAAGTAACGATACAATTTGCCATCAAAAATTAGATGGGCAATGTCACAAAAGTCTTTATGAACATTTTCATACAAACAAGACAATGAACTAGGGTTGTCTATTTATAGTACAGCTGCTACGTTAAAAAAATAAAACAATAAAAAAAATATCTTTAATCAGATCAATGTTGAAGATTAGGTAAATTGTTTAACCTCTACAAGTATAATGTAAACAATTTCATCAAAATCAATTTGCACAACTAGATAAAATGATTTTCAGTTTTATATTATGCAACACTTTGTACTATTCAGAATCCTTTCAGGATTTTCAGGATAATTCCCCTTCTATAAATATAATTTAGAAGCGCCTGGATTATCTGCTAAATTCGTTTTGTCGTAGTTTAATATGTTGGTCGGCGGTAGGTACATCCTTCAGTGTCTCTTGTAAATTATCAAAAAATAATTTAATTTCAGTTAACCCTTTCTCAGCCCGGACTTTTTATATATTTTGTGTAGTTCTAATTGACAATTTTGAAGAACGTCTTTTCAAAAAATGTTCCACCCAGGCATCACCAGGCACTTTATCATGAAAGACTTCCGTTCGAGATTTTTTTTTAAATATTTATATACCAGCATTTTCAAATCGAGTTTGGCCATTGGACTAACATATTCTGCGGTAGCAGTCAGTACTGTCACAAGTTTTTCTTCTTCTTCATCTGTTAACTTTTTGTCCTCCCACTGGCTTCATCTGCATCTTTTTTGCTTCAAAAAATTTTTACTTTTTCATACTGTTCGACGAGGAATACCGAATTGGTTTTCTGCTTGTCTACTGGAAACATATTTTTTTTCTACCATGTCAACACCCGCCTCCAACATGTCTTCAGAATAATTTTATATAACTTCTGAAAAAAAAACCGAAATGACAACCCTAACGTCAGTATTTTGGTGGGCAAAGTCACCAACGGCACACCATACATGCACGGGTGACATTGCCCACCGGTATATTTTTAATCAGTAGAGAGATTTATCGTTATACTTATAATTTATTACGTGCATTTATAATAAACAAACACTAGTTAAAATAATACGTACCTGTTGCGACTAGAACCACGATTTTAATGTAAAGTTTTTCCGACGATTTTTGCCCGCGAAAAATACGACTAAGTTTGACTGCCTCTGATAAACCACTGAAGTGTAGTAGAAGGCAAGGCGTTGCTCAGTGTTGCCAGAAATATAATGAATTTGCTACCACAGAATGAAATAACGCACTGACAAATAATGTTTCATTTTTCTATTGAGTTTATTGAAAAATGACGGACCGGGCAAAGTCAACCCCACAGGGCAAAGTCGCCACGTTTTACGGTACTTGAATTTTTCGACTCGCACTTGACCGGTTTTATAAATAAAGACAAGTTCGAAATTCAATGAATTTTACTTAGAAATACGCGAGCCAATCCATGGAGCAAAGATAGTCTATAATAAAATAAGTACCACAACACAAAAACAAATGTCAAAAAAGAGCGCCAATGGCGCGACCCTTGATAATTAAAAAATATGACTCGTCCATAGACAAAATATTTAATTGTTTTTTCAGACGCGTGCCGGCACTTGAATTGAATAACACGGAGCTTTATCCGCTGCGCTGGGCGGGAAGCGCCGACAATACATGACAAATTGGCCGCTCACAAAGGCATAAGGTTTATTGGGCGACGTTATGAGGGTACTTTGCGAGTTTTCGGACTATAGACATGCGTAGATACTACCACTTATTTGCAATTATTTCTTTTTCTATGGGCATAGGTATTTAGTAATCAGTGTGTCAGGTAACAACTCATAAGCACAGGATTTGGGAAACCTTATCAAAATCTGTTGGTCCGATAGAACCATGATGGAAATAACCTATAGAGAACCTATGAAACGAAATTGCTTAGCAAATCTACTCACCGTTACTATTGGTCAGTAGGCTCGAATTGTTGTGCTATTTGGGCGCTATAACACTACGTTTTGGTGAGGGAGGTGTGCGCGTTCATGTGTTTTATCGGTTTGTGGATTGAACTACGAGTAACATCTAATTAGGGCCAAAACGCAATAACAATGTATCTTTAAAAAAAATCGGTGCGTGTACTTATGTACGCGCGTGGGAAATTAAACTTCTTTGGCATCATTAAAGATCTATAATCTGCATGCAGCCAAGTACCAATTCCCTGGAGGGTTGTTGTGTTCTTGTGAGTGAGTGACATTACTACCTCACGAAAAATGTATTGATTGATTGATTGAAAAAACTGCAGCCAAATAACAATTCCCTGGAGGGTTGTTGTGTTCATGAGAGTGAGTGACGTTACTACCTTACAGAAAACTGCAGCCAAATAACAAATCCCTGGAGGGTTGTTATGTTCATGCGAGTGAGTGACGTTACCACCTCACAGGCAACTGCAGCCAAATAACAATTCCCTGGAGGGTTGTTGTGTTAATGCGAGTGAGTGACGTTATTACCTCACAGAAAACTGCAGCCGAATAACAATTCCCTGGAGGATTGTTGTGTTCATGCGAGTGAGTGACGTTACCACCTCACAGAAATCTGCAGCCAAATAACAATTCCCTGGACGGTTGTTGTGTTCAGGCAAGTGAGTGACGTTACTATCTCACGGAAATCTGCAGCCAAATAACAATTAGCTGGACAGATGTTGTGTTCATGCGAGTGATAGACGTTACTACCTCACGAAAAATATGCTCCAAACTGCAGCCAAATAACAATTCCCTGGATAGTTATTGTGTTCATAGGAGTGTGTGACGTTACTACCTCACAGAAAACTGCAGCCAAATAACAATTCCCTGGAGGGTAGTTGTGTTCATGCGAGTGAGTGACGTTATTACCTCACAGAAAACTGCAGCCAAATAACAATTGCCTGGAGGATTGTTGTGTTCATGCGAGTGAGTTACGTTACCACCTCACAGAAATCTGCAGCCCAATAACAATACCCTGGGCGGTTGTTGTGTTCAGGCGAGTCAGTTACGTTCCTCACTCACTCGCATGAACACAACAACCCTCCAGGGAATTGTTATTTAGCTGCAATTTTCAGCATATTTTTCGTGACTTAATGAGCGGTTTAGCGGGCAGCTTGAACCTGTTACTTTTGTGTTACAGTATCTTAAAATTTCACTCATAATTTTTTCATAACGCGTCTAAAGAAGTATAACTTCAAAAATCTGCTCGTTTTCTTCACCACTTGGCGAAAAATATGACCTTTTTTACGCATTCACTGTCTTACATTCACACATATAATCACCTTATTAAAAATATAATAGTTCTACTGAGGAGCTCAAAGGCGTAGTGGAGTGAGCCACTCTAATCGAACACGCAGGTTAAGCAACGTCGACCGCAGCCTTTCAAGAGTAATAGAGCGCATGAAAACAGCCCAACCGACATCTTTGCGTGCCTGCAGTGAGCAGCAGTAGACCACATGCTTTTAATAGAGATAAAATCAGCAAATGAAATCAGCCATAGAAGCATACCCGCTACCTAATGTAAAGTGGTTACCGTACCCTATGAACGCTTAGAATATTAAGTATCGCTTGCGCTACGCCACATCTGCTGCTAACACAGCTACTCCTTAGGAGCTAACTCCTCACTTATTCAATCAATCTTAATAATAAGTAAACGCACCGACTCCGCAGCATTTCCTGTGCGGTTATGATTCAGTAGCTCCCTCTCACATAATGAGATAGTGAGGGTATGTGATACTCCGTTACATTATATCTCCGTTATTACATTGTGGGCTATGTGGCTGAATATATTACCGCGGGCCAATTTGGGACGATATGAAGTGATAAAACGGGCTGAATTTAATAAACGCACTCCGTAACGGGGATTGGTTAAATTGTTTCAGGTAAATCTTAGATTTAACAAGCAGCATACCGCATTGGTTAATTGATAAACTACCAAATTGCCTCTATAAATATTTTATTTTATTTAATGAACACCAACATAATAAACATTAATACTAAATATTAGGCTCAATGGCATGTACGTTCAGCTTAATGTTATTGTTATAGGTGAAGACTGCATGCGTTTTTTTAAAACAACAAAAATAATATAGGATTGAAATTAAAAAAGGCATGTATTGCTCCACAGAAAGAGAAAACTAAGAAAAGAGTGACTTTTAAAGCTGCGAATGCCACTCACGAATAGATCAACATCCATAGTCTTAGATATGCTGTTAAACTCTCTAAAAAATTCAAACGACGAACGGTTAGTGATAAAATGTAGCTCGAAAACAACGGTTCCTCCGTTATTTTTTCTGCCTTTATCATTTTGGATCCACAAATTTTATTTTAACCTTGGATACTCCCTAGGTACCTACACAATATTTTTGTAGCACCTAACACATTGGTATCATTTAAAAAAACATTATATGAATAGAGGAACTGGATTCACACGAAAATTTCCGCAATAATATGAAAAAAATAGCTAATTAAAAAATACATGGATGACTGGTGGCCGATCGTATTAGCTTCTAAATATACTTTTTGAATGTATATTTCCTGACCTGTGCATATATCTTGTAGGTATATACGATAGGCATTGGCTTACACAGGTAAATCACATATAGCACATTATAATAATGTAAGTACATAGGTGTCTTATATTTTATTATATCTAAAGTTCGGTTGTAATAGCTACGCAGTCGTCCAAACTTTCCCACCTCACAATTATCCTTTGATATTGTCTCAAAGCGCACACACGGATTAATTTAACATAGTTATGAGTTGAGTCGACGATCGTACTCGAATATTCGCTTTGATCTCAGTATTAATATTAAAAATATTCAATAAGTTGGCGCCAAAGCATACCGCGGCAGCCGGTGTTGCCAGTTCATGTATGTTTTTGTTTATATTTATTTTTTTAAGCTGTAGTTATTTATTATTAAGGTGTAAGGATTCGAAAAACTACTACAGTCGATCAGGGTAACTTAAGCCTTCAATATAAAATTGGCCCAAAATTTCAAATGCATATTATAGATTTTTTTGCTATGATTTTATGTATTTCAAACTAGATTTGTAAACATCGATTCTAATATATCTTCGTAAATGCTCAGATTCTGCCAGATAATTGACATCTATCATTGTTGAGACGTCAGTTGCTTTTTTCTGTGGTGTGAATAGAGCGGTTTGCTACGAAAGCGCCAAAAAGTTGCCTGCTGTGTTGTCATTTGAATACTTAAGGAGGCAAGTGTTATTTTAAAGTGTCTCATATGTGTCTATCTATTATTTCTTTCAAAAATTACGAGAGTTAATTTGCTAATTCCCATGATATTGCCATAAATATTGAACAGGTAAATTATTACCGGTGAATAAGGGTAACTTGAGCCCGGGCCAAAGTTCAAAATTCTCAAAATATTGTGAGGAGATATATTCGATAAGTGTGAAGAATGGGCAGAGGAAGGAGACATAACACATGAAGAAGAATGTGGTTTGGATATAGCACAGGAGGATTTTTTTTCTATAGAGACATACGAAGTACATGACGGTAGACTGGAACTTCAGATGATTAGTGATAATGTGATAAAGGCCGTGGCCCAGTTTTGTATAATGAATGATACAAATATCATACGAATGCTGAATGACACTAATATTCAAAGAAAGAAAGGTATTTTATCATATAAGACGACTTCCTGGCCATGGAATGGAATGGAAATTTTTCAAAGTTTAACCCCATGATGTAGATGTAGGATTAAATAAAATTTTAATTATTTTGATACTTTTTTCATTGTCTTAGCTATATGGTAAGCCAGTAAATAAGTTAAAAATGCATTGTTCACCAAAAAAATAAGATTGAATAAAAACTGTGTTGATTTTCCTATGGCAATAATTTATTTACCCATTTTAGTACTAATAAATGAAAACGAATGTATACATAATTATTGTCCATGGCCCTCAGCTGTAGTTTTTATAGTAAATATGCAGGCCAATGTTAGTAAAATGCTTTAAATAAAATAAAATAAGCAAAAACATCCTAAAATTGGGACCTGGGCCAATCCAAGCCCAACTCACAATCTAACATTGGCCCAGTGGTTAAATGGATTTTTTGAAACTATTTTCCTAGAGATTATTGGTAAATGAGTAAATTTTTTGGAAGTAGGCTACATAAAGCCACCATAACAAGTGTATCTTTTTGAGTAACGTATTATTTTAAACATTGGTCTAACTTTTTATGTGCAAACTGGGCCAAAGTTAGCCAGATTGACTGTAAGCAAAATTATTGAAACTATTCTACTAAAGTTAGCACTCTATTAGAACTATTATAAGTATATCAATTAAATTGACGTTTTAAGTAGACTTCACCGCATTAATTAATTATTTATTATAAGTCAATTAAATAATTATAACCGCAGCCAAATAACAATTCCCTGCAGGTTTGTTGTACTCCTGCGAGTGAGTCAGATCACGAGTTCCTAAGGAGTATTTATTTTAACAGGAGAGGTGGTATCGCGCGAGTATCTATTACTTAATATGTTGCAAGCGTTCGTAGGCTACGACAACCGCTTTACATTATTACATTGTGGGCCATATGCTTGTATGCCTCCCGACGTTTTATATACTTATTTTTTATTTTTTTTATACGTTTAGGTTTATTACTTAGTACTTCATTTTGATGAGATTAGTTCGTTTTTATTAATTTCATGTACTTAGAATTCATTCTCAAATACTGGAACAACAATCTGTGCAGTTCTAGAAGAATTTTCTGCCGAGAACTGTAGGGTTGTGAAATAAACTCCATTTACCGTACTTCGCGTTACTCAAAAGACTGCAGCGTGAGGTTCTTTAAAGAGGGCTTTTTACAAGCTTGGTAATGCATGATTGATGCTCCGTGTGTAACAAGTAGGTATCCATTGGTTGCAAACACTGCTTACCATCAGGTAGACCGTACACTCATTTCCAAATTTCACTCTTTAGAAATAAAAAGTGAAAATAATAGAAATGACAGAAAATATTGTTCAATATTTCAAGATTCAAAGTTTTATAAGCTTTGCGTTGATATAGCACTCTAATTTCAAGAAATGACACTTATGACACATACGTTCATGTCTAATTGGAATACCAAATGCTATATCTCAACCTATCTCAATATTTTTAGCAGCACACCAATAGAAAATCAGAAAAATATCCGCATAAATCAAAATAAATGGAAAGACAGTATTTTCATCGACTGGCAACACTGGATTGCGGGAGGTGGCCGATGGTGGTGTAGGTGGGTGTGGGTAATTATTACATTCCGCGGCCACCGCTCTGCATTCACCGGCAAAAATATGATTTGTTGTGGATTGTGAGTAAAGAGCTACGAAAATGTTTGTAACAAGAAAGAAAAACAAATTATCCCTAATAAATTCGTTTTAAAGCATGTTCTTTTTTGGGTACATACATATTTGTATATAAGAATATAATTCGCGACGTGGATGAATATGTACCTCATGCAGCACATACAGCGAGAAAATTTTTGCTTTCTGGCTACTAAGTAGAATTAATAAGAAAGATCAGACGAATGGATTGTATTCTTAACTTTTTGGTACTACTACTCAAAGAAAATTCAATGCTTATTCTTCTTCTTTTCCGAGTTATCCCGTTTTCTAATCCATTATGATTGGCTGAGTCTGCTACCTAAGCCTAAGGATATAGCGAAAATACTGATTTCTACAAGGAGCGACTGCTGTCAGACCTCCACAACCCAGAGGGAATATCAGGTCTTTCTTTGGTTATGTCACGCGTCTTTTGAAATATAGTTTCCTGGACGCGTGGAAGTGTGTGTGTGTAATTCACGGTGTTTTTCGTTCACCGTCGAGCAAGTGATAAATATCTACATAAATCCGAAAATACAAATTTGGTGGTACCTACATACCAGTTCCTTATCCACTGGGCCATCAGTGCTCTTAATAATACCTGAATATATAGGTACTAAGTAATATGTGCCTGTTATTACTAATAATTGGAATTGCCAATGTCTATTATATAAATAATAGTAATAATAACTTTCAACAGATGCAGTAGACGATAAAATCTTCTAATTCAACACCTCTCTATTCAAAGTGGTTGATTCACAAATGCAATATTGTAACTGTCAGAGTGAAGCTACTTATCACCATCTTCTATTGACCGTTCAGGCCAATTCTATTAAAAAACTGCAACAGTAAGTACAGCTGCGCAATGTGTGTCAATATACGAGTAAGTAAATCTTGTTTCGTTATTTTGATATGCGATCTTAGTGCAATGACTGGTTGCGTAAGAAAGTTCTTGACTGTGACTATAGTCAAGGTTGTATAACAGAATAACGAGTAGCTTCATTTACTACAAAATAGCCTAATAAATTATTTTGATATTAAAGAATGAAAAGTACATAAAGAAATATAATTTATGTTTTGAAAAACCATGATGTTTTTTTCGGACATTGCCAATTTATATTCATATCCTGAAGAGTTTACTTATTTAGAAATATTTTTCGTCTTACTCTCGGAGACAGCATTTATCAAAAATTATAAGCAGTGTGAAGGGCTGGCTTGGATTATGATAACGCGACAAATGTTAGTATAATTGCAGGACACGCACAATTGCAGCCAGTTACAGCACCTGTAATGTAGAGGTATCTAAGCGTAAACACGCAACAAGCGTAAACATTCAATAGCAGTTTCTTAGTAGAACTGCAGTTAAAAAAATCGGCATAGAAATACCCCGGCGAGATCTACTCTTTCACATACTTACACAAGATACCAGGCAATCGCTGGGTTCAATTGACAAAAATCGGCCAAGTGCGAGTCGGACTCGCGCACGAAGGGTTCCGTACCATTATCTATAAAAAAGGCAAAAAAATCACGTTTGTTGTATGGGAGCCCCCTTAAATATTTATTTTATTCTATTTTTTAGTATTTGTTGTTATAGCGGCAACAGAAATACATCATCTGTGAAAATTTCAACGGTCTAACTATCACGGTTCATGAGATACAGCCTGGTGACAGACGGACGGACGGACGGACGGACGGACGGACAGCGGAGCCTCAGTAATAGGGTTCCGTTTTACCTTTTGGGTACGGAACCCTAAAAACGACAAGCGTTCCTCTTTCTCATGGTGTAGACACGTTCGGTCATTTTTAAAAACATTTTACTATTTTAAAAAGAAGGTTGTTTTCAAATATTTTCAAATCGACAAGTACCTATTTTTGTTTCAAAAATTCCGACAGTTTTTATTTTTTTTATTAGGAAGCTCCTAGCATTTAATTGGTTTCATACAAATTGATGGAGACATTGTAATAATAAAAAAATATATTATTATTATGAAACTACTAGTGTTTGATTCTATGTAAATATCTATGTAGGTAAGTATATGTAGTTCTGTTCGAGACGTCTGTATCACAGTTTTTGAAATTAAATTATTCGCACTTATATATTCCTTTTATAAAAATATTTAACAGGCTGACAAATTCAATGTTTGCCAAGATTCATTTTTACGACCAGATCCTAGAACACCTACATACTTTCCGTAGCTTAAGCACCGCTCTCCCATCCTATCAATCACGGAATAGGTAAAAGCTATCAATAACTAATTTTATATTTTAGCAATAATATCTTTAAACGTATATGAGAAAATTAAATATCTTAACGCTATTAATAACTAATCAATCCTCTTTCATTCCTTCTCTATTTATCGACCAAATAATGCCTTTCATTTCAACGTCCAATAATCGTCAGTCTCATGTACAATTTTTCTTCTCGTACTAGTACCTTTTTTTATACAACGTTTATTGCAAGCGTTCATAGGCTGCGGTAACCGCTTTATACCATAAATCCGTATGCTTGTATCTCACAAGCATAGAAGAGCAGAAGCGTGCTGGTTCGCGACCCCTGTCAAACGATTAGATTGGAATTCTGGCCCGAAAACGCACCTATGTGCGGATTAGTGCGTCCCCCGGAGGCGACGCGCACCGATCCGCCCCCGTCGGTGCGAAAATGGGTGCATGCGGCGATGGGGGCCGCCACCCACCACGCAGCGCTAATTCCGGCGAGTCGAGGAGAGCCGAGTGCTGCATAGACACGTGGAATGTGAGAGGTAGAATGAGTGATAAGATGAACGAGCTGATGGACGTAATGAATGAGCGAAACGCTTAGATGCTTTGTGTATGACAGAGACTAAGCGCAAGGGTAGCGACACTGATAATCTGCCGGTGGGATGATGGCCCTATGGTCTAGTGTAGACCGGGACGATCATGCCAGTGCTGGTGTAAGTGTCATACTCTCCTCTCGCTTAGCCTCTGGTGTAAAAGATTACTGTTTGGTAGGACCTAGACTTCTCTGGGTTCGTATAAAACTGGGCATCACGCGACTATTTCTGGTTGCAACATACGCTTCCGTAAGCTCAGCGTGTGCCCAAGAACTAGAGAAGTTTTGGGAGTCTGTGAGGGATGTTCTGGATTTAGCTGAAGGGAATGAAAGAGTGATTATGTGTGGAGATTTGAATGGATGGGTTGGGACCAAACGAGACGACTATGAAGCTGCTCTTGGTCCCTATGGAGATAAGAGAGTGAACGAAGCAGGTAAGTCGATTCTAGATTTATGTATGGAACGAAACCTCCTCGTGTCGGACACTTTATTTCATCACAAGGATATTCACACGTATACACGGCAACGGAATGACCAAAAAAGTGTGATTGATTTGATTATAATTGATAGACGTCTCCGAAATACTATAATGGATACAAGAGCCTTTAGAGGTCCCACTCTTGAAACGGACCACTACCTGGTGGTAAGCCGGTTTGTGGGACTTTTCAAGAAGTGGAGGCATTGGCGAGTGCGTATCCCTTTCGGAGACCATGAAAGTATAAGGAGTGAAAAATTGCAAGATGAAAGTGTAAGGAGAATGTATGTACATCTGATAAGCGAAAGACTTGCAAATGCAAGCCTTTCAGATACAGATGTGGATGATTGCTGGAAAGTTCTGAAAAAAGTATGGTGGATAGTGCAAAAGAAGCATGTAGATGCGCAAAGAGGCATAAAACATTGAAAGGAGATGCCTGGTGGGATGCGGAGGTTGAATCTTCTGTAGCAAGATTAGAGAGAAAAAGAAAGAAATGTACCGTCTATGCAAGAATGAAACCAAGGCTTTAGTGAAAGAGAAGCGTGAAAGACAATTTATGAATGAGGAAGAGAGGCTGACGAAAAACTTCGAGGCAAATACCAAACTCTTTTGGAGAGAGGTAAAGAAGTCTCGGGGTAGTTCGTCGGCATCCAGTATGAACAAGATTAAGTCTAAAGGTGGTATCATTCTTGCAAACACTCAGGAAGTGTTAGAACGGTGGAGTGAATATTTTGAAGAAATGTATGAATATGCTCACTTCACGTTGACGACGTCCGATAAAGGTATAACTATGGATGAAATTGAATTGAGATTGAATTGATAGAAAGTTTGAAAAATGGAAAGTCTGCGGGAATTGATATGATCACGGCTGAGATAATCAAACTAGGTGGCACTTACGTCCGGGACGCCTTCTGGTACTTATGCAACCTATGCTGGAGAACTGGAAGGGTCGCAATGGATTGGAGACGCGCAGTCATCGTACCCTTGTATAAAGGCAAGGGATCACGCATGGACTGCGCCAGCTATAGGGCCATCAGTTTGATCAGCTTAGCAGCAAAAGTATATGGAAAGGTAATTGAAAGGAGAATGAGGGTGAAATCTGATGAAATACTGTGGGAAGCACAAGGAGGATTCCGAAATGGAAGGGGGGGGATGTACGGATCAAGTTTTCTTGCTCCGCAATATCGTAGAGAAGCATCTGGCCACAGACCAGAAGGTTTTCTGCGGTTTTGTGGATCTTGAGAAGGCATTTGATAGGGTTGTGCGAAAGAAACTGTGGTGCACATGCCGAGATATGGGATTGACGGTACACTGCTCCGTGCTGTGCAGTCTACCTACAAGGATTGCTCAGCATGTGTGCGAATAGATGGCAACATGTCACCCTGGTTTGATGTCAAAATTGGTGTCAAACAGGGTTGCATGTTGTCTGCTAGGCTGTTTATTCTGTATCTCGATAGTTGTCTACAGAGAATAAGATCGACGAATGTAGGATTACGCATGGGTGACCTAGTGGTGAACTGTCTGCTGTGTGCAGATGATACCGTCCTATTAGCAGAAACACCATCTGAACAGCAAACACTAGTCACAATGATGAAAGACGAATGTATGAAGGAAGACTTACTATTGAATGCGAAGAAAACAAAGATAATGGTATTTGAAAGAGAAGAAATCAGAACCAATGTAAGGATTATGGTAAATGATGAAGTGTTGGAACAAGTGGATGAGTTTGTATATCTTGGATACGCTTTCAGCAGGGATGGAAGGTACACCACAGATGTGGAAAGGCGAGTGAGTGCTGGGAATAATGTGAATGGAGCTTTATCAATAATGTGAAAATCCGTATGCTTGTATCTCACAAGCATAGAAGAGCAGAAGCGTGCTGGTTCGCGACCCCTGTCAAACGATTAGATTGGAATTCTGGCCCGAAAACGCACCTATGTGCGGATTAGTGCGTCCCCCGGAGGCGACGCGCACCGATCCGCCCCCGTCGGTGCGAAAATGGGTGCATGCGGCGATGGGGGCCGCCACCCACCACGCAGCGCTAATTCCGGCGAGTCGAGGAGAGCCGAGTGCTGCATAGACACGTGGAATGTGAGAGGTAGAATGAGTGATAAGATGAACGAGCTGATGGACGTAATGAATGAGCGAAACGCTTAGATGCTTTGTGTATGACAGAGACTAAGCGCAAGGGTAGCGACACTGATAATCTGCCGGTGGGATGATGGCCCTATGGTCTAGTGTAGACCGGGACGATCATGCCAGTGCTGGTGTAAGTGTCATACTCTCCTCTCGCTTAGCCTCTGGTGTAAAAGATTACTGTTTGGTAGGACCTAGACTTCTCTGGGTTCGTATAAAACTGGGCATCACGCGACTATTTCTGGTTGCAACATACGCTTCCGTAAGCTCAGCGTGTGCCCAAGAACTAGAGAAGTTTTGGGAGTCTGTGAGGGATGTTCTGGATTTAGCTGAAGGGAATGAAAGAGTGATTATGTGTGGAGATTTGAATGGATGGGTTGGGACCAAACGAGACGACTATGAAGCTGCTCTTGGTCCCTATGGAGATAAGAGAGTGAACGAAGCAGGTAAGTCGATTCTAGATTTATGTATGGAACGAAACCTCCTCGTGTCGGACACTTTATTTCATCACAAGGATATTCACACGTATACACGGCAACGGAATGACCAAAAAAGTGTGATTGATTTGATTATAATTGATAGACGTCTCCGAAATACTATAATGGATACAAGAGCCTTTAGAGGTCCCACTCTTGAAACGGACCACTACCTGGTGGTAAGCCGGTTTGTGGGACTTTTCAAGAAGTGGAGGCATTGGCGAGTGCGTATCCCTTTCGGAGACCATGAAAGTATAAGGAGTGAAAAATTGCAAGATGAAAGTGTAAGGAGAATGTATGTACATCTGATAAGCGAAAGACTTGCAAATGCAAGCCTTTCAGATACAGATGTGGATGATTGCTGGAAAGTTCTGAAAAAAGTATGGTGGATAGTGCAAAAGAAGCATGTAGATGCGCAAAGAGGCATAAAACATTGAAAGGAGATGCCTGGTGGGATGCGGAGGTTGAATCTTCTGTAGCAAGATTAGAGAGAAAAAGAAAGAAATGTACCGTCTATGCAAGAATGAAACCAAGGCTTTAGTGAAAGAGAAGCGTGAAAGACAATTTATGAATGAGGAAGAGAGGCTGACGAAAAACTTCGAGGCAAATACCAAACTCTTTTGGAGAGAGGTAAAGAAGTCTCGGGGTAGTTCGTCGGCATCCAGTATGAACAAGATTAAGTCTAAAGGTGGTATCATTCTTGCAAACACTCAGGAAGTGTTAGAACGGTGGAGTGAATATTTTGAAGAAATGTATGAATATGCACACTTCACGTTGACGACGTCCGATAAAGGTATAACTATGGATGAAATTGAATTGAGATTGAATTGATAGAAAGTTTGAAAAATGGAAAGTCTGCGGGAATTGATATGATCACGGCTGAGATAATCAAACTAGGTGGCACTTACGTCCGGGACGCCTTCTGGTACTTATGCAACCTATGCTGGAGAACTGGAAGGGTCGCAATGGATTGGAGACGCGCAGTCATCGTACCCTTGTATAAAGGCAAGGGATCACGCATGGACTGCGCCAGCTATAGGGCCATCAGTTTGATCAGCTTAGCAGCAAAAGTATATGGAAAGGTAATTGAAAGGAGAATGAGGGTGAAATCTGATGAAATACTGTGGGAAGCACAAGGAGGATTCCGAAATGGAAGGGGGGGGATGTACGGATCAAGTTTTCTTGCTCCGCAATATCGTAGAGAAGCATCTGGCCACAGACCAGAAGGTTTTCTGCGGTTTTGTGGATCTTGAGAAGGCATTTGATAGGGTTGTGCGAAAGAAACTGTGGTGCACATGCCGAGATATGGGATTGACGGTACACTGCTCCGTGCTGTGCAGTCTACCTACAAGGATTGCTCAGCATGTGTGCGAATAGATGGCAACATGTCACCCTGGTTTGATGTCAAAATTGGTGTCAAACAGGGTTGCATGTTGTCTGCTAGGCTGTTTATTCTGTATCTCGATAGTTGTCTACAGAGAATAAGATCGACGAATGTAGGATTACGCATGGGTGACCTAGTGGTGAACTGTCTGCTGTGTGCAGATGATACCATCCTATTAGCAGAAACACCATCTGAACTGCAAACACTAGTCACAATGATGAAAGACGAATGTATGAAGGAAGACTTACTATTGAATGCGAAGAAAACAAAGATAATGGTATTTGAAAGAGAAGAAATCAGAACCAATGTAAGGATTATGGTAAATGATGAAGTGTTGGAACAAGTGGATGAGTTTGTATATCTTGGATACGCTTTCAGCAGGGATGGAAGGTACACCACAGATGTGGAAAGGCGAGTGAGTGCTGGGAATAATGTGAATGGAGCGTTGGGAAAACTTCTTGGCAGTAAAAAGCCAGAAGGCGCAGCTGGCTATACACAATGCAGTGCTGGTCCCTACGCTTACTTATGGAATAGAGAGAGCATGAAAGTAGGATAAAAGCTGTTGAAATGCGAGCGTTGCGCAAAACTTGTGGCGTAACGCTTGTTGACCGTATTCGCAATGATGAGGTTAGAAGCAGAGTTGGTATGAAAGAGAGCGCCGGTGTTAAAATAAGAAGAGGCATGCTCCGATGGTTCGGACATGTAGAAAGAATGCAGGATGAAAGAATGACGAAGCAGATATACAATGCAAAAGTGGAAGGATGTAGGAGCCGAGGAAGGCCAAGGCTTACGTACCATGATCAAATTGCTCGTGTTCTATCAGAAGGTGCCGTCAGGAGCCCTAGAAACCGGCGAACGTGCATGAAAAGAGCAATGAATAACATTCATCATTCAGAAGCGAGTGAGGTATGTAAGGATCGAGTCACGTGGCGCTCGGTTCTCTCAGTTATAAATAGATAGAGGTTCTTCAAAAGACGGGCTGCTTTAATGCGCCCTACCTCTCTTATCTGTACTAAGGACATGTAAGATCTTTCTTTCTCCTCGTTTATTAAGAAGATATCTTTTTTATACAACTATTACATGCTTAAACAGCTTACTACTCGATAAGTACAGCTTACTACTCGAAAAGTTCAGATACTTATATGAAAATGTTGGCAACAGGTTATGTAGAAAATGAAAAAAGTTGCGCAGGTATGCTAGTAATCTGGAAAAAACTTTATTTTTGACTGTAGATAAAATCTTATTTGTAACTGCACGTTATTAGGCATATAACTTTCGTTCTTCACAATTTAACCGCCTTCAAAAGAGAAAGAGGTCCCAGGTTCGTCGCTTATGTTTCATTATTATATACATGCTCACTCATATCTCGAAGACAGATTTCAATACTTAATTCAAACTGTGTATTGTTCAGGTAGAATTTGGTGAAAATTTGACTATTATTCTTATACCTATTTTGTAGTCAGCGGTTTTGGAACCGCAATGGTCGCGTACTGTGCGGTTAGTGCGAAGTTTTCTACCGAGAACTATTAAGTTGTGGAATGAGCTCCCTGCCGAGGTTTTCCCAAGGGACCACAGCATGGGGTTCTTCAAGAAAGGCGTGAAGAGGTTCTTACAGGGTCGGCAACGCAAAAGTGACACCCCTGGTGCTGCAAATGTTCATAGGCTACGGTAACTGCTTACCATCAGGCAGGCCGTATGCTTGTTTGCCACCTTAGTGGTATAAAAAAGTCAGAAATTCGTTCTCTAAATAGGTTTAAATAGGACATAAAGGTTTTTATCAAATTCCGTGATATTGTATTTTTGATATTTTATAAATATACGTATGATTGTATAAAAGTTCTGGGAAGGTACCTCACAGAAAACAACTCTTTGGAAGGTTGATGTGTTCCTGCAAGTGAGTTACCAGTAAGCTCCTAAGGAGTTGGTGAAGTAGAGTCGCGCAACCGATATTTAATTTATTATAAACATTCATACGCTACTGTAACCACTTTACATCAGGTGGTCCGTATGCTAGTATGCCTCCTGACATTGTATAAAAGTTCGTAATTTTTAAAGCAAAGAATGCATTTTTTTCATATCCACGGCATCGCTAACTAATTGGCGGGATCCTCTAATTATAATATAAACTGTAGACCTACTCACGATAATGCTTCCATTAATAATTAGATCCGTGGTTGTTAGTAGCTCAAAGGCGCTCATTTACTGCCGTCGCCGAAATTTGGTTCATACCTCCCTGTGATTAATTACTGTGTTATGGCAATTAATGTCGGTGGCCATTGTGCGCCTACGCGTTATTAATGGCACGAACTGTTTGTTATACCAATCGCAGCGAGAATCTTTAACGGAAGCATCCATTGGGAATTGAGTTTATGGGTGGTAGTAATAAGGTAAGTATATTTCGGGAAATACGTGTGGAGTATATGCGTAGGTACCTCAGCGTAGTACTATTAAAGGCTGACGCTCACCTAGCGGTGCAGTACAGTAGGCCGATTCTACTAAAAACTGCGTACACTTTGACGTTTCGGTATTCTGTTAAGCGATCTGACAGCAGCCAATGATATTACAATATCATTGACAGCAGCGACGCTGCAGGAATGCTGCAGTAAATGACTCGCTATTCTGTTAAAAAACCTGCACTGCACCTGCACGTTTCCTGCAATATAATCGTATTCTGATAAATTGTTTTGACATTTGTATAGCGGTGACAGAAGTTTTGAAGGAGTTTACTTGCAGTTTTGTTAACGTTACTCTTAAGCAACTTTTGCGAAGTGAAATTAATATTCTGAAGCGGTGATTTATATTTGTTTTGTTTTGGGAGATGTTTGTGGATATATATGATTAAGTAAAGCTTCTTTTCGGTTAGAAATACCTCCACGTCGACGAAAATCCAGTTGATTAGATTGAAATATGGTAACATTTCAGGTGTTAAGTAGTTCATTTGCAGGATACGCACAGTTGCAGCGTAGTTGCAGTGCAACATACGCGAAATTCCAGCGTAGTTGCAGTGCAGGAAATTGTAATAGAATACACGTATTGGCACTGCACTATTCCTGCACGACTCAAGTGACAGGCGTAAAGGTGCAGTTGCAGTTATTTAGCAGTATTGGTCTACAGTGCGGTATACCTTTAGTAGACGGTTGCATATCGTTTTTGCGTATCGTTTTGATAGATCCACTCTCTTCAACTGTAGGGATAGATTTAGGGCATGTCCTGTATATCGACGATAAGCACCGAGCTTCAGGGCTTGTTTTATTATACGCAGCAGAGTCCTAACGGGAATCTTCATTTCATCAAAAAAAGATATTTTTAATACAGTTGCTCAAAAAGCGGCGTATTGCAAGGACGTATAGCGTTCGGGATGTGGGCTATTACATACTCGAGCTTTTTCTTTACCTTTTCCGAACTCGTGCGTTCTCTTTCCCAACTGTCAAAATAATGTCTATTAAAAATAAAACCAACCACGAAGTTTTTACTAAAAAAAATCATAGAAGTTTTTATGATTCATGCAAATATTTCTAAAAAGAAGCTACTAATTTGTTTCAATATCAGATTTAATGATTTGATTCAATAAGTTAGGTTAGGTTTCATTTCATTTCATCTTATTAAATTTCATTTTCATTTCATATCAATAAAAAAATTCTACTGAAGACTTGGCTGTATGGGCATAGTTCCCTTTGCCTACCCAGAATGGGTGAAGAAAACAAAAGAAAATCTCTGCTTATATTCTTCTACGGTTGGCGCCATTTTCCTAGTTAGTTGAGTTTATTGTGTTTTTATTATTTTATTAAATTGCTTCATTTTTTCGCAACTGTATTAAAAATAGTTGTTCAGTACACGTGCGGAACCGTCATTGCAAAGAGTTCCGACTGTCAACCCTCACCTTCGGCTGCGCCTAGGCTCGGGTAGATATTTGTCGGAACTCTTTGCAATGACAGGCTTTCCGCACTTGTAATGAAATATACTATTTGTTACCTAATGCGGTTTCGGTGAATTCTGGCTTTAACAGCATTAACAGCCTTTGTAGTCCATTCTATATACAGCAGGCGGTTGCCCTGATCTTTTATGGTCTTCAACAGAGGACGTTGTATATCTGTCGACAGTATGATAAACTAACATACGGCTGATACCAAGCTTTTGACTGTGTTGTGTCTTGAATATGGCCGACGGCTCCATACCCACTTTATGCAAGGCAATCACTGCAATCCCATTTTCTTTAACACCCCATTCCATATTGTAATTTGATAATAAACACGAGAGAAATATGTAAAACGACGGAAAATCGATAGAGTTTTTAACATAATAAACGCCTTAAAAGAAAAGTTTCTATGTAACAGTATTGATGAACAGACTAGTTATAAAAAACATTGTTACAAAGTTGACGAGCTAGATTGCGCAGTAGTTAGTAACGCTACTTTGACACCAACAAAGCCCAAAGAGGGATACCTGAGTTTTTTGGCAGTATTTTTATCAGTGCTCACCTAGTCATAAACTGCACGGTAGGGAAAAAAAATGTGACGATTCCAAACAAATGTAGCCATTTTTACGGAATAAAAAGATTTTGACTTTGACTTTGACCAACGCTCGTGGGTACGATTACCGCATAGTATAAACATTTACGTGCACGAATATGTCTGTTTTGGTGTTTTCTATATATCATACGTATATATTTACAAAAAAATGTATTCACATATGTTTATCAGTTGTCAAGTACCCATCACACAAGTTTCACTTAATTCCGAGCTAGATGGCGCTGTGTAATTTATCAGGCAAAAAATATATAAAAACAAGTGAGCCTTACAGATCCTTGGTATCACCTTGGTATCAAGCAACTAAAATTAAATTAGAATTATAAATATTTAAGAAATTATTAATCTCAAATTAATTTTCCGTGTAATTATTCAATTTGTTTTTGAAGTTAAAATTCTTTAGATGCGATATGACGAGAACATAATTCAAATCTTGGATTTATTGGATTAATACTTTTACAAATGCAACAAAGTTATAGTTCCTTACCATAGATATTAGTTTATTGTCTGTAGCATTGTCTGTGTTGTTTTGAGCGATTATTACCATCTTTTGTCAATCAGTCAATAAATCAGATGCATTTAGCATTATCTCATCTTCCCACGTGTCTGATCCTTCGAATGAGGCAGAGTACTTATTTCTGGACATCACTATGTCTCATACCCACATGCTTCTAGGAGTTGTACATAGTCTTTCGCCCACTGTTAACTGTTACTCGTCTCTTGAGTCTTTTTAAAAACCTTATCCCTTCTTTCAACCACACGATAATTATGGGCGATTTCAATACATGTTTACTCAGAAACTATCATCGGTCAAATTCCCTTATGTCTCTTACGAACGCTTGCAACCTTTCTATTCTGCCTTTAAATGCTACTCATTCCATCCCAAGTTGCAAACCTTCTCTCCTAGACCTCATTCTTGTTTCCTCCTACCCATCATGTTGCTAAACACGGCAATGCTCTGCTACGCCTTCTCCTGCCACGATTTAAATATCTTTCATACAAAGTCCGTCCTCCTAGCCGGGCCCAAAATTCTTCTGCTGCGCAATTTTGCCCATATTAATATTGATCGGTTACGCCACTTACGCCGCTAACACGGATTGGGCATGAATTAAGTTAGCTTCGACAGTTGACGAACAAGTTGAGTTATTTAACGCTAAATTGATAACGCTTTACTACATTCATGCTCCTGTTCATCCTGTGAGGGTAAGGTAAAACATCTTCTGGCACCCTGACTGACCGACGACACCAAGCAGCTTTACCCGGAAAAATATCGCGAGAGCTAGCTAGGCGCGTGCCCGTAATATTTGCAAAAGGATGTGTAGGGAAGCGCAACAAGCCATATGCACAAATCCGTTGAAAATGAAGGTCCAGCTAAAGTCTAATAACAATCCTGATTATATCGATATAGATGCACTCAATGTGCACTTCTCATCTTCCGCCGCATTTGATAGCGGTACTAAGGCAACTAACTACACTTGACTATCTTTCATCGCTCCCAACTCCAGACAACCATCCTTTTTCTTTAATCAATTTACCAATTGTGACGTTGAGAAGAATATACGTTCTGTGGCGTCGAATGCCGTGGGAATGACAGCGTTAGTCGTCTTATAATTTTACCTATCCTGGACATCATCTTTCCTGCCATAACATTAATGCTCAACAATTTCATTAGCTCTGGAGTTTTCCCAAACACCCGGAAAGTTGTCCAAGTTATCCCATTGCCTGAGAAATCCAATCCGTCATCTTTTTGCGACTACCGACCCATTTCTATTCTTCCTTTTCTATCTACAGTCCTGGAACACCTAGTTCAGCAACAACTGATTCTTTTCCTGAACAGATATAAACATCCTCAATTCCTTCCAAACTGGTTATCGTCCCGATCATAGGACGACTGCCGCTCTCGTAAAAATACTGACGACGATTACTGACGACATCCGTTTCTATATGGACAAATCACACGTTACGGTTTTGACGCTGCTGGACTTCAGCAACGCGTATAGCACTGTAGATTTCGATGTTTGAAGGGGAAGATATGGCAAAGAAATTACTGGGTACTGTGACGAAACAGCCTTAGGTCACAAGATTGGCAGCGCGCGAGTAACATCCCAGTGGTGTTGCGAGCGTCAATAGGCTGCGGTGACCGCTTACCATCTAATGCGGCCCGCATGCTTGTTTGCCAATCTAGTTGTATAAAAAAAAAATATGATTTGCTTACTTGTATTTGTTACCAGTTTGCTTGTATATGTTAATTGCTTTATTGTATTTGTTACCTGCTTGCTTGTAAGTTTTACCTATTTGTACATCGTACTATCTGATATATATTCTTCCAAAATTATAAATATTTTATATCATTGTACTATTGTTTTAATATATCGTACAATACGTACTTTATACGATACGAGTACCACAATAATTTACAATTTTAACATAATATCTAAGACTTGCCAGGCCTGTGCCTGGCTCCTTTTTTGTACTGCGGTACTACTTTAAAATCGAATTCCTTAAAAACCGTATTTGAAAATTATAAATAATGCTTGGCGAAATATTTGGTACCGTGGTAGCATTTATCAAAATATGTGTTTCAAGATGCCTCGATACGTTCAGTTTATTAATTCTCTTTCTATATGAATTTTTGCTTCACGAGGACTCCATTTAAGAATTTTTCACACGACGTTAATTAAAATAAAGAAGATTCTGAAACTTGCAAAAGCCCTTGGCAAAGGTATATTTTAGAAGAGGAAGAGGGAGTCGAAACGTAGGCTTTTCGAATAAATTGTGGTAGGTATCAATGACTCGGGCACATTATCTTTAAAAAGTACAACTGTCTTACGGTCAGAACTTGAGTTTTGTTATATAACAAAGTGGTTTTTTTTAGCATTGTTGTAAACACTGCCTTATGTGCCCTTTTCAACATGACCGAATTCCTTGTAGACGCGCTTCTCTATGCCGTTATGCAGTACGACAGAACCGACTAACATAATGTACTTCAGATCATTAGTACTTACCCAATATTGTGTCATAGGTAATACGATGGTCTGATGATAATGAGATGATCAAACGTTCGGAATGCCTTCTGGTTTGAGCAAATAATGCTGGAAAAATCGTAGGGCCCAGATTGGAGACGCGTAGCCATCGTGCCCTTTAAAGGGAAAGGGGCAAGCATGGACTGCCCCAACTATAGGGCTATCAATTTGATGAGCATAGCATAGTGTATGGACAACATATTGAAAGGAGAATAAGGGTGACATTCGATGGGACGCTTTGAGAAGCACAGAGTGGATTTCGAAACGGCAGAGGATGTACGGATCAAGTTTTTTCTATCTATCTATCTATATATTCGCAATGAAGCATCCACAAAACCGCAGAAAACCTTTTGGTCGAAACCATTTGACCAAAAGGTTTTCTGCGGTTTTGTGGATCTTGAGAAAGCGTTTGATAGGGTCGTGCGAAAGGATCTCTGGAGCTTCTTTCGAAATATATTTTCTTGCACGTGCGGGTTTCCACACAATGTTTTCCACCAACCAAGTTATAATTATATGTAGGTAGGGCTCAGATTCGGCAGCATCTCGGGGACGGGCTGCTTTGATGTCAAAGTCAAAGTCAAAATCTTTTTATTCCGTAAAAATGGCTACATTTGTTTGGAATCGTCACAATTTTTTTTCCTACCGTGCAGTTCATGACTAGGTGAGCACTGATAAAAATACTGCCAAAAAAACTCAGGCATCCCTCTTTTGGTATCCAAACAAATTTACATAATTAATTATTTACATTATAATTGGATCGACTCAATCCCAGGCATTTTTATCATTAATATAGTCAGATACTTTATAATATGCCCTGCTACACAATTTGGCTTTAATAGTAGTTTTAAATTTGTTTATTGACAATTCTCTTATATTGCTAGGAAGTTTGTTATAGAACCGTATACATTGCCCCATAAAAGAATTACTTATTTTGTGGAGACGGCTTGGATGTAACACAAGATTATGCTTATATCTAGTATTTATGTTATGAGTATCACTCTTTTTACAAAATGAGTCTATGTTTTTATGGACATACAAATATATATAGTATGTAAGTATAACATAGATATATTGCGATGCGACTGTTAGAATATTTATTTCTTTGAATTTTTCTCTAAGGCTCTCCCGGGGACCAAGTTTGTAGATAGCTCTTATGACTCTCTTTTGCAATAAAAAGATGGTGTTAATGTCCGCGGAGTTACCCCAAAGAATTGATGATGAACTGATAATGAAAAGATGCACCCTACCTCTCCTAAAAACACATGTTCTGGCACACAAATATTTGTCTTTTTTGGGAGTCAAACCAACAAGCGTTAGTGTCAATGTAGTTATTAACCAATGCACCACCGAGCTCGTCAAATAATCTATCTATAACTTTACATCAAGTGCCTTGCGGGGTAGGTATGCGTAATTTTCCTAATTTATAAAGCTAAATAAACATGTTTTCATAACATAACAATAGTTCAACAAGGGTGAAAAGTCACTTTGTGTCGGGGCGTCGGCCACCTGCAGTGGGGACGCTTTTAGGGGATGCTACAATACGCTTTTATGTCTGCGATGTAATAGGGTAGACAGATATTTGATTTGTGGTTATAGTCATTGAAAATTAATCACTAAAATTAATTTATTCGTCCCCACTCCTAAGTACTCTAACATTCATTAGGAATGCGTAGACCTATGCTTGGATAACAATGTTGAATGCTCGCAATGCATTAAGTATCACTCGCGCGATGCCACCTCTGCTGCTAACACAAGAATTCGAAAGAATGTTATGAGGCTATTGAAATAAGAAAACACCCCAATTTCAATAGAGAAGATGGTTGGCAAGTACCACCTGCTTGGGATCCAGTCCTAAAAATAATCAAGTCACAAACCCAGAGATCTACAAAAAAATGTTCGGACACTGTTAGCGATTTTTGTGTGAATCGGAACATATATAATTAATCCATCCATGTCGGTGGATGTAATAATTGAATAACTAATGTAAGACAAATATCACCTTAGTCTTCCTGCACCACGGACGCTGCAAAGCGTTCGAAACGTCAGGTTTAACAAAATAAATAAAACACGCGATACTTCCGTTAGAAATTGTTTAATTCAACTCCATTGGAGCTTACTGGTGATCTCACTCACACGTAGGAACACAACAACCTGAGTTGTTATTTAGCTGCGGTTTTCTGTGAGGTGGAGGTACTTCCCCAGACAGACTGATTTAATACGCCCTACCTCTCTGAAAAACACCCAGACCAAGACAAACAGACATATTCATGCACACAAATATTTGTCGTGTCTGGGAATCGAACCCACGAGCGTTTCAAAATAACGTAAAGTGGCGTTTCGCCACTGCGCCACCGAGCTATATCATAATTCATAATGCACACAAAAATGAAATAAAGAGCGGTAATAGCCATATTAAAGGTTGGTATGACTTGCCAGGCTACCATCCGTTCATCCTCATGTGGGTGATGGATGATGCACTGATCGGAGGATGTTAAATATGAAGGGTTTTTGGAGTTAACTAAAAGCGGCGTTCTAGTACCAGCCATGTTTATGCAATGTATTACATACAAGTCAAATGTCAAGTACAATTATTATACATTTTTAAATATAGCGCCATCTACCGGCAATACGTAAGGCATTTAATATCATGTCGATACGCAAAGTAGGTAGTTGGCCAAATCATTATAAATTATAAAGACAGAGAGCGCTGAAAGTGAATTAAGCAGTCATGACAATCGTGAAAAAACTCTTAACTAGGCAGAGGTAGGAGCTAGGCAGAGAGTACCGAGCTCCACATAATTCGATCCTTACACACCTCACTCGCTTCTTTAACATTCATTGCTCTTCTCGTGCACGTTCGCCGGTTTCTAAGGCTCCTGACATCACCATCTGATAAAACACGATCAATTTGTTCATGGTAGAGAGAATTGTTCATGAGTCTCGGCCTTCCTCGGCTCCTACACACTTCGTATATATCTGTTTCGTAATTCTTTCCACATGTCCGAACCAACGGAGCATGCCTTTTTTTATCCGACACTCTCTTTGAGACCAACTCTGTTTCTATCATCATCATTGTGAATACGGTCTACGAGGGTTACGCCACAAATTTTGCGCAACACTCGCATTTCGACCGCGTTTATCCTACTATCATGCTCTGCCTGCCACATCTAACTCTCGCTTTCATAAGTACTGTACTCAGTTGGGATTGCCGACAAGTTTTCGCAACGCTCCATTCACGCTATTCCCAGCACTCACTCGTCTTTCCACATCTGCGGTGTACCTTCCATCCCTGCTGAAAGCGCATCCAAGATATACAAACACATCCACTTGTTCCAACACTTCATCATCAACCGTAATACTTACATTGGTTCTGGTTTCTTCTCTTTCAAATACCATTTATCTTCGTTTTCTTCGCATTCAATAGTACGCCTTCCTTCATATAATCGTCTTTCATTATTGTGACCAGCGTTTACAGTTCGGATGGTGTTTATGCTAATAATACGGCATTGTCTGCATAAAGCAGACAGTTCATCACTGGATCACCCATGCGTATTCCTGCATCCGTCGACCTTATTCTCTGCAGACAACTATCGAGATAAGATGAACAACCAGACAGCATGCTGCCCTGTTTGACACCAATTTTGACATCAAACTTTATGAACTTAATACCAAACATACATACAGTATTGTGCTAGTTCAAATATAGCCAACATTCATATTCATTGTATCATTCCTTTCCACTTTTATATCCACTACTCTTGCGGGACTGGTAAGTCGCTATGCCTTATTAAGCCCAGTGGATAAAGAACAAATAATCCGGGGTTCGATTCTGGTATATACCAAATTCGTGTTTTCGGATTTATGTGCATATTTGTAAACATCGCCTACTCGGCGGTGAAGTAAAACATCGTGAGGAAACCCACACGTGCAAGAAATTATGTTTAGAAAAATGTGTGATCTAACCTCTGGGTTGTGGTCTGTCGGCAGTCGCTCCATTTCAAAATCACTATAAAAACAAAATATCGATTAAGAAATGGGATAACGCTGGGATAAAGAAGAAGAATAAAATTGTAACCCGATATCGGTACTAGGAGATATTTAAAAAAAAATTAAGGGTTTTTACAAGAGCAATAGAAACTAAACTTTCTCTATCATCTTTAGGATTTTTGGGACGCTAAAACAGCGTTATGCTAGACGCCGAGTTACATTTACACAATTTTTTATACTTATATTACATATAATATATATACAGTCAATATTTAGGCCGCTTATATCATAAATGTTTACTGTGCGAGCGAAAATCTTGAAAACCAAAGACGAAGCCGTAGATAGATACTGGTATATTACATAGATAAAACAGATAATTAGATATTATATTCGCTGTGTTTATAGTAAATTTTCTGTTCGTTCGGTGCGTCCGATCTCGATAACGGAGCTAATCCGCGTATAAAATGCGGGCCCTCCGTTTAGCGATTGTTATAAATTTATGTCTCTCAGCACAGGGACGAACTGAAGGGGCAACGTCACAAAAGTAACAAAATGTCTTCATTGTAAACTGCAGGTTAAGTATGGTAGTAATAGGGGTTAAAGTATGAAATTGCCGTTTTATAGTAATAGTTACTTTGAATTGACATTAAACCTTCATGGTGTGAGATTTTCAAGTGAAATTATTTTCACATGATACCTATGAGGTTTTTCTTTTAAAAAATGTGCAACATTTGATTTTAGAATTTCCGTTGTTTTTTTTTTATTCAGCTTAGACGGAAAAGTGGATACTTCGAAAATCCGAATTTTTGAATACGAGTTCCGACGCGGAACTAACGCGGCGAAAACGGCTCGCAATATCAGTGCTGCATTTCGAGAGGACTGCTAAAGAACGCACCGTTCATTTTTGGTTTAAACGCTTTCGTAATGGAAACTTCGACTTGAAGAACGAACCTTCCTGCCGTTGTATAAAAAAACTGTCGGGAGATATACTGATGGTACTGAGCTGTGTTATAGGCCTAAAATACATGTTTCAAAATGAAGAAAATCATAAGTTGCGTGCAGCTACACCAATCTTTTACTTTCTAGCGTTGTCTCATTTCTTAACCCATTAGAATTGGACACTGATTACATTAGATTAGACACTGATTTTAACATGAAAATACCAAAAATTCAAATGTTTCAACTACAAAATACACTGCGAGTTTGCCATACCTAGGAAAAATTACTGACAAAATAGTTAACATACTTAGAAAAAATAACATACACGTTGCACTCAAAACACATAACGCTCTCAAATCGCTTTCTAACAATAAAGGCAAAATTCCGCCGAATAAAACATCCAGCGTCTACAAGTTGTTTTGCGATGAATGTGATCATGTTTACATCGGTCAAACTGGTCGTAATTCAAAAACAATTTCAGGAACACATATCGGCATATAAAAAAGAAAGGTCACATTTCGTCGAATATCTAATAGACAAAGAACATCATTTACCAACTACTAACACATATAAAATCTTACACACAATAGATAAAGGACTAAAATGGAATATTAGGGAACAATTAGAAATCGTTAAACATAAAAATTATGAACAAACAGACTGACGTAAGCAAATCCCCTCTATTAATATCTTTTCACTTACCCCTTCCACCCCCTCCTCCTTCTCTACATAAAGGACGGCACTACAATGGATTAGTCATTCGTGGCATATTATTCTAATAACATCTACAGCACCTGAGGATGCCTCGTGGAGAGGCGAAACACGTGTCGCAGAGGCGACCGGAGCAGCCAGGGCAACAACGGTGGCGGGTGCATGTGGTTCACATTTCAAATGGCGAACACTCGTAAAGACGGCCGGAGCAGCCATGGCAGCGGCGGCATGCATCTACTAATGGTACTGAGTGGGTGCCGACCGGCAGTAGTTCGTACGAACTAATCGGGAGCGCAAGCACACAAAGTAGTTTAGATCAAATTGGAATTAGTAACAGTCTCCATGTTCGTAGAACGCATTGAAATATGTTTGAAACACTTTTCAAGCAGAAACGCAAAACTACTCGGGTCAGGTCCATTCATTTTCACCCAGAACAACGTTCTGATAACAGAAACTCAACAATAACAGAACATGAAAATGTAACACTACTATAAAACTTAACAATAACAACGACATTAATCAAAAAAAGAAATATTAACAATAAACAGCGAACAGCAACACTCGCGATAACCTCCGTATCAAAAGTAAAAATGGCGAATATAATCCGGATAAATGCAAAAGTTTTTAATTTTTCATACCTACTTCGTATTGTTTCATCCGTCTATATTAACGGTTCACCTTCATTGGAGACTATAATAATGCGTTTACTATTTGGATATTCCCTACATAATAGGTCTTTCATAATGTCCGCAGTCATGCAATCATTAGGTATATAAAAAATATATACGTATAGAGTATTCAAATTAACGTGTATTTATATGTAAATCAGTGTAACGACAGATGTTTTTATCATAATTCCAGTAGTCATTTTACAATGTTTATTTACATGCAAGTAACATTACACATTTTACTAAATGAATTGAGTTTTAAGAAAGTTTATTTTGTGATATAAGCCACGCTTAAAATAACCTTTTAATGTTTGTTTATATTTTGTCTCAAGGCAAATGAATATATATAGGTGACATAGGGTGGAAATACCTTTTTTTTTAAATAATCTATACGCCCCAGTACCTCTAAGTGCGGCCCTGCGTCAGTGGTATGCTCGGTATTTAAATTAATCCGCGAGGGAGGGTCTCCAAGCGCCGACTGTACGCTCCAGTTGCCGTTAGCTGACTGTACCAGTGTAATGTCATCGTTAAATTGATACAAAACGCTGTTAACAATATACAAGAGGTGGGGTGCTTCTCGTTCATAATGGGTGCGTATTTTATATTAAAAATAAGTCTGGTCAAGTGTTAACCACCGAGGATACAGTATGGTCCTTGGACCGCATGTCAAGGTTTTATTGTGTAGAATATTTAGTGATTTATAGGAAAATTGTAATGGTAGGAAATATCATTCTATTTTCTTTCATCTGGTATTTTGGCGCCTAAATATCTCAACAATTCGAGCCTACTGACCAATGGGAGAATATTTTAACCAATAAGCGATATGTTTAGTGATATTGATCCGCGAATTAGCCAATAAGAGCCGCGCGTTCTGCTTTGCACCCGACCCGTAGCGGTGAATTGAGTTACTACGTAATGTCGATATTATCGGCTATTTCCTTCGCGTTTTTACCCAAACATATTTGGAGTGTAAATGGTTGGTCATAATCTTTAGAGTCAAAGCAAAGCTGCACGTGGTGAACATTGACAATTAACAAATGAGGCTGTGGTAAAATAGACATCGAAACACTGCAGAAGTACTTCGTCGTCACAAAATACTGCTGCATGGCTCCAAATTTTTTTTATACAACGGCGGGAGACACAAACATACGGCCCACCTGATGTAATGCGGTTACCGTAGCTTATAAACACTTGCAATATATTTGCTATTAGTGTCACTCGCGTGATGTCACCTCTGCTGCTAACATAGCAACTCCTTAGGGACGTACTGGTAACCTGCTTGCAGGAACATAACAGTCCTCCACGGAGTTGTTATTTGGCTGTGAGGCTTTTCTGTGAGGCGGAGGTACTTCCCCAGACGGGCATATCCCAGACGAAGACAAATAGACATGTTCATGCACACAAATGTTTGTCCTGTGTGGGAATCGAACCCACGAGCGTTGGTGTCAAAGTAACTTAACAGCGCGTTTCACTACTGCGCCACCGAGCTTGTCAAAATGTATTAATAGAAGTATTTTAATTACAATTTGCTCAATAAGTAGTGTAATATTTTATTTTTATCGTTCATCAATTATAATAAGCATTGTGCCTACATTGAAGTCTTGTAGGCACAAATATGTCGACATTGAAATCTTGTAGGTACATATATGCCTACATTAAAGTCTTGTAGGTACAAATATGCCTAGATTAAAGTCTTGTAGGCACAAATATGTCGACATTGAAGTCTTGTAGGCACAATATGTTTATATTGCAGTATTGTAGGTGCAACTATGCCTACATTGAAGTCTTGTAGGCACAAATATGTCGACATTGAAGTCTTGTAGGCACAATATGTTTACATAGCAGTCTTGTAGGTACAAATATGCCTACATTAAAGTCTTGTAGACACAAATATGTCGATATTGAAGTCTTGTAGGCACAATATGTTTACATTGCAGTCTTGTAGGTACAAATATGCCTACATTGAAATCTTGTAGGTACAAATATGCTTACTTTGAAGTCTTGTAGGTACAAATATGCCTACATTAAAGTCTTGTAGGCAAAAATATGTCGACATTGAAGTCTTGTAGGTACAATATGTTTACATTGCAGTCTTGTAGGCTACGAATAAATATTATTTATTCGTAGCTTGTAGGTGCAAATATGCCTACATTGAAGTCTTGTAGGCACAAATATGCTTAATTGAAGTCTTGTAGGCACAAATATGCCTACAGTGATGTCTCGTGTACCTTTTCAGTAGATGTTTATTGTCGAAGTTGGGTTCTAGTTATAAACTTTGTATGTGTGTATATATCCGTGCCAGGTCCGTAGGCAGAGAGAACCGAGTGCCACAAGAACGAGTAGTTAATAATAAATAGTAGTTAGTATGTTTAATAATTTTAGCTTAAATTTTGTTAAAGTAAATACAGAATAAGTTACACTAAATAGAAGAGTAGTGATATCCTAGAGGTGATAATTATACTCAGTAAAACAATGTTTTGCGCCGCTGACCGTTTCTTTACATTCTTTATCACGGCTGCCTGAACACATTTTAATTGATTTAGATTTTTCTCTATGTGGCCGGATGTTTACTAATGTTTTTTTTATACAAGGTCGGCAGGCATACACCTGCACCTGATGTGAACCTACATAGGTTTTTAAGGTACACTAAAATGTAAGTTATATGTTTGTACATCATAAATTGATAAATAGATAAAAAAATATTGAGAGTTGGAGGGGAGACTACTGTATAAATGGTAGTCGCCACACACCGATGTACGTCATAGTCAAAGACGAAATTTTTTTTTTTTTTGGAAACCAAACAAGCCCTGTGGTAGAGTGCATTAAAACATAATGCACTCTACCACCGGGCTTGTCTACTGCACGTTATCCAATTTCCTAATCCATTTGGATCGGCGGGGTCCGCTACCTAAGCTTAAAGTTTTGGTGAAGATACTGATTTTTACATAGGGCGACTGCCGTCAGACCTTCACAACCTAGAGGGGAAACCAGACCTTTCTTAAATTAGGTTTATCGAAATGTAATTTCTTGGACGTTCGGGTTTCCTCATGATGTTTTCCATACCGCCGAGCATCCTATCATCTATCGACTCCAGCCGGGAGCCTCGGAAGCTCGAGATAGATAAAGCCATTTGTAGACAGACTGCAGTTGTCATTACTTAACCTCTATGTTCGGCTAGAATAGTGGTTCTAATTACATGGTAAGCGGGTAACCAGTGGTCCCTAAAAGCACCTGGAGTGGTCGGACAAGCCATTCTTAAAATCAGGCAAGAACGGGAATTGAAGCGGGGAAAGCCACGGCGCGTTTGCAAAAGTATTAAATATTAGATACGTATATTCTTAATTCTGAAACAAAAAATCCCAATCCAAATCAATTTGAAATTCGATAAAATGTAATATCTATCTGTATTTCGTTTCATCGAGTTTCAAATCACAACGATGCTAAAGAAGTTTATATTTCAAAAAGTGAAACTTCTGTTAGCTTTAAAAAATTGATGCGTGTTATTATACAGTTAGAACAACCCTTTATTTAATCACATTTACTGCATGTCATCCCGAAGCGGGATTTGGTTGGTGATCCATGTTCAGACAGAAATTTTGTTAAATTGTCAAGCATACGGGCCACCCGATATAAAGCGGTTAGCCTATGAACGCATGAAATACATTAAGTATAAGATAAGTATCACTCGCGCAATATCACCTCAGCTGCTAACAGCAATTCATTAGGAGCTTACTGATGATCTCACTCACATGCAGGAATACAACCCTCTAGGAAGTTATTGTTATTTGGTTGCGGTTTTTCTGTAAGGTGGAGGTTTCGTCAGACGGGAGGCTTCGATGCGCCCTACTACTCTTAGAAACACCTAGAGCCAAGACAACCAGACATGTTCATGCACACACAACACAAATGTTTGTCCTGTGTGGGAATCGAATCGGGCGTTGTTAAAGTAAAAGCGCGTTTCACCACTGCGCCACCGAGCTCGTCAAAACTGAAATGGTGAGAACCACTGGATGACACGCGCAACGCGCAACCTCTTCGAGATATCTTTTTTTGGTTCTTTTTATCCCCGAGGGGAAAGGCAAAGGGATCTAGCCCATACAGCCAAGTCTTCAGTTTAGAACCATTTGAAAATCTTAATTCTATGTTCCAGCTTCAGGAACTGTGCTGAAAAAATACTTGGGAAGGGTACCTAGCCCCAATCAACCCAGTTTAAATGTCACCCGTAAAACGATAGTGATTTTTACAAGGTTATCTTGATGAACATATTCACGTCTTCCAAAAAGTGCATAAACGTGTTACATTTGAGTTTTTTTATTACTGTATAATTTCACTAGCACTTATGTTACAAAATACTATCGAAATTGTCACATAAAACTAATTTTATAATGAATTGTAAAAATTTCAAGTATAACAACAATGTCACTCATCAAAAGCGCGGGAAGAAGTCCTGAACTAAACTTCGTCGAGATATCGCCGACCTCGTCAAAAATATTCAATTAACTGTCAAACTGACTGCACGGTCAGTTAGTTAATAGTTTATAATCTTCATTTATACTATTAAATATGTTAACGAGGATTACCCTTGTTAAATGTTCTCGTCGAGGGATTACACAAAGGGTCACCCTTGTACAATCCGATTAGTTGATACTATTTGGACATTGGCCGGTTTGATATTTCTATACATTTAAAAGTGTCCTGCACCGCTCATTAATGTTACAAAGACCTGTCTCTTTTTTTTATACAAGCATACTGCCCAGCTGATGTAACGCTGTTATCGTGACGTAAAAACGCCTGCAATACATTAAGTAACACTCGCGCGATGCCACCTCTGCTGCTAAAACAGTAACTCCTTAGGAGCTTGCTGGTGACCTCACGCAGAAACACAACAACCCTCTAGGGAGCCGTTATTTCGCTGCGATTTTCTGTGAAGTGGAGGTACTTCATCAGACGGTCTGCTTTGATGTGCCCTACCTCTCTTAAAAACACCCAGACCAAGAGAAACAGACATGTTCATGCACACAAAATGTTTTTCCTGTGTGGGATTAGAACCCTCGAGCGTTGGTGTAGAAGTAACTCAACAACGCGTTTCGCCACTCCGCCACCGTTTATAATAATAATAATAAGCTTATAAACGACTCCGCAGGTTTTATGTTCGTAAACTTCTTCTCAGCGTTATTCAGTTTCCTAATCCATTAGGATTGTCGGGGTCCGCTGCTTAAGACTAAGGATTTGGCGAAGATACTGATTTTTACATGGAGCGACTGCCGTCGGAGCTCCGCAACCCAGAGGGAAAACCAGACCTTACTTAGGTAAAGTCGATCTTCATCCCGTCTTCATTAATCCATCGCACGCTGTACAACCTTGAGGTTCTGTATGAGGCCCGTTGTAAGAGATAACGTTTCTGTGCCGTAAGCAAAAACTATTTAATCTCTTGACTGGTCATTAAGCTCGCTCACCAAAACTCAGTCTTTTAGCGCCTATTTAACTCATCTCTTCGAGCCTACGTTTCAGTGAGATGATTTTGCGCTGCAAATGTTCTAGTTGAATAACTATTCAATAGATATTAAAACACGCCTTACTTGTTCGGTAAAATGGTGTGACATAACCAGTAAGACGTCCAACTATGCAAATCGCTGGCAAAACATAATAGTATGTTTCGCAAGTAAGCCTAGTATTAGTAGTAGTAAAGAAATTACAGACAATTATTGATGTGATTTAATGATTTCTCAGTATCTTGTATGACGAGCTCGGTGGCTGTCGTGAATGACGCGACTTGGCACCAACGCTCGTGGGCTCGATTCCCACACAAGGCAAACATTTGTGTCCATGAACATGTCTGTTTGTCTTGGTCTGGATATTATAAGAGAGGTAGGGCGCATCAAAGCAGCCCGTCTGGGGAAGTCTATAAAGGCTTGCAATACAAAGAGTATCGCCTTCGCGTTGCTGCGCAACCTACTAACACGACAAGTGCTCAGAAGCTTGCTAGTAACCTCATTCACCCGCTGTCAGAAAACATCCCTCCATGATGTATTCTGACGGCGGTCTTTTGTAAGGTGGAGATACTTCCCGAGTCGCGTTTCTTTAATACGCCATATCTCTCATTGGTTACTTAGGGTGTATCACGTGTAGGTAAGTTGGTTTTTACAGCCTTGGTTGGTTGGTTACAAGTGTCAATAGGCTACTATTTACCATCAGGCAGGCCGTTTGCTTGTTTGTTAACTTAGTGGTATTAAAACATAGAGAAATAAAACTTCATAAGATTCAATAAATAAGCATTTATTTGTAATAAGTACTACAGTTCAACAATACATGTCATTAACGACTATATACAGATATAAGAGTGCAAATTAATAATACAATATTGTTTAGTTCACTTAGGGCTTGACCAGACGATGCACTTTTGTTACGCGAGAAACCGCGCGTTCTGTGCGCACAACGATTTAACAAATTCGGAGCAGGCAGTTTACAGAGCAAAATGTCCTTCATTGAAAAAAATTTCAATAATGTAAAAAGCAAAACGTCATCAATTTAAAAGGTACAAATTGTCATGATTGGATAATGAAGATTTCCTATCCACTGCCACTTAAATTTAACCTTGGCTATGTACCACTTGATATCATTTTTTTTCAATTCACTAAACGCTTACGGTGCGTTGGTAGCATGACGTTGAAATCTCGTTTAACGTAAAATGGTGCATTGACGGCAATTAATGGGTTAAGGGCATTTTTATTTTCTCTGGTCTTTCATATAAATGTCATTTTTGCTTTAGAAACTGCCTGCTCGGAATTGGTTTTACATAGAACAGCGACATATTAGTGTAAACGTTATTACCGACACAAATTGAATGCGGTCCAACGTCCCATACATGCACAAAGAGCGTGGCTTCTCTGCGCAAATAGTACCAGTCTATCGAGGCATTAACATTTTACTTATAAATTATATTTTAGTGCGTTACGATACAATTCAAAGAAATTCTGTATATTTTGCCTACTTATTTGTTTGTTTTTCCATCCAGAGCCTGGAATATTCAACTTACATTGCATTTTATGAACCTCTTGCACATGTGAATCGATCCACGAGGGTAAATAGAAACCTACGTCTTTTATAAATTTTTGTCAATAAATGCGTCATAAGTCCATTGTGTGACGCACAGTTATACTCATGATTCCCTATGAGACCACCGTGTGTCATGAGGAACCACTATTCCCCGTGACACAACCCTAGTGATGTCTTGTTAATTTTTTATCATTGTTAATTGTTTGTAATTATAATATTACTCGAATACGAACTATTAAGTAATCTACGAGAGATATACAGACACGAATTAATAAACCACTTGACGGCGCATAAAAGTACCCTTTACTCGTCAAAGGTTAGTGTCTTAGTGCATAAATATCTCGCCGATTGGAACGTACAGCAGCGAAGATATTTTAACCAATAAACCGATAAGAAACATGATGTTATTCCGTGAATTAACCAATAAGAGCTGCGAGTTCTATTTCACCCCGGACACGTAGCGGTGTGTTAAGTTTCAAAGCAAAATCGTCATATCTCTGTAACAATTTAATATTTTTCTTATAAATATTTTAGTGTAATTTTGTTTCCACATTATCTTCACATGGGCAACACTGCCCATTCTTTTAACAAAATTTCGGTCGCTTCATTTTAGGAACCGCTGGTATAAGATAAATATCATAAAAAAATATACCTAGGACTGTTCCACAAATATTCCTAAAATTCATTATACAATGAACAATATATACATATATGAATCAAAGGCGTTTATTTTGCGCACTATTCATCCCTTTAACATTTCCGAACGCGGCTTTTCCAATCGCACAAAGGAACGTCGTCTGTTCCATGCTTAACATTTCTTCTTTAACGTAACTTGTTTATACCATTACAGTGGCAAATAGCGAACGATCAATGCTTGCTATATTAGAGATAAGAGATGATTATCGAAAAGCTTTAAATGTATGGTCGATAGCGCCGCCTAGATGTTTTTACACTGCCAAGATGACAAACAAGCGCGCCTGATGGTAAGTAGATACCGTAGCTTAAAGGAGTATTAATTAGAAAAGATAGCTTAAAATATATTAATGTTTTATTAATACATTTTATGTTTTACTTATTATGTTTAGATGTGTTCAGTAAGAGATCATATATTCGAATGTATTTATTTAATGTTTGGATAGTGTGGAAAACAGGATCATAACCGAAATTATAATTTATTATATTCATTTTGCATGAAATTTCAGCAATTAGGACATCGGAATTTTGGAATACTGGGTTATTATGAGAAGCTGCTTCAATAATCATTAATTTACAGTAAATGTTAAACTGGATTATTCACCGGGAGCGTCGGGAGTTTGTATACAATCGACAGCATTTGTTTTTTCGTAGAACTCCATACATTTATTGTTACGAATTTACTCTAACCCAAGCAAGGGCATTATTACGCAATTGATAAACATTAATGACTTAGCTAGCTTGTTATTTCACTATTTCATTTACTGAACCATTCAAAATTAAATTTCAATATTACGTCAAATTGCCATATAAAGGAACATAACCTAAAAATGTATGAAACTAATGAATCTTCTTCATTTTATATTTATTCGATTTTTTGTTCGTAATTCCGAGCTCTTTGAGCAAAAAAAAAAATTAAACTGAAACTCAATATTAAATAATAAAGGATATCCGAGACATGAATTTATGTATACTAGGAAACTAGAAGTCTAGAATTATTGTGGTACGCAGTGGTTAAAAACACGCGGTATTTTGGGATTTATATTAAAATTATTCATACATGTTAAAATAAGAAGAGGCATGCTCCGATGGTTCGGACATGTAGAAAGAATGCAAGATGAAAGAATGACGAAGCAGATATACAATGCAAAAGTGGAAAGATGTAGGAGCCGGGGAAGGCCAAGACTTACCTACCATGACCAAATTGGTCGTGTTCTATCAGAAGTTGATGTCAGGAGCCCTAGAAACCGGCGAGCGTGCATGAGAAGAGCAATGAATGTTAAAGAAGCGAGTGAGATATGTAAGGATCGAGTCACGTGGCGCTCGGTTCTCTCTGCCTACCCCGCAAGGGATTTGGCGTGAAGTTATAGATAGATTATTCATACAGTAATTTACTTAAATTTTGCTATGAGTATTATAAATCTTAAAAGACATGAATTTTCGCTACACACTACTTTTTCAGATCACACCACTTCGTTCGCAAACAAAATTCTGATACCTGACCACAGACAATTTTTAACTAGAACATATTCCTCTTCTTGATTTAGTTGATTGGCGCTGCGACCTCACTTTTGGACCATTTCTTTTATTTTATAGTACATAATTTTGTATGTATTAATGAAACATGCACGCGGTATCTGCCAGCTTCGGTATGTACATTCATAAAATGGCTGCCGCTGAATCAGCGTCGTGTTAACAAATAACACTTCATTACGCCGAGTTATTTATTAGCCGGTTACAGCGCCGCCTACCGATTATTAATATTAACCATCCAGCAAACCACAAATACAAAAAAACATTGTCTAGACTTTTAAGAGTAGTTACATAACATTTAATATTACTTAAATATTACATTCGAGCTCGGTGGCGCAGTCGTGAATGACGCGACTTTCACACCAATGCTCGTGGGATCAATCCCACACAAGATAAACATTTGGTGTGTCTTGTCTGAATGTTTTAAGAAAGGGCGCATCAAAGCGGCACTTCGGGGGATGTACCTCCACCTCGCAGAAAAACCGCAGCCAAATAACAACGCCCCAGAGGGTAATTGTGTTCTGCGTGGGAGTGAGGTAAGCTTCTAAGGAGTCGCTGTGTTAGCAGCAGAGGAGGCATCGCGGGAGTGATACACAATGTATTACAAATGTTCATAGGCTACGGTAACCGCTTTATTTACACTAGGTGGGCCGTATGCTTGTATGCACTCCGACGTTGTATAAAAAACGCTTTAGTTTTATAACATACTATATATAGTATTCATCTGCGAGTAATAGCGTTCACCGCAATGATCGAAATTCATCCATAATATTTATCGAAAATTCGAAGATTTTTTTTTATACGACTTCGGGAGGCATACAAGCATGCGGTCCAGCAGATGTAAAGCAGTTACCGTAGCCTATTAACGCTAGGAGCTTACTGCTGACCTCACTCACACGCGGGAAAACAACAACCCTCTAGGAAGTTGTTATTTGGCTGCGGTTTTCTGTGAGGTAGAGGTACTTCCCCAGACGGGCTGCTTTGATGCGCCCTACCACTCTTAAAACATCCAGACCAAGACAAACAGACATGTTCACGCACACAAATGTTTACCTTGTGTGGGAATCGCACCCACGAGCGTTGGTGTCAAAGTCGCGCCATTCACGACTGAGCCACCGAGCTCGTCAGGATATATACGAATTTACAATTTTACAACCATTTTTTCTGCAGCTGCCATATTTTTTTTGAAATGGTAACACTAAAGCTCTCGATAGAAAAAAAAACGACCGACAAATAGAGAAGAAAGAGATATTGAATTGTTTTATTTATATATAGATTATGATGTTCATTTATATTATTAAGTTTTTCTTTGTTTATTTCCCAGTTTTTTGCGATATCTCGACTGTATACAACAAACATACACGAAGTTAGCTATGTGACATTTGGCTTGGCCGGTATCCAAGCCATATTATTCACCCATACTCTTATGACATTGCCATGACGACGATGATGGTGATGTGCTCATTACGCCGCGCACACCGTGCTGTCCATAGGCCTCAGCTCCAGTTTGACATCCTCAGACTGCAGCTCCGTTACTAGTTCACGTAACCTGAGGATGAAATATAATACTCTTTATTGCACCAATAACAAATGCATACAGAACACACGTAAAAAGAAAACCAGTTGAGAATGCGCAAGCTTGCATTGCCAGAGGAACACCTGGCTCGTCAATTATATAACAGTACATTTTTTTTTTAATTTGTCGGCCACATTGACCATGTTCCTTAAGAGATAGGAACGGTGTTACTGAACATTCTTATTCTACTTTTTTATGCTGAATTCGAATCTGAAGTCAAAATTCGATAGAATGGGAATGTCTGAAAACCCAACCTCCTATCTCTTAAGGAACATGGACAAAATGGCCGACAAATTAAAAAAAAAATTGTTCACTTCATTGACGAGCCAGGTGTCCCTCTGGCAATCTGGTAATAATCACAAATGTGTACATATATCCGAAAACACGAATTTAACGGAAAATTTCCACGCCACGATTCGAACCAAGGGCTAGTTAATCCATAGGCCGGTTTTTTATCCACTGCGCTATATCACTGTGTACACTATGTCGTGTATACATACTACTTAGACATTAGGCATAGGTTTTGACGAGCTCGGTGGTTCAGTCGTGAATGACGCGACTTTGACACCAACGCTCGTGCGTTCGATTCCCACACAGGACAAACATTTGTGTGCATGAACATGTCTGTTTGTCTTGATCTGGATGTTTTAAGAGAGGTAGGGCGCATCAAAGCAGACCGCCTGGGGAAGTACCTCCACCTCACAGAAAACCGCAGCCAAATAACAACTCCCTAGAGGGTTGTTGTGTTCCTGCGAGTGAGCTCACCAGTAAGCTCTAAGGGGTAGCTGTGTAAGCAGCAGAGGCTGCGTCGCGCGAGTGACACTTAATGTGTTGCAAGCGTTCATAGGCTACGGTGACCATTTTACATCAGGTGAGTGGTATGCTTGTGTGCCTCCCGACGATGTATAAGAAACCCAATGGAACGTGCCTCTTCTTATATAAGACCCAAGCTCTAGTTCAGACCAACACCCGTTCTTACATCTTCATTGCGATCTCGAACCACAAGCCGCAGATTTTAGACAACGCTCGCATCTCGACCGTTGTCCTCTTTTTTTTTATACAACGTCGGGTGGCATACAAGCATACGGCCTAACTGATGTAAAACAGTTACCGTAGCCTAATATATTAAGTATCACTCGCACGCTACTTACACGGCAACTCCTTAGGGGTTCACTGGTGACCTCGCTCACACATAGGAACACAATAACCCTCTAGGGAGTTGTTATTTGGCTGCGGTTTTCTGTGAGGTGGAGGTACTTCCCCAGTCGGGCTGCTTTGATGCGCCCTACCTCTATTAAAACATCCAGGCCAAGACAAACAAACATGTTCATGCACACAAATGTTTGTCTTGTGTGGGAATCGAACCCACGAGCGTTGGTGTCAAAGTCGCGTTTCACGACTGAACCACCGAGCTCTCATTTCTATGCATCAGAGTGACGTACATTGGTAATCTGATGATTGTAAAAAAACTCGCTTCTGTGACATTCATAGCTCTTTTCATGCACGCTCGCCGGTTCCTGGGGCTTCTGACATCACCTTCTGATAAAACACGACCAATTTGGTCATGGTAGGTTAGTCTCGGTCTTCCTCGGCTCCTATATCCTTCCACTTTTGCATTGTATATCTGTTTCGTCATTCTTTCATCCAACATTCTTTCTACATGTCCGAACCAACGCAGCATGCCCTTTCGTATCTTAACACCGACACTCTCTTTCAGACCAACACTTTCTCTCACGTCTTCATTACGAACGCGGTCAGCAAGCGTTATGCCACAAATTTTGCGCAATGCTCTCATCTCGACCGCATTTATTCTACTTTCATGGTCTCTCTACCATACCCAGCTCTCACTTCCATAAGTTAGCGTTGGAATTAGCACCGCGTTGTGTACAGCGAGCTTAGATTTGGCCTACCTAGAAGTTTACCCAACGCTCTATTCACGCTATTCCCTGCACTCACGCGTCTCTCCATATCAGTGGGGTACCTTTCATCGCTGCTAAAAGCACTTCCAAGATATACAATCTCATTCACTTGCTCCAACACTACATCATCAACCATAATCCTAGTGTTCGTTCTGGTTGTCTCTCTTTCAAATACCATTATCTTGGTTTTTTCGCATTCAATTGTAAGCCTTTCTTTATACAATCATCTTTCATTCTTCTTTTTTATTAGCTTCTATCATTACCCGCACATCACTCAAGGTTATCTTTAGTAGTCGCCGTAGAAGTACGTCCTTCGCGCAAATCATCAATGAGCTTGCTCCAACCATGTTCAAAGTCATTGTCCAGTGAAACCAAAGACCAAACCAGTCATAAGCAGTGACGGATGGAGTTCCATACATTAGTAAGTGATTATAATCGTAAAATTATCTGTTACCAGTACGTACTTGGCGAGTTGCGATGGTGTGACATATACGGTTTCGTCAGCGGAGCCCTGCTGCGGCGCCGGGTACTGCAGCGTGCCCAGCTCCACGTCCTTACGTGACAGCGCCTGGAGAACGAATTACTTTTATTTAATTATATCCATCACAAAAACTGGCACTCGCTCACTCGTAGAGACACAACACTCCAGGTAGCTGTTATTTGGCTGCGGATTACTGTAAAGTGGAGCTACTTCACCTGATGGGCTGCCACAATTCTCCCTAGATCTCATTAAAACACCCAGTACAAGACGAAAAGACATGTTTACAAGACGTATAAGCTAGCAGTGGCGAAGAGTCAATATAACCTGATTCAAACCGGCTTCCCTTTTGAAATTGGTCAATCTTCTCCTTCCTTGCATTATTTCGTTTCCTAATCCATTAGGATCGACGGGATCGGCTATCTGAGCCTAAGGATTTGTCGAAGATACAGATTTTTACATGGAGCGATTGCCGCAGAGCTCCGCAACCCAGGGGGTGAATCAGACCTTTCTTAGGTTAGGTCACACAGTCTTTCGAAATACAATTTCTTAGATAGCAAATATAGCATAATTATAAATTGCAAATATATAGATCAATCCAAAACCACGAATTTAGTGGTAGCATAAAGTATACATTTTTTTTACTACTCGTAAGAAATTTTCTGTAACCATAAACTTATTCTACTTGTATCTATCTAAATCTGACATGTTCTATTTCGTTTTCCCGTAAGTGAATTTGTTTCGAAAATAAACAGGTGACTGTCAAGTTATGACAGTCAGAGAATCAGTAGAACAAGAGCAAACGAGAAAGGAGATAGGAAAAAGCATAAGTGACTATGGACTTATGACAGAGCTAGTTAGTTATTGACGAGCTCGGTGACGCGGCGGTTCATAACGCGTCTTCCTGCGAGTGATTGAGGTCACCAGCAAGCTCCTAAGGAGTTGGTGTGTTAGCAGTAGAGGTGGCATCGCGAAGGTTATATGCTTTCCGACGTTGTATAAAAAAAAGCTAAAAAATCAGTAGCGTACAAGAGCAAGGGAGAAATAAATAAATATAGTCGGACAAATTACGCTTACTTTGGCGCCAGATGGCGCTAAAGTAAGCGAAGCTTGTGTCATGGGTACTAGACAACTGATAAACATACGTAAATATATATATTTTTTGTAAATACATGCATATGGTATATAAATAGTTAAAATAAAAAGAGGCATACTCCGTTGCTTTAGACATATAGAAAGAATGCAGGATGAAAGAATCACGAAGAAGCTATATAATGCGAAAGTGGAAGGATGTAGGAGCCGACGAAGGCCAAGACTTACCTACCAGTCAGGAGCCTTAGAAAACGCATGAGAAGAGCAATTAATGTTATTGAAGCGAGTGAGGTAAAGATCGCGTCACGTGGCGCTCGGTACTCTCCTACCTGCCTCGCGAGGGACTTGGCGTGAAGTTATAGATAGATAGATGTTAAACAAAAAGAGAGGTGATTGGGACAGCCACTCGCGTGTAGTCACTAAAACAAAAATCCCAATTGCACATAGAACAGTAAGCAAAATGTGCTCAACAGGGCTAAGCAGTACTTCAGTGCGGGGCAAAGACTTATATTATATAAGTCTCAAGTCAGACCGCACTTGGACTACTGCAGTCACCTTTGGGCGGGAGCACCTGGATACCAGCTTGGACCCTGTGATTCGATTCAGAGACGAGCTGTGAGAATTGTCGACAATCCTAAGCTTACACATGGTATTGAACCCTTAAGTTTAAGGAGAGACTTTGCCTCCCTTTGTGTGTTCTACCGATTGTACAACGGGTTGTGTTCTGAAGAGTTGTTCGAAATGATGCCGACAGCTACTTTTTATAACCGCACCGCTCGTCGACGGCGGGGAGTTCACCCTCACACGCTTGAAACGCAATGGTCGCGTACTGTGCGGTTCCAGAGAAGTTTTCTTCCGAGAACTCTCAAGCTGTGGAATGAGCCCCCAGCCGAGGTTTTTCCAAGGGACTACAGCATGGAGTTCTTCAAGAAATGCGTGAAGAGGTTTTTAGAGGGTCGGCAACGCATGAGTGACGCCCCTGGTGTTGCAAATGTCCATAGGCTACGGTGACTGTTTAACATCAGTCAGGCCGTATGCTTGATTGCCACCTTAGTGGTATAAAAAAAACCTCAAATTAGAAAGGATTACAATTTGTGTTTATTGTACGCTGGTCGTTCGGGCATTTATTATGGTAACAAATTATAGTGTTGGAGCAAGTGAATGAGATTGTATATCTTGGAAGTGCTTTTAGCAGCAATGGAATAGCGTGAACGGAGCGTTGGGTAAACTAAGCCAGAAGGCACAGCTCGCTGTACACAACGCGGTGCTAATTCCAACGCTAACTTATGGAAGCGAGAGCTGGGTATGGCAGAGAGAGCATGAAAGTAGAATAAATGCGGTCGAGTTACATACAAATTATTTGTAATATGTTGCAGTTATTAGTTCAAAAAGATGTTGTGATAGCAGACGTGTGAGATTTCTGTGATTTCGTTTTTCGGTGTTTTTTTATACGTCGGGAGGCATACAATATGCCTATAAGTTGAAGTTGGGAGCCTAAAATATAAGTATCACTCGCGCTATGCCACCTTTGCTGACAAGCAGAACACAATAACCATCTAGGTAGCTGTTATTTGGCTGCAGTTTTTCTATGAGGTACTTCCCCAGACGGTACGCTTTGATGCGCCCTACCTCTCTTAAAAACACGCAGACTAAGACAAACAGACATATTCATGCACACAAATGTTTGTCCCCTGTGGGAATCGAACGCACGCGCTTTGGTGTAATGGTAGCGTTATTAGCCAGAGCACCACCGAGTTCGCCATTATCGCACGTAGTTTCCGCCTGCGACGATTATATGAGAGGCACAGTTTTTACCACATCAACTACTTCATATACGAAATAGAACTTTTTTTCGCCATAGTATCATTGATGAGATGACACTGAAAAATATTTTTTTCTTGCGAATTCCCTTTTTATATTCGACGAGCTCGGTGGCGCAGTGGTGGAACGCGCTGTTACGCTACTTTGAACGCTCGTGGGTTCGATTTCCACACAGTACAAACATTTGCGCATGAACATGTCTGTTTGCCTTGGTCTGGGTATTTTCTATGTATAATAAGTATGTATTTATCAGTTGTGTAGTAGCCATAACACAAGCTTCGCTTACTTTGGGGCTAGATGGCGCTGTGTAATTTGTCCGACAATATTTATTTAATTATTTATACATATATCAACCCTTCGCTACAGTAAGTTACAGTATAGCTTCGGTATGTATTTTCGTATTATTATACTCACGGCAGCGAGTTCCGGTGCAGGAAACTCTGCAAAGTGTGCTTCAACACACCGCCACGGTCGATGCAGTAGCAGTTGACTGCGGACTTCACACTGCAACGCTGACAGACGCTCCTGAAACGAGAAAAAAAACAGTATTAAGAGGACGTGGCAAAAGGAAAAAGATTTAATCCTTGATCGAGCGTGCGTTAACGTCCAACGGTTAAGCCGAGATAGATTTACATGTAATCCACGGGTTGATTAACAGCGGATTAATTTTAAATCAAGGAACGAATAACGGATAAACATACGTACTCTAACGTCGGACGTAGGTACGAATAACGGATAATCAGACATAGATCAGACCTAGGAGCGATAAACGGCTACAACCTGGATGCAGAACGCCTGATCCGAAGGCGATTAACAGCTTAACAGACATATATTAGTCAAAGTCAAATGTTTATTCGCACAACTAAGTGTACAAAATGATCTTAGATTTAATTAAGCACATACGACTTGGTCACCTTTGTCAGGTATTGCAAAGATTTAAGGCTCTACTACCTCCTTACACAATAGTATATTCGTACGTCGAGCATTTCGTCATGTGTCATCAATAACAGAATAATTCAATTTTTAATTTTTATTAGTCCTTCGCTGTTTGTCGTCATTTGCTTTATAAATTAATTCTCATTTTTCTTTTTGTAAATTGTATTGAATTTAAATATAATAATTATTTTAATATTATAATTGAATTTGAAATTAACTAATAAATTTTAGAAAATTTAGTCATTTAGTGTATTTTTTATTTTATCCTATATTTGTCAAAGTTTGTTTGTGTAGCCTATGATTTTTCGATATATAATTATTTCGTTTCCAGATATTCGTTTACGGAATAAAAACATTTCTGGATTAGATAGTCGTTGAGTCTTTTATCAAACTGTATGTATTTAGTCTCTTCTTTTATGTCTTTAGGTAATTTATTAAATAATTTTACAGCCATATAATATGGACTACAGTTTTGCATTTTAATACGAGATGGTGGCAGGAATAACTTATTTTTGTTACGTGTTAAATACACGTTATGCATTTCGTGTTGTTTTTTGAATAGGTTTGGGTTAATATGTACAAAGGAACATATGTCGTGTATGTATATAGATGGAAATGTCAGTAGCTTGAACTTAACAAAGTAAGGTTTGCAGCTTTGCGTATTGTCTATTTGAGCTAATATTCTGACGCACTTTTTTTGAAGATTAAATAATGATTTTACATCTACACTGTTTCCCCACAGCATGACTCAATATTTAAACCAAGAGTAGGCATATGCGTAGTAGGCATAGTGCTGTTTCTATGTTTGTACTTTGCTTGATTGGAAATAGTGCATAATTATGTGAATTTTGATAATTTAGTTTTAAGTTTCTCAATATGATTCTTCCAATTTAAATTAGAATCGATATTTATACCAAGTAGGCAACATGTCTCAACAAATTCGATTGTTATATTTTAGACGGAGATATTTATATTTGGAGGTTTCTTGTTGTATGGTCTAAAATACATGGCTTTACTTTTTTAGGGTTCCGTACCCAAAGGGTAAAACGGAACCCTATTACTGAGACTCCGCTGTCCGTCCGTCCGTCCGTCCGTCCGTCCGTCCGTCTGTCACCAGGCTGTATCTCATGAACCGTGATAGTGAGACAGTTGAAATTTTCACAGATGATGTATTTCTGTTGCCGCTATAACAACAAATACTAAAAAATAGAATAAAATAAATATTTAAGGGGGCTCCCATACAACAAACGTGATTTTTTTGCTCGTTTTTGCTCGATATTGATAACGGCAACAGGTAGACACTTGAAATATTCACAGAATATTTAGTTATATATTCACTTTAAGAATAAATAATAAAATTAAAATATACAAATATTTAAGGGGGGCTCCCATACAACAAATGCGATTTTTTTGCCGTTTTTATAGATAATGGTACGGAACCCTTAGTGCGCGAGTCCGACTCGCACTTGGCCGATTTTTTATAATTTAGCTCAAGATTGTGATCGTCAAGCCAATTGCTCACGTCTGTTAAGGTTGTTTGCGTCAAACGGACAAGTTCCTTATCATTTTTAGCATTTAATTATATTGAGATATCATCGGCGAAAAGCACAGGTAAGGACTTGTTAGAGTTTAGTGCCTTTGGGAGATCATTTATGTACAGCAGGAACAGTACACACCCGAGCACGCTTCCTTGCGGTATAGAATTTGTCAATATTTTTATGTCTGATCGAATCTGCTCAATTTTTTTGCTTTGTTCATTATGGTGGTTAATTTGGACAAGTTGTTTTCTATTAATAAGGTAAGATTTAAACCAGGAGTAGGCAGGTGCTCTTATACCGGATCCATATAATTTAGATAATAATATTTTATAAGAAACTTTAATTAACAGTTGATCCAGAGCTCGATGGGGTCGTTTCGCGTGTCATTCTAACCGAACACGCAGGTTAAGCAACGTCGACCGCAGCCTGTCTATGGATGGGTTTATCTATCTCGAGTTTCTCTGGGTTTCGGAGGGCACGTTAAGCCGCCGGTCCCGGCTGTTGTCGATAGATGACAGTCGTTAAGCTAAGTCAGCGGCCCTCGAGCGGCTTGAAAACACTGGCCTCTGCCAATGCGCAATTGAGCAGCTTGGTGGAGTATGCTCTACTACACCTTCAGAAGGGAGACCCGTATACCCTTACTCCCCTTCAGTAGGATGAGTAAGAGTTGATGTGGATGTGATCCAGAGACCTCAGCTACTTGGCCTTCATGATTTTTTTAACTAGATTGGCAAACAAGCATGCGACCCGCATCAGATGGTAAGCGGTCACCGCAGCCTATTGACACTCGCAATATCACGGGGATGTTACTAGCGCGGTGCCAATTTTGTGACCTAAGGATGTTTCGTCACAGTACCCAGTAATTTCTTTGCCATATCTCACCCTTCATATAGCTGTTTGGCGGTAGGAATAGGTGAGACAGAGGTACCCACGCAGACGACTTTTGTACAAAGTCTCCCTCTGGTAAAATATCTGTATATCACTTACCTCCAATTGCCTCCTGATTTCCCTCTGTTTCTCCTTGTGCTGCTGCAGCGCCTTCGCGTACTTGCTCGGCTCTTCGGGGAACTTCACCAGGCCGGAACGAGCCACGAACAGGGTCCAATCCTAAAGACAAAATTACATGTTACAAATGACTTTTAGAATGGAATACGGGATGGAAGTACATGATCATCACCTTAAAAACAAAAGACTTAAATACCTGACCTGAACACGGTGAATATTACCAAACGAGACTCTCCGAATATTTTAAGAGCAATGACAGTTCAGTGGATGAAGAACCGGCCCCTAGACCAACAGGTCTGCGGTTCTAATCCTGGCATGTACCACTAAATTCGTGTTTTCGGATTTCTGTACATATTTGTAATTATCACTTGCTCGACGGTGAAGGAGCGACAATGGTCACGTACTGTGCGGTTCTAGAGAAGTTTTCTACCGAGACCTCTAAAGTTGAGGAGTTCCTTGCCGAGGTTTTCGCTAGGGACTGCGGCATGGGGATCTTCGAGAAAGGCGTGAGGAGGGTCCGCAACACGCAAGAGTGTCACCCCTGGTGTTACAATTGGCCAAAGGCTACGGCAAATGCTTACCATCAGGCAGGTTGTGTGCTTGTTTGCCACCTTACTTTACCACCTCATAAAAAATAATAATAATCCAAACAAGATTATTGGATATGTTGAGATTGGGTTACTAACCAGGGGACATGAAAAGTCCACTAATTTTTACAGAATGCGACTACCATTTGGCCAGAACTGCGTAAGAGCTTACTGGTGACCTCACTCACACACAGGAACACAACAACACTCTAGGAAGTTGTTATTTGGCTACGGTTTTCTGTGAAGTGTACATACTATGCTTTGATGAGTCCTATCTCACTTAAAAACGTTTAGACCAAGAGAAACAAACATGTTCATGCACACAAATGTTTTGTCCTGTGTGGGAATCGAACCGACGAGCCTTGATTGCATTGCTATTTACTTACTGTTTGTAACTTGGCGAGTTGTGTCTCCAGCTGCAGCGCTGCGTGGCGCCTCACGCGGGCTGCTTCAGCCGTGGGGTGCTCCAGGGGCCGCAGGTTGCGAATGGTGGCTTTCTCCGCTCGACGGCAAGCGGCCACGCGGGCTGCGCGCTCTCGTTCAACGGTCCTGTGGCGAAGATACATATCTCATAGACCATACCATTTAAAGGCAATATATTTATTTTTTATTTTTAATACAACATCGGGAGACATATAAGCAGACAGCCCACCTGATTTAAGTGGTTGCCGTATTCGCGCGATGCCACCTCCACTGCTAACACAGCAACTCCGTGGGAGATTACTGGAGACCTCACTCACACGCAGGAACACAACCACCCTCTAGAGAGTTATTATGCGGCGGCGGTTTTAAGTGAGATGGAGGTACTTCCCCAGACGGGCTGATTTGATGCACCCTGCCCCTCTTAAAAACACCCAGACCAAGGCAAACAGACATGCCCATGCACACAAATGTTTGTCTTGTGTGAAAATCGAACGGAACAAAGTAACGTAAGAGCGTGTTTGGCCATTGTGCCACCGAGCTCAGCTAGAACAGGAACCGCATCCGCCACTGTTACTGTACCGGCTGCTCTGGCCGACTGGTCTGGTCAGGGCACAAACGGCGGCGTATACATGCGGTTCCTGCGCCAGATGACGAGCATTCGAGAGACGACCGGAGTAGTCATGGCAACGATGCCATGCATCTACTATGTATGTATATCTCTAGTCATCTACCGCGGCCTCTTAATATGAAGCGTTTTCGTGATGAAATGCCACTTTCAAACAGCATTATCTCGCAAACTAATTATCGTAGAAAAAATTTACTTTGAGTTATATTACTGTCTCAATCTCCTCTTTTATTTCTGTCCTAAAAAAAATTTCAAGCATATTCCCTATAACGTATTATCTACTACAGTCGTATTCATGTACCGCCTATTTTTCGCGGTTGGTTTACGGCTGTAGCAGAATAATCAGCGTTTTGTTCATCAAGACAAAAGAAACAGCTGTGCCACCAACCATTAAATCGCTTTCCTGCGAAAGAAGGGGAGCCTTCTTGCGCAGGAAAGCGATTTAATGGTTCACTCATATGATTGTTTCCCTGGAGTGTACGCGTTTCTTCGTATAACTTACATTTATAAGCATAGTTGTTACTTGTAACATATTGTATATATCTCTATATCGTGACATTACTCACCAGCTGAGCACCTTAAGCTGATGCTGCAGGGCCTCGTTGACTTCCCCGACCACCACACCGGGGGCCACTTTCACCGGTGCTTCCTCTATACAATCATAATCATAGACAATATTGACAACCAATGAATAACAATCGTAGACAAACATTGAGAGCATAACGTAACCTGACACGTGTTTTTTGTTAACACAAATGCACCCAATCAAATGTGCACATAACGACAGATCAGGCTATACAAAACCATGTAATACTCACCTTTACTACTCCGACATAAGACGCATGGAGGTATAACTAGATATGTCGTTATCTGCACTGCCTTATGTTCGACAAAAAGGAATTAAAAAATATTAGTAGTAGTATGGAGCAAATGACAAAGCATGATAGTAATTTAAAAAAAAAACAATGACTTATTACCATAGAACTTAATAGAGCGGCAATATTGTTTTGTTTGTCGAAGATTCCCGCCGAAAAAATACCGCCATCGCTGCGCTCTGATTGGTCGACACCACCTAACAGCGGGTTTCTTCCCGCGCTTTTGACGAGTGACATTGTCGTTGATGTTGGAATTTTACTTTTTTAATTTTGATAATCTTTAATTGCATAAGCGATAGTGAAAAAACTCAAACGCAAATTCGTCTATGCACTTTTCACTATCGTTTTGCGGGTAGTACTTAAAATGTAGGATTGGGTCTGGGAACTCTTCCCGAATAAGTTTTCAACGGAGTTCCTGAACTGGGACATCTAGAATTGATAAGATTTTGAAATGGTTCTAATATAAAAACAGAGAGTTGTTATTTGGCTACGGTATTCGCTGAGGTGGCGGTATTACTCCAGTCGGACTGCTTTGATGCACCCTACCTCCCTTAATTGCCCCACGTCAGCGCTCTATTCGGTTCATTGTTTGATGAATCGTCCAGAACATCCCTAGACAGTACTTCATTAGTTTTTTTAAGAGGACATACGTTCTCTGACGAATTATATATTAAGGTACGGAATAACGCTGTCGGACCTCTGTCTATCATCTCGTTCATTATGATACAATGGTTGCCCTGATCGTCTCTGCTATACGTGTTTCTACGAAACATTCTCAGGCACTATAGATGTTAGTCGTTTTTCTGACCTAACATCTAAGACAACCTAAGAGCGCTATGAAATAATTGATGGTGAGAGAATACAATGTAGTTTATATCAACTTGTCTGTAAACTTGACTTTCGCAAAATAACCGTGTACAGGGTGTCAACGACAACATTTCGATAAAATCCGTTCAGCCCATTACTTTGATGTCTAAAAAATATTACATTACTTTTGACAGGTATAGAATCTGTGTTGCTTGCCGTACGAGCATATAACATGAAAAGTATTAGGTATATTTTATACAACGAAGAATTAACTTTTTGTTTGCATATTTTTTTTACAAGTTCTACTATGTCGGGAGGCAAACAAGCTTAGTTTTGATATGGAACGATTGCCGTCAGATCTCCACAACACATCGGGAAAACCACACCTTTCTTAGGTTAGATCACAGGTGTTTTTGAATAAATAAGATAATCACACAATTAGTACTAAATGCTGAAGTCCAGGAAAGAAAATGGGAAATTCGCAGTCCGTATGCCCTCTTAAGAAACAATGTAGGCACCCGTTCGCTTCGTCGCATTGTCCATAAGGCGCTTTGCAAACGGAGGGGCTGGCCGGGCCGGTCAATTTCGCCGCGAACGATAGGACAAAGGGACTCCTATATTACCAAAGCACACAGAAGGTAAAAAGACCGCGCCGCCGGTGCCTGGCGGTTTATTGCTTCGCGGTGAAAAAAACGGCTGGTCCCTCCGTTTGTAAAGCGCCTTAGACTCAGCGAAAAGTCGATTCAAAATTTGTTGTGATATTTAACGTTTAGAAATATAATCGTAAACAGACATATAAAATAAAGAGGGCGCGTCAGCGTCAATGTTGACGTCAATGTGTTTAGTACTGCTGTATTCAAAACTTTTTGGGCAGGCTTCCAAATTCTTCTTTGTAAAACAAACCACTTAGAAGAGTAAATTGAAATTTTAGCATACATTTTTTCATTTTTATTCCGTTTTACTGGGTAAAATAATTGGTTGTCTGTAAAGTCGGTTTACGGACGATAATTTTACGTGATAACGTCATAAGAAAACATTCAACAATTGACAAAACAGTTCACGTGTAGGTTGTGTGCTGCCGCTGTCTCTCTTCTACTCGGACGCATCGGCCGATGGAGGGGAAGAGAGATAGATGCGTCACAAGCCGAACGCTTAGGCCGATCGTGCGTGCAGCCGGCGTTCATCGATTTATAAGACGTTGTCACGTCAAAAAAGCACCCTTATATAAGTCTGCCAACTTGCTGAGTGGAGCGCGCCAACGTCTATGCCACTACTTGTCTGGAATTGTTCGCTCTAATTGAACATATGCATAATTAATAAACCTGCGAGTGACTTGTGTACTAAGAAATAATGGACATAACAATCAATTCAATAAATTTATTAATTACGCAAATGATTTTGTTCTTTGTCGCAGTAAATAAAACACACGGGCGAGACTGACGCTTCGGCGCTCATTTAAATCAATAACATATCTTAATAGTAAAAAAAACATGCAATTAAAAATAGTTAGATAATAACACTGACGTCACATATGTACAATCATGCACATTATTGACGAGTATTGTATTAGAACATACACATTAGTTCCATGGCCTAAAAAAGCACATTATTTGTGTTATCGCCTTTCCCTTACCTCTCTATCTGTTCCTAGCTCTATTGTACTAATCTGTTAATGTAATATTTACGATAAAGAAAATAAGTAGCAGGGATATGATAAAAACAGGCATTTGATCAAATGTCCAGGTGATTTGATTTTTAAAATGATTACTTGATCAAATTCTTATTTTAAATATGATCAAATCCTAGATATTTTTTACGAGAATGAACACCCAGACCGACTTATACTTATGTTACCATTTTTTAGGATTTTAATAAAATGACTAAATTTATATAGGAATTTGATATATAGCTTTATCATATTCCTAAACAAATTTAGTGGTTTGAGTTTCATTTTATTTCATGCACCGTAATTTAATCAAATCACTTAGAGAACTTATCAAATTCCTACTTTTCCCAAATCCCTGCGATGGATATAACCAGTGCCAATAAAAAAAAATCTGAAATAGCCGTACACGTAGTGCCCTCTCATTTGCGTACTGTTCTCTCATGACGTCATCCACAGTAGAGTTAGACAATTTATGTCCTGTCCGGCTTTTTATAGATGGCTAATGAAATACATAACAATCAAAATGGAAATAGAAAAATACGCTGTCGATTTATATATTTTTTAAGCACAAATTAAAGTCAAAGATAAGTTTATTACAGAATTCGAAGCTGATTATTCAATACATTCGTATTTTGAAGATGCTACATTATGTACAGTAATTTCACGGCAACCCTCGACAGGCCACTTATGCTTTTTTTAGTTTACATCAATCTATTATTTACTTTACACTATTCTATGCCTACAAAGGTTCCAAATCTGTGAAAACTGACATCACTTCACTCAAGACTTCAATAAAATTATACATTCACAGATCTTTTTGAGACCAAACGAAAGCTATGAGCATCATAACAAAATCAGAAATTTCATAATCGACTACATTTAAAAACATCACAAACTCATGTCAGACTGAAAGAAGGAATTTCGTGGCTATATTTGGCTTAGTTTAGGCACTGAAGCAATTGTTTTGTTCGTATTTTTTATGGTACTCTTTCAGCTTATTATTCCATCTCCAATATTATGTCGACTGCACCTACTGAATACAACGAAATTTGCAAGTAAGAGGGCATGATTGGCACTGACATTTTAGATTAAATTCATTACAGGCACAGGGTACATATATAATAAAAGTATGTCACGTATACTTGGGTCGCAAAACTATCTGAAAGCCCATGCAACACCTAGGGACGACATTCAACACGAATATTACAATTCTCTTACTGATTTCTACAGGCGCCATCGGGGGCGTCACGGCCGCTATGCGAAATAATCGTTAAAAAATATTAGTTTCATATATTTCGTACCAGCCCTACCAAAGTAGGGATTCTACAAGTAAACAACATATATTCATGGGCAAAATTTATGAGAGGGAACTCAAAAAGTGGGAGACCGACATTGAAAGAAACTACGCGAAGGAAATTTCGATATACTATATTGCTCTTTTTATTACGCCAAAACGCTAAGGAATATGCCATAAAGAGCAATGAATGTCTACTAAGGCACACAACAGTTAAAACCAGGGTGCTGGCTTGATCGTCAACTGAACCGTACATCTTCTCGTCATTTAAGTTCCATTCATACAAACAAGCGCATGATTCAGCAATTGTCATTTCTTTATTGTTTTATGTGTAGCTAAATTGAATAAAAATGTGATATAGTTTAGTAAAGATTCAATTTGGTTGAAATTATGTGTATGTAGCAGCAATCAACAGAATTTAATAGAATATTAATGAAAAATAAAACACATAATAAAAATAAGCGTGACCTTTTAACATGTGGCCTATTTTTAAAAGTTGGATTACAAATGGTAATTGATTAGCACTTTCCGCTGTATGAGCCCATACATGTCGCAGCCTATTCGTTAAAATAGCAAATTGTATGGACGTCCGGTCCGATCTAGCGCTAATTTTCAATTGCACGTTTAAGTAGGTTACAACCTAAATTAAGTACTTAAACTTTGAACGGTTTAGCTAATTTGAAGATAACTGGCTTAAAAGCTGTCGCTTGATTCAAATGTCATAAATATGGCGTCTATCTGGCTTTTTTTTACGAATGTATATTTCTGGAATAGCCCAAAAGAATTTGATCAATTAAAAGAGTGATATATTAAGGTATTTCAATTTGGTCTTATATAGTTTAGTTCTGCAAGTGAATAAAATTTTGATTTATATATGTTGTATTTGATACAACATATATAAATCAAAATTTAATTCATGCTCGATGGTGACCTTGCCGCGTGTCATTGTAACCGAACACGCAGGTATCCCTGCATTGGGATGAGTTAGGGTTGGTACAGTAGTAGTATGATAGAATTTAATGAATCATCAATACTTCTCTTTCTGGGCATACCTATATATTGACTCACAAGCCATATATCATAACGTTACTGAACTAAACGGCTAAATATAATTAAGCTTTCTTGTTAAAATTCGTTTTACAATTTGTTCAAGTGTCCTGTAGCCCATTTAAATGAATGGAGGAATTTAATGACCACGCTAGACACTTATTTAACTGACTAATTTAACCCGTCGACTGCGACATGATTTCGGTCATTCAGTGAAACATAATAATCAATTGCCATTTGATAGCAAACTTTTAAAAATACATTAGTTATATGTCAAAAGATCACACTTTCGTTTATTTTATGCATATATTAACCTATTTTCATTCTAAGCTTAACCCTGATATAGTCTTTAATATATATTAATAGGGATTAATTGGCGGTCACGTTGTCTTTTTATTATCCGCAATAAGAGACAGATAATTGGTCAATTCTACTAACACTAATTAATAAAAAAAGCGCTACCGATTTCAGCATTACGACAAGGAATCACAAAATAATGTTCAATGCAAAATAACAAAGGCCTAAAACAGCGCTGTCAGATGGACTATGAGAGTTACCCACAGAAAAAAGGCCAAAATGTCTAATTATTGAAAATGACCATTTTAATACGTCCATGAATCAATCAGGCGCATCGGTCATACTCAATGAAGAAACACTACCATCAAAGTACGCCGTATGAATGATTTAATACGCAGAGCATATGCGGCAGTAGAGGGCGGGAAGGCATGCATGTTAGAGCGATATGAGGCGCCTTACGTGCGTAATCCCGCGCTGGCACAGTCTGCGTCACTGTACACACACTACACGTTAGCAGGTTCAAACGCACCTCCATATTTGACACGATTGGAGGAGATAATTTGCAATGGTTGCCGTTAGATGGCGCTATATTGAATGTATCATAGTATGTGATTTTGAAAAACGCAGCCAAATAACAACACCCTGGAGTGAGGTCACCAGTAAGCTCGTAAGAAGTCTGGGTGTTTTTAGGAGAGGTAGGGCGCATCAAAGCAGCTTGTCTGGTGAAGTAGCTCCACCGCAAAATCGCAGCCAAATAACAACTCCGTAGAGGGTTGTTGTGTTCCTGCGTGTGAGTGATATCACGAGTTCCTATGGAGTTGCTGTGTTAGCATCAGAGGTCGCATCACGCGAGTGATACTTAAGGTATTCGAAGTGTTCATAGGCTAAGCTAACCGCTATACATAAGGTGGGCCGTATTCTTTTATGTTTGCTACGGACACAACATATTAGCTTACTGGTAACCTTTCACTCACAGGAACACAACAACCTTCCAGAGAGTTGTTATTTAGCTGCGGTTTTCTGTGGGGTGAAGGTACTTCACCAGTAGGACTGATTTAATGCGCCCTACCTCTCTAACTGTGAAGTAACCAAGCACGTCGAATATATCGCCAGGTGCTTCCTAGAGGCAGCAAGAGCGCGTGCCATCAGCCGCGACAGAGGTATATTTACTTACGTTTTGACATCTACCTCAAATTATGACACATGCAATGGTAGCGCCATCTACGAACATTTGTGTAGAGGATTTGTCCGTCGTCCACATTGTGAGATCACATTGGCATACAACAAATTTACAGTTGACGTGTATTCTCGATAATCCAACTATAGTTAATCCCGTGACTACTAGAATTGTTCCCAGAGACTAATACGATATAGATTAATCTTATAATTTTAGATTTTTTCCCAATTTCATGAGTTTAATTCCTACCATCTTTTTTTAAAGTCTTTTTCTGAAAGTTTAATTCCTCGCAGAACCCTAAGTCTTTTTCTAAAATAAAAGCGCCCAAAATACTCCTTATAACAACAGCTATCTGCCAGTGAGCGTTCTGTCAAAATCTGTCCAGCCATTTCGGAGATTAGCAGACAGACAAACAAACATACAGACGGACAAAATTTTTAAAAATTGATAGTGTGGTACAAGTATCGTGTACATTCATATGCATTTAACAGAAAAAAGATTTTATTTATTATTACAAACAGGCACTTAAACTGTATTTATCGTATATATAAGGAGGCAAAGACAAAACTGTTTAGTATCTTTATCACTTTTGATTGTCTTTGTTTTTTTTTTTCATTTTGTAACTATTGACGTGCTATTAATAATAATAAAAAAAAAATGCAAGCGGTTGAAAATACGGTGAAAGCATGTAAATTTGTTTCCTTCTATTTTTCAATAATAATTTCCAGGCTAACACTAAACATATTATAAACGTATTTTGAATAGATAATCTATTAAAAAAAAACAAATCTGGGTGAAACATGTAATCGAGAAATGACACAGTAGCCCAGTGATGTGAAAACTGTGCCCAGAATACCGAGAATACATTGTCGTTAGTTACCATTGAATTATGTTCTATATCCACTCTTTATGGTCAATGGTGCCTCCATAAAGTTAAACGTCTTTGGATAATAGTATATACCATTGTGAACTCACGCTGCATTCTTATTTAGAACACTCTGTTAAAGCATAGACTATCACCATAGACAAATATAAATAATTCTTACTCTGCAAATAGAAGCAAGGATAAAAAAATATATAGCACAGAATTACAAAATAATTCATGGTTTTGTAATTTCATGATATGGCCACAATTGTCTATGGTAAGTCAAATACAGCTTTCAATCATAACAAAGTCAAACAAAACAACCGACTTACTTAATAACGCCAAATCTATAAAATAAAACATTGTTATATTAAAATTTCACTTTGGTCGTATATAAATTATCAACCGACCAATCAAACAGTGTGTATTCGTTGGTAATTTAGCGATATATGTCTAAATTCCACGACCGCAATACAATTTACTCTTATTACAACACGTTACATCTAGTTATGTCGTAATTAAAGCCACGGCGAACTTCGGTCGAGAAATTTCGCAAAGGTGTCTCGCTACACTTAGGCATAGAATAAACAATAGTTGGAAAGAAAACGGTGTCTACAGGATGAAACCGAACAGAATGGAGTTGATGTACAATATGTTTATTTTCCCTTTTGGACCAATGAGGTTAGTATTATTCTATTTTAATGTTTAAATCTCTAGAGATATCACGAAATCACGGCAGATTGTTTTTTTACACTACGACGGGAGGCATACAAGCATACGGCCCACCTGATGTCAAGCGGGCACCGTAGCCTATTAACGCTTGTAATATATTAAGTATCACTCGCGCGATGCCTGCTCCGCTGCTTACACAGCAGCTCCTTGGGAGCTTACTGGTGACCTCACTCACACGCAGGAACACAACAACCCTCTAGGGAGTTATTATTTGGCTGCGGTTTTCTGTGAGGTGGAGGTACTTCCCAAGACGGCCTGCTTTGATGCGCCCTACCTCTCTTAAAAAATCAGATGTCGAATAATCTCTTCTATTGCGTTTTCTTACTAAAATATCTAGCGATATGACAGAATACTAACATACTTTCAATGATCGACGTATCTATACACAATGCAGTGTTGGTCCCAACGCTAACTTATGGAAGCGAGAGCTGGGTATGGCAGAAAGAACATGAAAGTAGAATAAACGCGGTCGAAATGCGAGCGCTGCGCAAAATTTGTGGCATAACGCTTGTAGACCGCATTCGCAATGATGATGTTAGAAACAGAGTTGGTCTGAAAGAGAGCGTCGGTGTTAAAATAAGAAGAGGCATGCTCCGATGGTTCGGACATGTAGAAAGAATGCAAGATGAAAGAATGACGAAGCAGATATACAATACAAAAGTGGAAGGATGTAGGAGCCGGGGAAGGCCAAGACTTACCTACCATGACCAAATTGGTCGTGTTCTATCAGAAGGTGATGTCAGGAGCCATAGAAACCGGCGAGCGTGCATGAGAAGAGCAATGAATGTTAAAGCAGCGAGTGAGGTATGTAAGGATCGAGTCACGTGGCGCTCGGTTCTCTCTGCCTACCCCGCAAGGGATTTGGCGTGAAGTTATAGATAGAGACGTATCATTCAGTAAACAAAATGTAGTAAAACGGGAATAATTTTGTTCGATATAAAATGAAAACTTATAATAATATTTTGTTTTGTACACCACGTCCAGTTGATTCATAGCACTTTGCGAAAACACCATAGCAATAATAATAATCTTTCGTTGAAATAATTCCAACAATTGAGTCTAATTCAGAGGAGTTACAATCAAAACTTTTAGTTGGCCAATACTCATCGCATTATATTTAGTTCCAAAGTAATATTCGAGTCTCTTATGACATTTCTTTAGAATCGGCGCCGATGTCACCTGCAGTCCGTAACGGCTCTCTCGGCTAATATCTCTCTCGCTCTTTTTCCTTTCGAATTTTTTATAACAATTTGACAATTAAAATCGATTTGTTCACAGCCACGCTGGCTCCCCGGTCCCAAGTCGGCGCTCGTGGAAAAGAGACAGAGGTATGGCCCGTATATTATTCTTTTTTTTTTACTAGGTTCTTTATAAGAGCTACGCTTCCTTCTATACCCTCCGACACGTAGCAGTGAGTTTATTTACTACGCAAAATCGTGTCAACGGGGCTCTGTAAGTTATTTCCTGCTTATATGCGAGCGTTACGGGGTGTGCACTTTTGATTCTACCAACGATTGTTTATACTATGCCAATGTCACGGGCGTGTCTGTCGTTTTTTTTTTTTTTTTTTTTGTTTTATACCACTAAGGTGGCAAACAAGCGTACGGCCTGCCTGATGGTAAGCAGTTACCGTAGCCTATGGGCATTTGCAACACCAGGGGTGTCACTCTTGCGTTGCCGACCCTGTAAGAACCTCTTCACGCCTTTCTTGAAGAACCCCATACTGTAGTCCCCTGGGAAAATTTCGGCAGGGAGCTCATACGTTTCATACGTGTTCATGACAGTACGTACTAAGTAGCGTATTCGGTACGTACCGTGGTGGGATCCCCCCCTCTTGGCATACAACTTCAGTTTGTCCCTCAGGGCTCCGCGTTCGCTCTCCAGCGAGTCGATGTCCTGCTGGAGGTGATCCATCGTCTCTTCGAACTCTTTCTCTTTGCTGGAAATAATAAATGAGAATGTTATTTCAAAGTCAAAGTCAAAGTCAAAATCTTTTTATTCCGTAAAAATGGCTACATTTGTTTGGAATCGTCACAATTTTTTTTTTTTTTTTTATTGAGTTGATGTCACTTGGTGTGGAGCGGTTATCATAGCCTATAAACACTTGCAACATTAGTATCACTCGCGCGATGCCACCTCTGCTGCTAATACAAGTCCTAAGGAGTTTGATTAGACTGGTGACCTCACTCAATGCGATTTTCTGTGACTTCACCAGATGAGCTACTTTGATGCGCCCTACCTACCTCTATTAAAAACACCCAGACCAAGACAAACATACATGTGCATGCACACAAATGTTTGTCCTGTGTGGGAATCGAACCCACGAGCGTTGGTGTCAAAGTATCGTAATAGCGCGTTTCACCACTGCGCCACCGAGTTCGTCAAATTACCAGATGCTTGACAGACTTTTCGGTCTGAATGGAATGAAGTGGATTGTGCCTCGTTACCTCTGCCTACCCAACAAGACATCTATAAAGATATAGATCAATAGATACTTCTTCATAGCGTTATCACGTTTCCTTATCTATTAGAATTGGAATCCTCAACCTTAAGACTAAGGATTTGGCGAAGATACTGCCGTCAGACCACAGCCCAGAGGAAAAACCAGATTTCAAGCCAAGATTACACGTTTCTAATTAAAATATGAAATTAAAATTAATTGTTTGTACTTATGTCCGTTATATACTTTGAAACCATTCAACCGATTTTTTGACGAGCTCGGTGGCGCAGTGGTGAAACGCGTTGTTACGCTACTTTGACACCAAAGCTCGTGGGTTCGATTCCTACACAATACAAAAATTTGTGCGCATGAAGATGTCTGTTTGTATTGGTCTGGGTATTTTCTATATATAATAAGCATGTATTTACAAAAAAAAAATGTATTTACGTATGTTTATCAGTTGTCTAGTACCCATAACACAAGCTTCGCTTACTTTGGGGCTAGGTGGCGTTGTGTAACTTGTCCGACAATATTTATTATTTATTGATGATGTGGCCCCAAACCGGTTTCATTTGTTTTTGTTTCAATAATGCGACGATGGTTTTAGACTACTAAAACAATGCGATATTTAATGCACATTGGGTCCGTTCATGAAGTCTTAAATAATTTTTAGACTTTCGGATTTAATCACTACGGATCACGGCGGATATTTGATTTCTTCAACATGCGCGTTTCTTTATGATGTTTTACTTCACCGCTTACCAAGTGATAATTACAATACAATACGAATACGTCAAGCGAAGGAGTTTGTTTGTTTGAACGCGCTAATATCTGAAACTAGCGGTCAGATTTGAAAGATTATTTTTGCCTATGATAGTCCAACTCTTGAGGAAGGTATAGGCTATTCATCATCAAATACGACCCTCAGTAGCCGAGAAAGAATTGTTCACGACGAAAACAGTGAGAACAAATACACCACGTGTATGCGCAACGTATAGCCACCGTCTCAAACCAATGTAATATGAATAAATATGAATATGAATATGTACTTGTCCACCACGAGAAACATTTGTAGACAGTATTTGTAGTTGTAAACATTTGTATCGCAAATGCATGTAAATAAAGGAAAATAAATAAATAAAGTAAAATAGTAGCATCTAGCATAAGGAAAATAAACGTATAGTTATGGTATTGAATTAAATGTATAGAATAAGTAGAATACGAATGTAAAATTAAGTCACTAGGATTAAGAAAACTTGTAAATAAATAAATAGTATGAATAAACGAGATATCGAAGGGGTGAGGTATGGAGAGGGGACGAGGCGGGGGAGAATAACGCCGTGAAACTATACGCGCGTTGTATGGCGTGCCGACTACCTGGAGCGCGCCGACGCGCGCATAGAAATACCGGCGCCCCGCCTCGGATCCGTCATTCTACCGATCGAGAGCAACACAAGCGGACGTCTCAGAAGAACAAGAAATACCTCTCTCCTAACCTCAGCCAGCACGATCTCAGAAAAGAAGCCTTGCCGTAGTTATTTGGAATACTGAAGAACACCCCAACATACATACAGTCCACTACTCTGGTGGCGCGACGCAACGTCACCAACATTTAATGGTCCTTCCGAAGCCGGATCACTGAGCCACAAGAAAGAAAAATATCAAGAAAATGGTTACCACAAGAAGCAACCACGGCAAGGAGAACGAGTCTGCTACAGAAACCACCGGCAGCAGCGAAACCGTCGTCACAGCCGAGACCGGCGCTACAACGGCCACCGACGCTACAACTGCCACCGACGCCACAACTGCCACCGACGCCACAACTGCCACCGACGCCACGATGAACACCGGCGCCACGACGACGCCGTCTACAAGTAAAGGCGGCCCGGCCGACACATCGGGAATTCAAGCCACGCCCGCGGCCAGTACTACAGCTACAGTCGTCGAACGCCAGTCAACGCAGTTGATGCCGCCGCCGCCACCGGCCTCGACACGGACGCTTAAACCCGCTCGGTCACGCCGATCTGCAGCCTCAAGCAGAAAGCTCCTCGCGGAGTTGGAGGCTAAAGAAAGGCTAGCCGAGCTGGAACTACAGCGTATCCGCGCCGAAGCCCACTTAGAAAAAATCAGGCGAGCGAGAAGAGAAGCTGAGTCATCGGAGTCAGAAGAGGAAAACGACTTAGCACCGCAACGAATCTCCGATTGGTTTAATCGCCAACCCGAACCCGAGAACCGGGTGCCACCTATGGATGAAGACATCAACGCACTCACGGCCCAGCAGAATACGACAACAGAGGAACGTCGCATCAACGAGGACGAACAAGGGCTAGTCGCCCGTGTTGAGAAGACACACGAGCGGCAGACGAAGCAGCCCCCACAAGTCTCCGCGATAGACGTCACAACGCTGTCCGCCGCGTTTGCAGAAGCCATCCATATGAGCAAATCCAGGAAGAAATTTATACCAGACCTACCTCCGTTCAGCGGCCAGTGCCACGACTGGCTACCATTTAAAGCAGCATTCGTCGAGTCTGCACCGAGCTTCACGGCGGGCGAGAACGTCGCCAGAATAAGGAAGAGCTTACACGGAGTCGCCTTGGAATCAGTCGGCGCCCTCCTCATGAGTAAGCCTCAACCAGAAGACGTCGTGAACTCGTTGGAAAGAAGATTTGGAAGATCCGACGCCCTGCTTATAAATGAAATGGAAAAAATGAAAACGCTGCCTCGACTCACCGAGAACCCACGCGACTTGTGTATCTTCGCGAACCGCGTCGCCAACACCGTGGCCATGATCGAGATGTTGGAGCGGCCGCAGTATCTACACAACCCTGTGGTACTACGGCTCATCGTCGACAAGCTCACTCCGATCCTACGCAACAAGTGGTACGACTACGCGGCCCAACGAAGAGACACACCCGAACTGAAGAACGTCGCACAGTTTCTCAACAGTGAAGCCGACAACAGCGCTCCGTACGCACTGCCCGAGCCCACAACGGAGAACAGGGACAACAAGAGCGTCAGGAAGAAAATTGAACGTACCTACGCCACGACGGAACCTAAGAAAAAACCCGCTGAAGAAAAACCGCCATCATGCCCGTGTTGCCAAGAAAACCACCAACTACCGGCGTGCCCGCGATTCGCTAACGCGAGCACTGACGAACGCTGGGAAGTTGCGAAGAAGAGCCACATCTGCTTCTGTTGCCTTACGTACAAGCATCGCCGCTCCGTATGTAAGGCCAAGCCCTGCGGTGTCAACGGCTGCTCCTTGCGACATCATCGCCTTTTACACCACGAGAGGGCGCCGCAAGCAGACGTAGCCGCGCCGACGCAGCCGACGACTGAGAAGAATGAACAAGTCATCGCGTCGGCAATAAGGCAGGCAGCGAGCGACGCGACAGTATCGAGCCGCGCTTACCTCAAGATAGCCCCGGTAACACTGAGGGGGCCGCAAGCCACGGTGCAAACGTACGCGCTGCTCGACGAAGGAAGCACGGTCACGATAATCGACTCTTCACTCGCCAACACACTCGGACTCGACGGACCGAACGAACCGATGTGGGTGCAAGGCGTGAGCGGGGCGGAGATAGCGCACGACAAGAGCAAGAGGGTGAACGTTCTCATCAGAGGCCAACACAGTGAGGAAGAACTGCAAATTAACAACGCACATACAGTCTCGAGCCTAGACATCACGACGCAGTCTATCACCGAGCGAGAAGTGAGAAACTGCCCGCACCTGAGGGACATCAAGCACGAGCTGCTGTACACCAAAGCCACGCCTAAGATACTCATCGGTCAAGACAATTGGGAGCTGATCGTGTCACGTGTCATTAGAGAAGGTCGGCGAGATCAACCCGTGGCTTCGAAAACTCTCCTGGGCTGGGTGTTACACGGCTACACCTCACAAACAGCGCCTGCAACGTTCTGCTGCGCTCATCTTAGCAAGATAGAGCCGGCCGACCCCATGGAGGACATGATGAAGAAGTACTTCGCGCTAGAGTCGCTGTCAATCGAGCCTAGGAAGCAAGACAGCGACCCCGAACAACAAGCTCTCCGAATATTAGAAGATAAGAGCCGACGTCTGCCCGACGGCAAATTCGAAACAGGGCTACTATGGCGAGAGCAGAATACGCAAATACCCAACAATCGTCCGGCCGCGCTCAAGCGACTACGCAGCCTCGAGAAAAAACTTGATCGCGATGAAGAATTGAAAGTGAAATACAACGAAAGAATGAACAATCTGCTGACGTCGAACTACGCTGAAAAGGCAACAGCGCCACCTAGTGTGAGAACGTGGTACCTACCTCACTTCGCCGTCTGCAATCCGGAGAAGCCGAAAATTCGCGTGGTCCACGACGCCGCGGCTAAATCGCACGGCCGTAGCCTCAACGATATGCTGCTACCCGGACCGGACCTACTGCAGTCCTTGCCTGGCGTCATCATGAGGTTTCGTCAACACAACATCGCTGTATCGGCCGACATAAAGGAGATGTTCATGCAGATCAAGATACGCGACGAAGACAGGGACGCGCTCCGCTTCCTATGGAGAGGCGACCGACGAGAGGGGGAACCGGAGGAGTATCGAATGACCTCCGTAATATTCGGTGCATCGTCATCGCCGTGCACCGCCCTGTACATCAAGAACAGAAATGCAAGAGAACACGCAGCGGAGTATCCGGAGGCAGCGAGGGCGATCGAGAAAAACCACTACATGGACGACTACTTGCAGAGCTTCCCGACTACGACTGAAGCACAACGAATCGTCAGAGAGGTCAACCACGTGCACCGACAAGCTGGGTTCGAGCTACGCGGATGGGCTACGAACGACAAAGAGGCCACTAGCCAGATCGCCGAAAGAGCCGAACGAACGACGGTCCCCATCGGCGGGAGCGAGCTAGCAAAGACGCTCGGACTGCTATGGGACACGAATAGCGACTGCGTACGTTTCCGCCTCAACACCAGAAGAGCTCCGTCGGAAGTACTCAACGATGCACGCCCGCCGACGAAACGCGAAGCGCTGAGCATAATCATGTCGATTTTCGACCCGCTGGGCTTAGTTTCACCGATGACTACGCCGGCGAAGCGTATTATGCAAGACACGTGGCGCTACAAGACGGGATGGGACGAGACGATACCGCCGGAGCTGCAAGGAAGATGGAGCCGATGGCTTCAACAGCTGCGCGACTTAAGCGACTTGCACATACCTAGGTGCTACGACGTAGAGCCGGCTATCCGCTACGAGCTGCATGCGTTCGTCAATGCAAGCGAAGAGGCGTACGCAGCCGCGATCTACTGGCGCTTGCAGCGAGCAGACGGAAGCATCAAGGTCGCGTTAGCCGCAGCGAAGAGTCGAGTTACACCAACGAAGCCCATCTCCGTGCCAAGACTGGAACTCCAGGCCGCAGTCCTCGGCGTCCGTCTAGCCAGATCGGTCGCAGAAGAACACGACTACGAGATCGCTACGAAAACCTATTGGAGCGACTCACGCACCGCTCTGGCATGGATCCGCGCCGAGCCTCGCACGTACAAAACATTCGTAGCGCACCGGCTGGCAGAAATAGAAGAGTCGACCCGAAAAGACCAGTGGAGGTGGTTGCCGTCAGCCGACAACGTAGCAGACGACGCGACCAGAGCTACGCCGACCGACTTCAACGCGCAGCACAGATGGTACAAGGGACCGGCGTTCCTGTATCAAGCTGAGTCGACTTGGCCCGTTGAAAATAAAGTCGAGATTCCCGCGACCGGCGAAGAGAAAGAAAGGTGCCACACACTCCAACGACGACCACAACAAGCGCACCTGCCGAATATCGAGCGTTTCTCCAGTTGGACGAGGCTATTGCGAGCGACGGCGAGAGCGCTACAATTCATCGACCTCTGTCGAAGAAAGCTCTCCGACCCGGAAAAACAGCTGGTAGCCGCTATACGTCGCAAACGAACGCGTGCGAATCCGGAACGAGACGGAGACTGGAACAAACCGACGACCCCACGCGCCTGCAAGCGAGCCAAATCCACCACTAAGCCTACGGAGAAGAGCGAGTTCGTCGTGTTAGAGGCGCGCTACCTACTCGCAGCGGAGAAACTCTGGATTCGCGCCTCACAAGAAGACAGCTACGGAAACGAAATAAAAAGAATACAGGACGGCCGGACACCGGATAAAACCGATCGACTCGCCGCGCTAAGCGTCTACGTAGATGAAGACGGTATACTACGACTTAGAAGCAGATTAGCCGCGGCCGAAAACTTAACAGTGGAAGCGGTGCGACCGACCGTACTACATGGGAAGCACGCTTACACGAAACTGTACATAGCTCATGTACACGAGAAACTTCACCACGGAGGCACCGAGATAGTGGTTAATGAACTACGTCAACGAATGTACATAGTAAAGATCCGACCAGCTGTTAAAGAAGTCATCGCCCGCTGCGCCGTCTGCCGACTAAGAAAAGCGAAGCCGGCGACGCCATCCACCGGTGATCTGCCCCCCGCACGCTTAGCTCACCACGCCCGGCCCTTTACTTTTACAGGGTTGGACTACTTCGGGCCCCTGGAAGTCACAGTGGGAAGACACCGGGAGAAGAGGTACGTCGCGCTCTTCACCTGCATGACGTCGCGAGCGGTGCATTTGGAAGTCGCCGCCTCTCTAAGCACGGACTCCGCCATCAACGCCCTCCGCCGCTTCATAGCTCGGCGGGGATGCCCTACGGAGCTGTGGAGCGACAACGCCACAGCATTCCGCGGGGCGGACCGCGAGCTCTCCGAAGCAGTGAAGAATGAAGCCGCCGCACGCCGAATCAACTGGCGCTTCCTGCCCCCTGCCGCGCCCTTTATGGCGGGGGCTTGGGAGCGCATGGTGCGAACGGTGAAGGAGGCGCTGCGAGCCACGCTGCACGAGCGGTACCCGAGCGACGAGACGCTGCACACACTGCTGGCAGAGGTGGAGACAACGGTGAACTCCCGCCCTCTCACCCATGTGGCGGTAACGGCAGAGGACCCACCAGCGCTGACTCCGAACCTGATTCTGATCGGGCCCGACTGTCATGTGCCTGCTCCGGGCACCTTCAGCGAGCACGACGCCGACGCCCGTCAGCATTGGCGACGCGCCCAACAGCTCGCCGACTGCTTCTGGCGACGCTGGGTGCGGGAGTACACGCCGGTACTCCGACACCGGCGGGAGCCATTCAGCACTGGAGTCATACCTGCCGTCGGGGACGTCGTAGTCATCTGCGACCCGAACCTCCCGCGGAACATCTGGCCGCGAGGACGCGTGACGAAGACCTATCCGGGCAAGGACGGCGTAGTTCGAGTGGCCGACGTCGTCACCAGCAAGGGACATACGCTGAGACGGCCGACCAAGAAGATCGTCGTGCTACCAGTAGAATCGCGAGGCGACGGCGGGAGAAATGTTCACGACGAAAACAGTGAGAACAAATACACCACGTGTATGCGCAACGTATAGCCACCGTCTCAAACCAATGTAATATGAATAAATATGAATATGAATATGTACTTGTCCACCACGAGAAACATTTGTAGACAGTATTTGTAGTTGTAAACATTTGTATCGCAAATGCATGTAAATAAAGGAAAATAAATAAATAAAGTAAAATAGTAGCATCTAGCATAAGGAAAATAAACGTATAGTTATGGTATTGAATTAAATGTATAGAATAAGTAGAATACGAATGTAAAATTAAGTCACTAGGATTAAGAAAACTTGTAAATAAATAAATAGTATGAATAAACGAGATATCGAAGGGGTGAGGTATGGAGAGGGGACGAGGCGGGGGAGAATAACGCCGTGAAACTATACGCGCGTTGTATGGCGTGCCGACTACCTGGAGCGCGCCGACGCGCGCATAGAAATACCGGCGCCCCGCCTCGGATCCGTCATTCTACCGATCGAGAGCAACACAAGCGGACGTCTCAGAAGAACAAGAAATACCTCTCTCCTAACCTCAGCCAGCACGATCTCAGAAAAGAAGCCTTGCCGTAGTTATTTGGAATACTGAAGAACACCCCAACATACATACAGTCCACTACTCTGGTGGCGCGACGCAACGTCACCAACAAGAATAGAAAGTAAAACAAAGCGGTCCCACGGGATATCCGCGAAGTTCAGTAGGCCGATTCTACTAAAAACTGCACTGCAGCGCGGCGTGTGTCAAAATGCGTACATTGTGACGTTTCGTTAAACGTCGCTGCTGTCAGATCGCTTGACGAAACGTCAAAATGTACGCATATTGACACACGCCGCGCTGCAGTGCAGTTTTTAGTAGAATCGGCCTAGCTGTAGTAGTTATATATTTTTTTATTCAACGTCGGGAGGCATTCAAGCATACGGCCCACCTGATGTAAAGCAGTTACTGTAGCCTATTAACACTTGTATGATCTATTAAGTATCACTCGCGCGATGCCTCCTCTGCTGTTTACACAGCAACTCCTTAGGAGCTTACTGGTGACCTCACTCACACGCAGGAACACAACAACCCTTTAGGGAGTTATTATTTGGCTGCGGTTTTCTGTGAGGTGGAGGTACTTCTCCCGACGGGTTGCTTTGATGCACCCTACCTCTTAAACATCCAGACCAAGACAAACAGACATGTTCATGCACACAAATGTTTGTCTTGTGTGGGAATCGAACCCACGAGCGTTGGTGTCAAAGTCGCGTCATTCACGACTGAGCCACCGAGCTCATCATATAAATCCTAACACGGGAATTTAGTTATACATGCTGACGACAGAATTGGAACCGGGGTCCAGTTAGTTAACAAGCTAGTTCTTTATCCACTAGGCTAACGCGTACTCGCACATGATCAGTCTCAATTAGCTCAAAAAAACCCACGTAGGCAAAATGAAGCGATTACCGTTTCTTAGAAACGCTTACTACTAGCTACTGAAGGAAAGCATCGTGAGGAAACCCACGCATCCAAGAAATTATATATCAATAAAATCGGCCAAGTGCGAGTCGGACTCGCGCACGAAGGGTTCCGTACCACTATCTATAAAAACGGCAAAAAACACGTTTGTTGTATGGGAGCCCCCCTTAAGTATTTGTTTTATTTTAATTTAATTATTTACTCTTAAAATGAATATATAACTAAATATTCTGTGAATATTTCAAGCGTCTACCTGTTACCGTTATCAATATCGAGCAAAAACGAGCAAAAATATCACGTTTGTTGTATGGGAGCCCCCTTAAATATTTCTGTTATTCTATTTTTTAGTATTTGTTGTTATAGCGGCAACAGAAATACATCATCTGTGAAAATTTCAACTGTCTAACTATCACGGTTCGTGAGATACAGCCTGGTGACAGACGGACGGACAGCGAAGTCTCAGTAATAGGGTTCCGTTTTACCCTTTGGGTACGGAACCCTAAAAACGCGTGCGACCTTACCTAACAATGATCTGGTTTTTACCTCTGGGTTTCGGAGGTCAGACGGCAGTCGCTCCATGTAAAAAACTGTATTTTTGCCAAATCTTTATGCTTAGATAGCGGAACTCGCCAATCCTAGTGGATTAGGAAACGGGATAGACTTAAGAAGCTTACTACTACACCAAGCCAAACTCATCCCACTGCAGAGATACAGAGTCTCCCTTCATCGAAAAGGGTTTAGAACATATTCCTTCTCGCTGCGCATGGACACGAAGGACACAAGGACTTAGCTTAACGACTGTCATGTATCGACAACAGCCGGGACCGAGGGCTTAACGTGCCCTCCGAACACGGAGAAGCTCGAGATACTGACAAGCTCGGTGGCGCAGTGATTATTGACGCCACTTTGACACCAACGCTCGTGAGTTCGATTCCCACACAGGACAAACATTTGTGTGAACATATTGTTTGTCTCGGTCTGGGTGTTTTCTTTGATCATAAGCAATGTATTTACAAAGAAAAATGTAGCCCGGCTGGGACAGTACCCCTATCTTTGAAAAGACCTCAACCAAATAACAACTCCCTGGATGGTTGTTGTAATCCCGTAAGTGACTGGTGTTAAAAGGAAACTCCTGAGGACATGCTGTGTTAGCAGTAGTGGTGGCAACGATGCGATACTTCCTGTATTGCGAGAGTTCATATGCTACGGGAACCAATTTAGTACCAAGTAGGTGAGTATGTTTAAATATCTCTCACGAAATATAAAAATAAATCTGTTTCATGGTACTTATTTGAAAAAGAAACCAGAATCAATGTAAGGATTACGGTTGATGATGATGTGTTGGAACAAGTGGATGTGTTTGTATATCTTGGATGCGCTTTCAGCAGGGTTGGAAGGTACACCGCAGATGTGGAAAGACGAGTGAGTGCTGGGAACAGTGTGAATGGAGCGTCGGGAAAACTTCTTGGCAGTAAAAAATTGAGCCAGAAGGTACAACTCGCTATACACAATGCAGTGCTGGTCTCAACGCTTACTTATGGAAGCGAGAGCTGGGTATGGCAGAGAAAGCATGAAAATAGGATAAACGCGGCCGAAATGCGAGCGTTGCGCAAAATTTGTGGCTTAACACTTGTAGACCGTATTCGCAATGATGATGTTAAAAACAGTTGGTCAGAAAGAGTCTGATGTTGGTGCTAAAATAAGAAGTGGCATGCTCCGTTGGTTCGGACATGTGGAAAGAATGCAGAATGAAAGAATTACGAAGCAGATATACAACACAAAAGTGGAAGGATGTAGGAGTGGAGGAAGGCCAAGACTTACCTACCATGACCAAATTGATCGTGTTTTATCAGACGGTGATGTCAGGACCTTAAAAACCGGCGAGCGTGCATAAGAAGAGCAATGAATGTCATTGAAGCGTGTGAGATATGTAAGGATCACGTGGCGCTCGGTTCTCCCTGCTGACCCCGCAAGGGATTAGACGTGAAGTGATTGATAGATAGGATTATGTTCCATTCCTCTGTCTACCCCCCAAAGGGTCTGCCATAAAGATACTTAAAGTTAGATCAGTTACAAACCGTTTCAGTTGGTTGTTTGCGTCTTCCAGCCGCCGCTGTAACTGTTCGGCGCGCAGTTCCGCGTCGCGAGCATTCGCGGTCAGTTTGCGTTCGCCGAGCTCCCGGCGAATCTGCATCTCCGATAACTCTTCTTGTTTCGCCTTAAAATCACAGATCGAGCAGTTACTTACTATTAAATCTATAGTTAACGTGAAGTCGTGTATGAGAGCTATGAATATTAAAGAAGCAAGTGACGTGCGTAAGGTTCTAGTGGTTAGTAGTTTTGACGAGCTCGGTGGCGCAGTAGTGGAACGCACAGTTACTTTACTTTGACACCAATGATCGTGGGTTCGATTCCCACACAGGACAAACATTTGTACATATCTGTTTGTCTTGATCTGGTGTTTTTAAGAGAGGTAGAGTGCATCAAAGCAGCCCGACTGAGGAAGTACCTCCATCTTACAGAAAACCGCAGCCAAATAACAACTGCCTAGAGGTTTGTTGTGTTTCTGCGAGCGAGTGAGGTCACCAGTAAGCGCTCGCAAGGAGTTGCTTAGCAGCAGAGATGGCATTTTGCGAGTGATACTTAATATATAGGCTTCGGTAAACACTTTACACCAGGTGGGCCGTATGCTTGTATGCCTCCTGACGTTGTTGTAGCCTATTGGCATTTGCAACACCAGGGGTGTAACTCGTGCTTTACCTCTTCGCGCCTTTTTTGAACACCCTCTCCGTCCCGTGGATGAACCTCGTCCGGGAGTTACCTGAGAGTTCTCGGAAGGTAAACTCTCTGGAATCGCACAGTACGCGACCGATGTAATTCTAGTGTCATACCAATAGGCTACGGTACCCGCTTTACATCAGGTGGGCCGTATGCTTGTATGCCTCCCGACGTAGTATAAAAAAATAAGCAAGCTGAAGTGTGAAAAAAGTGAAGAGAAAAGGTTCTTGAACGTCGCCCCCGTAATGGTAAACGCAGTGTGGGACAACCACCACTAGATGGAACTACTACACCGACCCTAACTCATCCCACTGCAGCGATACAGAGCCTCCCTTCAACCGAAGGGGTTTAGAGCATACTCCACCACGCTACTCAACTGCGGATTGCCGGAGGCCAGTGTTTTCAAGCCGCCCGATGGCCACTGACTTAGCTTAACGACTGTCATCTATCGACAACAGCCGGGACCGACGGCTCAACGTGCCCTCCGAAGAACGGAAAAGCTCTATCTATAACTTCACGCCAAATCCCTTGCGGGGTAGGCAGAGAGAACCGAGCGTTACGTGACTCGATCCTTACATAACTCACTCGCTTCTTTAACATTCATTGCTCTCTTCATGCACGCTCGCATGTTTCTAGGGCTCCTGACATCACCTTCTGATATTACACGACCAATTTGTCATGGTAGGTAAGTCTTGGCCTTCCTCGGCTCCTACATCCTTCCACTCTTGCATTGTATTTCTGCTGACGCTCTCTTTCAGACCAACTCTGTTTCTAACATCATCATTGCGAATACGGTCTAGAAGCGTTACGCCACAAATTTTGCGCAACGCTCGCATTTCGACCGCGTTTATCCTACTTCCATGCTCTCTCTGCCATACACAGCTCTCGCTTCCATAAGTAAGCGTTGGGACCAGCACTGCATTGTGTATACACGCTATAGCGAGCTTCTGGCTCAGGTTTTTACTGCCACGAAGTTTCCCAACGCCACATTCACACTGTTCCCAGCACTCACTCGTCTTTCCACATCTGCGGTGTACCTTCCATCCGTGCTGAAAGCGCATCCAAGATATACAATCTCATCCACTTTTTCCAACACTTTATCATCAACCGTAAACCTTACAGAAAACTTACGGTAATAATTACGGAAAAGATCGAGATAAATAAACCCATCCATAGACAGGCTACGGTCGACGTTGCTTAACCTGCGTGTTCGGTTAGAATGACATGCGCTACACACTAGATGGAGCGAAGACCTGAATTAAAATAACGCCTTAATCTGCTGACCTTCAGTGCTTTTCTCAGCTCCTTAATATCAGCCTCTTTGTTTTCCAACTTGATGGTGAGCGTCTTCGTCTCCTCCAGCTGTTTCTTGACTAGCTGCGCCCGTAGTACCACTGGTGGGGTGGGCTGAAACATAACAAAAACTAGATGAGTTGAAGTTTGATTACAATCGCTACTTTTGAACCCAATGTAAAGTGACTCGCTGTTTTGTTATTATCGGGTAGCATGCAAGCACACGGCCTACCTGATGAGAAGCTCCTAAGCACCGCGCGAGTGATACTAAGTGTAACCGCTTGACATTAGATGAGCCGTATGCTTGTCTGCCTACCGTAGTTGTACAAAAAAAAATGTTAAATTGCTACCCTAACGAACGCTTGTTGTTGCATTAGGTATCACTCGCGCGATACCTCTTCAATTATTAGTCCCGATATATCACACACTTCACCTGCACATTATTTATTTTATTTTATTCGGAAAACAAACATAAGCTTGGTAACATAATATATTAAAACATAAACTAAACAGACAATAAAATGCCACTACATGTTTCCGCATACATAAATCTAAATAATCGCTTACCTGCATTAATAAGAAATGTATATAAGCACAAATATGTACATTCTTAGAGTTAGGAAATCGACTCAAACCAGTGTTTTAATAGCCTTTCATAAGCGTAATTTTCGAGTTAAATAAATAAAATACTCAATATAATATCACTATTTATCACAAATGTAAGGACTCTATCACACTACCCTTACAATATTAGTCCCGATATAACACTATTTATCACAAATGTAAGGACTCTATCACACTACCCTTACAATATTAGCCAAATATAACACTATTTATCACAAATGTAAGGACTCTATCACACTACCCTTACAATATTAGCCCAATATAACACTATTTATCACAATTGTAAGGACTCTATCACACTACCCTTACAATATTAGTCCCGATATAACACTATTTATCACGATTGTAAGGACTCTTTATCACACAACCCTAACAATATTAGCCCGATATAACACTATTTATCACACAACCCTAACAATATTAGCCCGATATAACACTATTTATCACAATTGTAAGGACTCTTTATCACACAACCCTAACAATATTAGCCTGATATAACACTATTTATCACAAGTGTAAAGACTTGTATCACGCTACCCTTACAATATTAGCCTGATATAACACTATTTATCACATGTGTAAAGACTTGTATCACACTACCCTTACAATATTAGCCCAATATAACACTATTTATCACAACTGTAAGGACTCGCTTACAATATTATTCCAGATATAACACTATTTATCACAAATGTAAGCGCTCTTATCACACTACCCTTACATTATTAGCAGGGTGGGTTAAAATTACCTTGTCGGTGGCGACGTTGGTTAAAGACATCATGTCGTACTCCTTGTTCTGGACGAAGGTGGACAGCTTGTTCACCTCGGCAGTGACCTGGGCGAGGGAGTGCTTCACCGTGCGAACAGGACCGTGGTCATCCTAATAACAGACATATTAAACACATTATTTGACGAGCCCGGTGGCGCTGTGGTGATACGCGCCATTACGTTAGTCTGACACCAACGCTCGTGGGTTCGATTTCAAACATTTGTGTGCATGAACATGTCTGTCTGCTTGTCTTGGTCTGGATGTTTTAAGAGAGGTAGGTCGCATCAAAGCAGGCCGTCTGGAGAAGTACCGCCACCTCACAGAAAACCTCAGCCAAATATCACCTCCCTAGAAGGTTGTTGTGTTCCTGCGTATGCGTGAGGTCACCAGTAAGCTCTTAAGGAGTAGCTGTGTTAGCGGCAGAGGTAAGTGATACTTAATGTGTTGCAAGCGTTCATAGGCTGCGGTAACCGCTTTACATCAGATGGGCCGTATGCTTGCTTGGTCCTCAGACGTTGTATATAAAAAAAAAACAAATAACTACTTGGTAGTTATTTGTTTTTTTTTTTGTTATACAGCATCGGGAATCATACAAGTATACGACTCAACTGATATAAAGTACATAGGCTACTGTAATAGCCTATGAACGTTTGCAATGCAAAATACATACTGTTGTTATCACCCCTGCTGCTAACATAGCAACTTCTTATTAGCTTATTGGTACAGTGCGTCCTAAATACCGGGATAGTAAGTTTTAAATGCCGGGATAGTAAATTTTAAATCCTGGGATAGTTAAATTCAGAAACCGAGACAGAGATACAGGAGGTAGGGAGTTTTAAATTCGCGTACTACACGCTTTTAAATCCCGTGTTAGTGCGTATTAAATGCCAGGATAATGTGTTTAAAATCTCAATATAGTGAATTTTAAATTCCGGTATGGTGAATTTTAAATGCCGAGACAGTGAGTTTTAAATACCGGGATGACAGTGAGTTTTAAATACCGGGATGACAGTGAGTTTAAAATCTCATTATAGTGAGTTTTAAAGGCCTGGATAGTTAGTGTTAAATCCCGGGATTTCGATATCAGAACAACTTCCTGGTACTTTGGGATATTGTCTAAATAAAGGGGACGTGGAGATTTACCTGTTGGTACATCTTGTCGACGGCGGTGGTCCACAGGGTGTTCAGCGCCGTGTGGTCGAGCGGCGCCGACTCGCCTCTCTCCCCGGCGGTGCACGCGCACGCGCACGCAGCTCGCGACGCCAGGCACGCCGCGCGCGTGCACCGCCACAGCGTGCGAGCGCAGTCGCCGCGGAGACGCTCCAGCAACTTAAGAAAATAAATATTTTAAGGGACACATTGTATCTTCGGTAGACTTCTTCTACGGGCTCAATTGTACCGCTCACTTAACAAAACAACTATAAAAAGCTAAATGTTTTTAATTCATTGAATGACGAAGGGCTCGGTGGCGCGATGGTTAATAACGCTACTTTACACCAACGCTCGTGGTTTCGATTCCCACACAGGACAAATATTTGTGTGAACATATTGTTTGTCCCGGCCTGGATGTTTTCTACGTATCATAAGCAATGTATTTACAAAGAAAAATGTATTTACGTATGTTTATCAGTTGTCTAGTACCAATAACACAAGCTTCGCTTACTTTGAGGTTAGAGTTCACCGGTTCGAACCCTGATTGAGACGCGTGTCACTAAGTTCGTGTTTTCGGATGTATGTACATATTTCTCATTATCACTTGCTCGTTGAGGCAGTGAGTGGACCTTCATAAGTCAAAGTCAAAGTCAGATCTGATGACATTTGCTCTATATAAAAATCAGTAGTATGTATGTATGACCCCAACAATCCTAATGGATTATGAAACGGAGCTATACGCAAGGAACAAGAAGATACTAAAGCCTGCAGTGTACCTGGTGGTCCAGTTCCACTGCGTCCAGGCTGACGCCGGGCGGCAGTCTCCGGCGGATGCTCTTCAGTTGCTGTTGGAGTGCTGCGGTGGACGTACATATCGCCTCGTGGAGCTGCCCCAATTCCAATTGACGTTCGGTTGGCTGGAAGTTGATAAAAATATATTGAACTCGTAAACTTGCGTCATATGTATATACAATGTGTTTGTGCACGGTATGTGTGTAGTCTCAGTAATTAGGAACAACCGTCTGGCAAGTGGCAATAGTGGCATTGGCAATTAGTTTGTTTATGTAAATTAAAAGGACCCATTGTATTTTTTCTCTAAGAGTATTGCCGATCTCCTTCTCCTCGGAATTCAGTGCAGATGCTATGTTCAAGCAACAATAACGCTTAAACGTGAATAGATACGATTAGGATCTTGCTACTGTTATTTAGAACAACTCAAATCGTTTTGAATTAATGCATAAAAAAAGTATTATAATGGGAAAATTTTTGGAGTAAATTAGGTAAACATAATTTTTGTGTTATAAAACGATAATTTAATTTTTTTTCTAACGTTTCACAACTTTTTGGATACTTTATTGAATCATATTCATTTGCCACTACTTATACCTTTTAATTAAATTTTTTTTCAAGTTAATACGACTCCAACTTCTTGTAATATTGTATTTTTAGTGCACACGCGTAAAAAAATCTCATTAAATAATAAAAATGGGGGTGGCTCTGAGGGGGCTGAGTTTAGCCCCTACATGTATAGTATTTTTTTGGATTATATTGAGTGTAGAACCCGCCCTTAAAGTTTGTCGGGTGCGAGCTTTACAAACACATTGTATACTTGACTTACGTGCTTCGTTCACTCTCTTATCTCATGATCATAGCACAAAAGAAATAAATTGAACATTTGACATGGTCGTGACTTAACACCGAGAAACAAAAGTTAATTGCGTGAATTGTTTATGCGTGAATTCTAAACCTAATGTACGTGCACCTGCACGACTAGTGATGGTCCCGGGTTCAAATCCTGGCGTGTACCACTATTCGTGTTTTCGGATTTATGTACATATTTGTAATTATCACTTGCGCGGTAGTGATGGAAAACATCGTGAGGAAACACGCACGTTCAAAAAATTATACTTCGAAATACGTGCGACCAAACTTAAGGGAGGTTTGATTTTCCCTCTGGGTTGTGAAGGTATCGCTAAATCATCATCGTCAATCAGCATCTTCGTCAAATATTTCGGCTTAGGTAGCGGACCCCGCCGATCCTAATGGATTAGGAAACTGAATAACGCTAAGAAGAAGATACAGTAAGTACAGTGAGCTAATCACGTGCAGTAGTTACCTGGAGTACGTGAGTGAGGGCAGTCGCGTCGGCGTGCAGTGCCCGTGCGAGCGCGTCGAGCGCCGCGCACACGTGCAGCGCGCCGTCGCGGCACAGCGCCGCTGGCGTATCGGAGCCGAGGTTCAGGGCCGACCACATCGCCGACAAGTACGTCCAGCAACGCTCCACACCTGAACAACATATATTTTTTTCTTTATACAACGTCCGGAGGCATACAAGCATACGGTCCACCTGATGTATAGGGGTCACTCGCGCGATACCACCTCTGCTGATAACACAGCAGCTCCTCAGGAGCTTACTGGTGACCTCACTCACACGCAGGAACACAACAACCCTCTAGGGATTTGATATTTGGCTGCGGTTTTCTGTGAGGTCGAAGTACTTCCCCAGATGGAATGCTTTGATGCGCCCTACCTCTCTTAAAATTTGGCGTATATTTGTAGTATTAAGAAAAAGATTTATGCAATTTTTTTTTACTACCGTTCTCTAAATCGTTAAAATGATATTATGTTTGAGTAATTACATACATACATGTCATCACCCGTCTCCCATTGTGGTAGGCAGAGACTATAGAACGCCAGGTGCACCGATCCAAACATACCACTCTCGCTTCTTCCACACTCATCGACCTCTTCATGCATGCTCTAAGGTTTTGGTACGACGTCATATAAAAAAAAACGCCGAGTCAAATGTTTTATTTTCCTTCGGATGCCTAACGGTTGCTAGAGATCACATAGGTCTATATATTTATGTGAAGAACGGTAGGAAGTTGTGTGAAAGGTTTATGGTAGTTACAAAACGCACCGTCCAGTGAGCAGTTCTCGTCCAATTCGTTACTCTTCAGGAGTTGCGTGGCGCCATCTAGCGCCCGCTCCTGCTGCAGCGCGTCGGGTAAGGCGCTGGCCGCGCGGAGCAACACTTCCGGCGCGCACGTGTCCAACGCTGCACTCCACATAGCCACAATACACTGAAAAAAAAAATGGGTGCGTGTACTTATGTACGCGTGAGAAGTTATACTTCTCTGGCATCATTAAATAAATATTTAACATTAATAACTTAATAATATTTAGAATTAATTATGTTAAATAATAATATTTAAATTTTAACTATAGCGCGATCTACCGGCAATACCGTGAAACATTTAGCAGCTTTAACCTATTGCCCATTTTTAACTATAGCGCCATCTACCGGTAATATCGTGAAACATTTAGCAGCTTCAACATGTACTTTTGTGTTCGAGTGCCACGCGTTCACTCTCGCTCTGTCTCTTTCTATTCCCTCTCCATGGTAGCGTTAAACGTTTAACGCAACCTTGTTGGAAGTCGCATTAGAAGTATAATTTCAAAAACAAATGGATATTTATTAGAGATGCGCCGAGTACACAATATTTTTGTAATGTTTTCTCTTTACAGGACCGAGTATCCGGCCGAGTTACTCGGTTCGGTTTAGGTGAGGGGCACTGGGTACCAGAGCGGAAGCCGGAAGGATCAGGGTGCTATAGTGCTGTGAGTTACAGATAGATAGGGTATAATAATTAATGATACTATCACATAAAAGAGGTTTCAATTTCACGCTCATGATCACAGAAGGCCTATTCTACTAAAAAGCATAAAGCTAAAAACCATACAGCATAGTGTAGTTGTCTCAAAAGTGAGCACCAGAGAAATTGATTTGATTTACCTGATATGCAGAATTATATTACGAAATTGCTACAGAATTGCTAAGGAGTCTTTCTTTATTTAATTGTAAACTATGGACTTTATATTAGCTTCGCTCAAGAATGTACAATTATATAATAATAATGATGACGAGAACCTCGTGAAAGCCGAGAAAGAGATTTTATCTAAGTACTTGGACTTGGCTCACGAGGTTACCGTCATGTGGCGTCCAGTCCACTCAACGAGCCTCGCACTTTATCTTGAGAGGCTCTCGCTCGATAGTTGGGTCAAGAACCAGATACAGAAAACGGTTCTTCTGAACACTGCCCGCATTGAGAAGAGGTTCCCACTCTGGAGCCTAACCACGGGTAGCTTGGGCCTTCGCTGCGTTACCGGCGGATGCCCCCCCCCCCTTTTATATTTTTTAAATGTATTATTTTTATAATCAATTTATGTTTAAAAAATGGAGTAAAGTTGAAGATTTTAAAACCCAATTACTGTCACATTCTATCCACAGTATTGGAATATTATTATTTCTATTACTCATGCGACATAAGTAATATCTTTGCGCCCGTTGTTACGGGTGATAAGTCGCTATTTGCCCATTTTAAAATTACAACATGAGTTATGAGTAAACCACCACTCCATTTGAGTACGACAAGTAAACTTGGCGCACGTAGATTGACGAGAAAAAAAAAATTAATAACGCCCCTGGACCCCAATTTTCGACGACGGAATAGTTCCGCATTCGTAATAAAAAATAGTATCTCCAACTCGAGCCATGTTGTCGATTGCCCACGAGAGCGAATGAGCGCACGAGCGAAGCGTGACAACTTCGCTCTCGTGGGCAATCGACAACATCGCACGAGTTGCCCAATATACTATTGTGTATGAGGATGTCAATAATTGGATGGGTGACGGACTGGAGCCATGGAGTGATCACTGTACCTGTATCATGTGCAATTGGTACTCAAGTTGGCATCGGAAGCTGTACTGGACCGCTGTGTGAGACTTGGTCACCGCTTCACGGTCCCACACGTTCACTGCTGGGAATCTGAACAAACACAAAAATGTTCATATTTTTTATACATTGCCGACATCTGATGTAAAGCGGTTGCTGCATATGAACATTAAGTATCATCCGCGCGATGTCACCTCTGCTGCTAACACAATAACTCCTTAGGAGCTTACTGGTGACCTCTCTCACACGCAGGGACACAACAACCCTCCAGTTAGTTATATGGCTATGGTTTCTTTTATACTACGTCGGGAGGCATTCAAGCATACGGCCCACCTGATGTAAAGCGGGTACCGTAGCCTATTAACGTTTGCGATATATTAATTACACTCGCGCGATGCCTCCTCTGCTGCTTACACGGCAACTCTTGGAAGCTTACTGGTGACCTCACTCACACGCAGGAACACAACAACCCTCTAGGGAGTTGTTATTGGCTGTGGTTTTCTGTGAGGTGGGGATACTTCCCCAGACGGACTGCTTTGATGCGCCCTACCTCACTTAAAACATTCAGACCTAGATAAACAGACATGTTCATGCACACAATTGTTTGTCTTGTGTGGGAACCGAACCCACGAGCGTCGGTATCAAAGTTGCGTCATTCACGACTGAGCCACCAAGCTCGTCAAAAAAAAGTCTCGTCGTGGTTTTCAAGAATCTGGAGATACTTCCCTTCTCCACCCGTGGGCATTACGAAGACCATACAGCCCGCTATGCGTGCCTAAATGTAAAAACTATGCTATAATGTGAACGAACCTCTCTCTGATTTGTCCAAGAATGATATCAGCCTTAGTGGTCAACCGCTGCAGCAGCAAGATCAACAGTATGGCATCGTGATCACCTGCGAACATAAATGTATCCACATTAACATTAAATGAATCTGGGACGTAAGCGCCCGCTACCACGTAAAAAAAATACGAAAAGTTGTATGTGTTGTATGTATATGTCCCTTGCGGGGTAGGCAGAGAGAACCGAGCGCCACGTGGCTCGATCCTTACATACCTCACTCGCTTCTTGTAACATTCATTGCTCTTCTCATGCACGCTCGCCGGTTCATGGGGCTCCTGACATCACCTTCTGATAAAACACGACCAATTTGGTCATAGTAGGTTACCGTAGCCTATTAACGCTTGTAACATATATCACTCGCGCGATGCCTCCTCTGTTGCTTACACAGCAACTCCTTAAGAGCTTACTGGTGACCTCACTCACACGCAGGAACACAACAACCCCCTAGGGATTTGTTATTTGGCTGCGGTTTTCTGTGAGGTAGAGGTTAATAACCACCAACGCTCGTGGGTTCTGGTGCTTACTGGTGACCTCACTCACACGCAGGAACACAACAACCCTCTAGGGAGTTGTTATTGGCTGTGGTTTTCTGTGAGGTGGGGATACTTCCCCAGACGGACTGCTTTGATGCGCCCTACCTCACTTAAAACATCCAGACCAAGACAAACGGACATGTTCATGCACACAAATGTTTGTCTTGTGTGGGAATCGAACCCACGAGCGTTGATGTCAAATTCGCGTCATTCACGACTGAGCCACCGAGCTCGTTATAACGCTAAATCCCTTGCGGGGTTGCCAGAGAGAACCGTAGGCCGATTCTACTAAAAAACTGCAACGCAGCGTGTGTCAAAACGTACGCATTTTGACACATGCCGCGTTGCAGTGCAGTTGCAGTTTTTTAGTAGAATCGGCCTACCGAGCGCCACGTGACTCGACCCTTACACTACCCTTATTGATAAAATATATATTTAATAAAAAGTATCCTATGTTACTTCTGATACCTCCAAGAATATGTGTACAAAGTTTCATGATGATCGGTTGAGTAGTTTTTGCGTGAAAGCGTGACAAACAAACGGACATTCACATTCATAATATTAATAGGATGTTACAGCGACTACAGTTACAAACTAAATGAAAATTTCAAAACTGTATCTATTATGGTTCAAAAGTTACAGTCTTATGACAGACGGACGGACCGACAGACGGACAGCTGAGTCTTTGTAACAGTAACTCCATTGGTACACACTTTGGATGCGGAAGTCTAAAAATGCACTCACCAGAGGTGGTCATGAAGTGGTCAGGCAGGCAGGCGGCCAGCATATCAGCTCGTGCTCGAGCCTGCGAGAGCTCCAGCGCCCGGAGCTGAAGATCGATGGATCTAGTAGAGGCCCTGGACGCGTGCACCAGCGAGCCCAGCTCGACCGGCGGAGACGACCTGGCCACCGGCTCCGGAGTGGACTCCTGCTCGGAGCTTGGTGCCGGAGAACCTAAAATTGAAAAGTAAATACTTTAAAGAGGATCTCGGTGGCGCAGTGGTTAATAACGCGTCTTAGCCACCGACGCTCGTGGGTTCTATTCTTTCTTTTTTTTATATACTACGTCGGGTGGCATACAAGCATACGACCCACCTGATGTAAAGCGGGTACCGTAGCCTATAAACACTTGCAATATATCAAGCATCACTCGCGCGATGCCTCTTCTGCTGCTTACACAGCAACTCCTTAGGAGCTTACTGGTGACCTTACTCACACGCAGGAACACAACAACCCTCTAGGGAGTTGTTATTTGGCTGCGGTTTTCCGTGAGGTGGAGGTACTTCCCCGGACGGGCTGCTTTGATGCGCCCTACCTCTCTTTAAAAACGTGTCGTGTAACAAATACGGCACATAATAGCTTACCCTGTTTGGATTCAAGCTGAGAGCGTATCTCCTGGTACTGCTCGCCCATCTTCTGCACCAGCTCCCGGAACTTGACTATGGTCGCGTCGCGGTCCATTATTGTCTCTAACGCCGCCTCCCGCTCTCGGACAGACTGTCAAACATAAATTTTATATATACACTATAGACCATACGTTTACTTTAACTCCCCGCTCTCCACCTCCCCCTACCGACGCCGTTCCAAACCGAACCCGAACAATATTATAGTGAAGCCAAACACGCGCTACCCGCGGGGCAATAATATATAGCTGACTAATAATATTTGACGAGCTCGGTGGCGCAGTGGTGAAACTCGCTGTTACGCTACTTTGACACCAACGCTCGTGGGTTCGATTCCCACACAGTACAAACATTTTTGTGTGCATGAACATGTCTGTTTGTCTTGGTCTGGGTATTTTCTACGTATAATTAGAATGTATTTACAAAAAAAAATGTAATTACGTATGTTTATCAGTTGACTAGTACCCATAACACAAGCTTCGCTTACTTTAGGGCTAGATGGCGCTGTGTAATTTGTCCGACAATATTTATTTATTTATTTAATATAGGAATTAATAGATGAATAATAAAGAGGGCGCCGTCTGTTGCTCTCTCTGTAGCACTTACTGGCCTTACGGCAGACATAGTAACACACCGCTGTCGTGTCGATGTTTATATTAAAATCCAAATGTCAAATGATTATAGAATCATTTTTGACGAGCTCGGTGCCTCATTCGTGAATGATGCGACTTTAACACCAACGCCCGTGGGTTCGATTCCCACACAGTACAAACATTTGTGTGCACGAACATGTCTGTTTATCTTGGTCTGGATGTTTAAAAAGGTAGGGCGCATCAGAGCAGCCCGTCTGGGGAAGTACCTCCACCTCACAGAAAACCGCAGCCAAATAACAACTCCCTAGAGGGTTGTTGTGTTCCTGCGTGTGAGTTAGGTCACCAGTAAGCTCCTAAGGGATTGCTGTGTAAGCAGCAGAGGAGACATCGCGCGTATTAAAAGCATATTAAAACAGGTATTTATACCCTCTAAACGTAATTAATAATTATTAAATTACCCTCGCAGAGTAATTATTAAATTACTCGCACTTATTAATAAACTACTGCGCGCCAGCCAGCTCACGCTGTTCTTTATCCTTCTAGGAATCGATAACCGTTTATCGATAAGTGACGCACCGCACGCGTCTGTCCCTAGCGCACCGATGATTTACGGCACCGCGGGCAGCGAGTGTTTGACCTTAGTATAAACAGTTCGCAAACGGTCGCGGATTGATAACCGCGTGTCTCGACTTAGGCTCGCGTCTCTTAGGTCACGGAAGCTCGCTTCTGTCTAGCAATATAATTATTCCTAGATTTGACTGTAGTTAAACTATAGTGTTTTTGTTTATACTATGTCGGGAGGCATACAAGCATACGGACCACCTAATGTAAAGCGGTTACCGTAGCCTATTAACGCTTGCGATATATTAATTATCACTCGCGCGATGCCTCCTCTGCTGCTTACACAGCAACTCCTTGGGAGCTTACTGGTGACCTCACTCACACGAACACAACAACCCTCCAGGGAGTTATTTTGCTGCGCGTTATCTGTGAGGTGGAGGTACTTCCTCAGACGGGCTGCTTTGATGCGCCCTACCTCTCTTAAAAACACCCAGACCATAACAAACAGACATGTTCATGCACACAAATGCTTGCCTTGTGTGGGGATCGAACCCACGAGCGTTGGTGGTTATTAACCTCTACCTCACATAAAACCGCAGGCCAATAACAACTCCATGGAGGGGTTGTTGTGTTCCTCTGTGTGAACGAGGTCATTAGTACGCTCCTAAGTAGTGTTAGCAGCATAAGTTGCATCGCGCGAGTGATATTTAATGTATTGCTAGCATTCACAGGCTACGATAACGGTTTTACGTCACGTCGTATGCTTATATCCCGACGTTGTATAAAAAAAACATCCATAGACAAGGCGAGATGGACGTTGCTTAACGTGCTTTTTTGAGTATACTAATAAGCTCGATGACATCAGCTCCTCTTTTTTTATCTCTGTTCATCGATATTTCTTATCGTACGTGGGACACTCAGAAAGTTTTGAGAAAATAAAAAAGTGTTCTATAGGTAAATATTTTTTCATTATGTATATCTTTTCAAAGTTGACGAGCTCGGTGGCGCAGTGGTGAAACGCACTGTTATGCTACTTTGACACCAAAGCTCGTGGGTTCGATTCCCACACAGTACAAACATTTGTGTACATGAACATGTCTGTTTGTCTTGGTCTATGTATAATAAGTATGTATTTACAAAAAAAAATGTATTTACGTATGTTTCTCAGTTGTGTAGTAGCCATAACACAAGCTTCGCTTACTTTGGAGCTAGATGGCGCTGTGTAATTTGTCCGACAATATTATTATTAAAGTACTCTCCACCAGCCTCTATACAAGGTTTCAATGTCTGAACCAGTTTTCGAAACACTTTTTTCCAGTTCGCCGCAGACACATCATTTACAGCCTGCTCGAACGCTGACAGCGCATCTTCCGGAGACGAAAATTATCCCTTTGAGCTGTCACACGGTGCTAGGTCAGGGCTGTAAGGAGGGTGACCCAGGAGTTTGACCAGCGTGCTGTCTCGTTTTGAGCACGGTGTGCGCGGGCGCGTATTCGTCGTGGAGCAGTAGCCCGCGGAGCCCTGTGTTTGGTCGTTTGTTGCTCACAACTTGCATACCATTCGGCGTTGATGCTTCTTTGGTTCTGTAAAGGAATTGACATCAGGTAGCCATTCCAATTGAAAAGCTCGCGATCAAAATCTTCCACCCGCTTGTAGAGCGCTGCACTTTGGTAGGCGTTGATTCGTTTTGAAACAACCAAACCGTCGACTGGCGCTTCGTTCTTGGATCGTATCAATAAATCCAGGACTCATCACGGGTAATGATGTCGTAACCACACCGAGACGAGCCTGCTTCAAATTTGTTTATCATATCACGGCACCATTCCACCCGGGCCTGCTTCTGAGTAACGGTGAGGTTGTGCGGCACCCAGCGTGAAACCATCCTCCTCACGTGACGATGCAAGCGTAGAATCTCGTGAAGGGTTCCCGATCCAATCTGCAGTATGTGCTGAATCTCCTGATGCGTAACTCACCTATTGTCTTGGATTAATTTTTTCACTGCTAGCACGTTTTCTTCCGTAATAGCCGTCAAAGGGCGACCACTTCTTTCTTCATCCCCCAAAGTTAGTCGACCGCGCTTGAATTTGTTATACCAACGATACACGGTTGCCTTGGAAAGGCCTTCATCCATGAATGCAATTTGAAGTCTATCGTACGATTCGTCCGGTTTCAGGCGACACTTGAAATCGTATAAAATCATAGCGCGAAAATGTTCCCGGCGCAGACATTTCAATGAGACACGATAATTTAAATTACCTCGCAAAAAATGTGGAGGAAAATTTTGAAATTAGAACGTACCTATTTTCATTTATAAATAATCATATTTTTAAAATAGATTATAACTGGCCAGTCTCTCTTACATAAAATCTTTTTTTCGCAATACTTTCTGAGTGGCCTAATATGTAGTATGTTTTGTCAATACCTCTCTAGTGGCGGCGTGCGCCATCTCCAACTCCTCGCGGAGGTCCATCTCGAGCTCGCGGTTGGACTCCACCAGCTGCTCGTGGACTTCTTGGAGAGCTTCCAGTTCTGACACGTCCTGTTTTAGTTGTTCTACCTGAAATGAGATGAGAAAAAATTAATAGTGATTATCTGGTTACATTCACGAGCTCCGTGGCGGAGTGGTGAAACGCGCTGTTACGTTACTTTGACACCAACGCTCGTGGGTTCAATTCCCACACGTCGTTCATTATGAGCTTTTACCGCCGGACAAAACCATCGATTCGGATCTCTACTGCCAACAGTTAATGAGACTTGAGCAACAAATAGAGAAAAAACGGCTGGAATTGATCAACAGAAAAGTGTCTGGTTTATAGCGGGAATTTCTGCAAATTATGAATTTGACTTGAAGAAAATTATTGCTTTATCAACTTTAAGACAATAAGGTTTAATAATAAGAATTTTAAGAATGGGAATGCCTGATTTAGCTTTTCTCATTATGATAACGGTAAACCAAACACATCTATGGCCACTCAGCAAATTGGGCTTGATTGAGAAGTGCTAATGCATACACCATATAGTCCCTTGACCTTGCACCCTCAGATTTTCATCAATTTCGGCCTCTTCACAATTCCATATATTCTATATTCTTATAGGCAGTGTTAGGTTCACATCACGAGAGGACTAAAATATCTAGACTCAGAACTAATTGTCGCAGTTTTTTGATCAGAAGCCCGAAATTTTCCCGTCCGCCGCAGACACCTCATTTACAGCCTGCTCGAACGCTGACAGCGCATCTTCCGGCGATGAAAATTGTATCACTTTGAGCTGATTTTTATTTTCGGGAATAAAAAGAAGTCACACGGTGCTTGGTCAGGCTGTAAGGAAGGTGACCCAGGAGTTTGACCGGCGTGCTGTCAAGGAAGTCCCACGTTTTGAGCGCGGTGTGGCTACAGACAATGGGATACGTCACTACCTACAAAATGACATCCAACACAACCAACCATATATGTACTAATCTAATGTAAATAAACTATAATAAAAATATGCAATTTAATCTAACAGCCTGTAGCTTGTTATTGTAACGACTAGCATCTACAGCGCCTGAGGATGCCTCATGGAGTGGCGAAACACGTGTCGCGGCGACGACCAGGGCTGTCATGGCAGCTACAAAGATGGGTAAGGTGGTAAGGTACACCGCTGATGAGGACAGAATTCGAAAACAAGTTACTACGGAAAAAAGGATTTAGTTAAACAATATGGCACTCATCAACCCCCTTTAATACTTAAATATTTTATTCCACTTTCATGCTCTTTTTGTCGAACACAGCTTTTGCTTCCACTGTGTTCGGTTCAGCACCGCGTTAAAACTAGTTAAGGCAGATGGCAGACCTAAAGGCCGTATACACACATATATAAATTCATACTATACAAATTCGCACCTACGGGGTGGATCGGTGCGTGGCGCCTCCAGGAGCGATAACCTGCACGTCGGTGACCTATTAATTCAATTACAGTTCACCCTGTCATAGTACAAAACGTTTGCTACTTTTGTTACAACGAACCTGGTCTTCTAACGCCATCTTTTTCTCAGCGAGCTGTTCGACCATCTCCTCAGCTCCCAACGCGGCGTCCACCTGCTCCCGAAGGTCGGCCACTTGACCCTCCAATTCCTCGACACGGCTGGACAGCTTCTCCTTGGTGCGGCTGAGTTCAGCGATTTCCGACTTGTATTGTTCCAGGTCCTGAGTGTACAAAATTGAATTTAAAGAGATTTGCTGAAAATGTTAAAGATGTTAAAGAAGCGAGTGAGGTGTGTAAGGATTGAGTCATGTGGCGCTCGGTTCTCTCTGCCTACCTAACAAGGGATTAAGTTTGAAGCTATAGATAGATAGTCTTTTTATATAATATCATAAACATGAAGTTCATCTTTTTTGCCGGCCGGACAAGGGAAGTACCTCCACCTAACAATAGCGAGCTTGGTGGCGCAGTGGTTAGTAACGCTACCTTGACACCAACGCTCGCGGGCTCGATTTTCACACAGGATAAACATTTGCGCTGTGTGGGAATCCAACAAAATCTCTACCTCACAGAAAACCGCAGCCAAATAAGTGACAGTTAATGTATAGCAAGCGCTCATAGGCTTAGGTAACACTTCACAGGTGGGCCGTAAGCTTGTATGCCTCCCGACGTAGTATAAAAAAAGAAGAAAAATCTTAAATAATAAATCCTTGAAAGACTATTGTGTTTTGTGTGAGTCAACTTACCAGCAAGTAATGTGGAAGTTGATGTATTAGCAGTGAGGGCATTTACTGCTTGGTATCACAGCGTTCATAGATTCTGTTTTTGTTTTTATACGACTAAGGTGGCAATCAAGCATACAGCCTGCCTGATGGTAAACAGTCACCGTAGCCTATGGACATTTGCAACACCAGGGGTGTCACTCATGAGTTGCCGACTCTCTAAAAACCTCTTCACGCATTTCTTGAAGAATTCCATGCTGTAGTCTCTTGGAAAAACCTCGTAACCTGATAACCACTTTATACCAGGTGAATTGGTACGCTTATTTGCCTCCCGATGTTGTATAAAACATTGCCCCCCTCCACCATTCAAGTATAGGACGTGGAGAAAAACATAAGAAACAGTCATTATCATCATCGATGTCTACCCACTACTGGACAAGGGCCTTCCTAATGCTTCTCATCAGTCGCTTTCACAAGATGGTACTTCGAGGTCCTCTTTCCATCATCTCAAGGACACTCAACCTTACTGCTTACATACGGCATACACGATTATACTATATACAGCCTCCCCGATGGTAAACAGTCACCGTAGCCTATGGACATTTGCAACACCACCAGGGGTGTCACTCATGCGTTGCCGACCCTCTAAAAACCTCTTCAAGCATTTCTTGAAGAATTCCATGCTGTAGTCCCTTGGAAAAACCTCGGCTGGGAGCTCATTCCACAGTTTGTGATTTCGACTATTATTATTATAACTATTTAATGTTTCGCTGTCGACAACAGCTGGACTACGAGTATAGTGACCTAATACAGTATTTTGTAGGTAAAGGCGACGCTAGAATAGGAAATATTTTTTGTAAAGAAATGTCGAACAAAAACTTTTTTTAAACCCAAATCACTTTACACGATAATGTCATTAACATGAACGTGTTCCTTGTGTTCTTGAAAATAGATAGATATACTACGTGTGGCCTATCTCGCTTTTACACTTGTAACTATACTGCATCACGTGATTACCACAAGCCTCTGAGCTTGTGCACATCCTGCTGCTGGTCAGGTTTTTAGTATATCTTCCTCTTACCTTATTCATGGCGTGCTTGTCGTGAGTAAACAATTAAAACTACCTCAGTCATATAATCTATTTGGTTCATGCACTTGTTTATCTTGCTACCGAGCGAACGCTTGGTTACTGGAGAAAGACAGCTATACTCTGCATGAACTATCTCACTCTACTAATCTTGTTTATCTTTTATACACCGCCCTAGTAATTCTCGGAGACGCCCCTTAGCTGCATGAGCGTGTAGCATAGTCGCACGTTGCGTTGCTGGAGAGAGACAGTTGTACTCTCAGTAAATAATCTCGCTCAAACCTTGTATATCTTTGGAATGTCGGGCTCATAGGGCGCTGAGAGGTCCCTCAGCCCTCCGAGCGTGTACCACAGTTGCGCGTTTCTTACTGGAGATGGACAGCTACACTCTAAGTGAATATGATGTTAATACCTTGTTCATTTTTTGCATGCCGTGCTTGTCGTGCGCGGACAGGTCCCTCAGCCGCACCAGCGTGTCCCTCAGCCGCACGTTCTGTTGCTGCAGCTGTCTCATCTCGTACCCGGTGGCGGCGCTCCCATCCGCTGCGTACGGGTGCTCTGGTCAGAGCGCACACACCCACACGTTTTATACGGACACTTGCACATGCTGCGGTCGCCCTTGTCTGTCTGTCCTTACTGTCATGGAGGAGGGAGGGGATTTCTCTGGTAAAGTTACTAACCTAACCGCGTAACCTTTGCCAAGAGAATGCGAGACTTTGTTAATAACTAATATTGCCCTTATTGTATTTATAAACTTTGTAGCTTGTGGCTCGCACAACGCATTATTAAACATGTCAATTTATGTACATCCGATTGTTTTAATTAGAGATGCGCCGAATACACAATTTACCGAGTAACCGAGTATTACTCGGTTATGTATTTAACGAACCGAGTGCTCAGCCAAGTTACTCGGGTAAGCTTAGGTAGTGCAGCGACATTGCCGCCCTCGCCTCTCGCACCTGATCGCGTCTACGAAGATAGAAAGAGCAGAGTGCTTTGTTAAATATAATATAATAAATAATTGTTTATAATATTCGTACCATTTTAGTGATCTTTTTTTATGTGATTCATATAAAGACAAGTCCCAACCTCGGAAGAATTACCTTCGGCTTCATACTTCTCAAGACAGCATCGAGCATTTCATTCTGCACCAACCCACACCTGCGATTTACAACCGGAGGTAGAAGAGCAAGCTCGCCAGTACCTACATATTATTATTTTACAACATTCGTTTACGAAAGTGTACGGGTCGTATCGAAGGGGCCCGTACAATTAAATTAAATACACTTATTTATTGACTCCGTAATGATAATACAGTATTTTCAACCATAAATAACATTAACCGAGTACTCTGTATTTAAACCGAGTTACTCGGCCGAGTACGAGTACTATAAAACGTACCGATCACGCCGAGTATCGAGTAATAACAGAATACTCGACGCATCTCTAATTTTATTAATGTACTTACTTTTTTTTGCCGTATGTAGTTTTAAATTTTGACTCTATTATCTCAGTGCATTTGTGTCTTTACTCCTTGACTTCACTAAGCATCGTGTCAAGCAAACCTGACGTGACCTGACAATCTACTAATTAAAAACAAAAAATATATTTTTGTATAGCGATTGCACTGCAATGGCCTCTTAAGCGAAAACCCATTCATTTGTTACAGTCGCTCATAAACAGCAAGTCGCTTCATATTATATATACTAACCTCAATCAATTGTATGTGAATGAGACAGAAATAAAATTTGTTTTATTTAAAATCCTAGTCATAGCAAAAAAATCATAGTAAACATAGAAGTAACAAAAATTTTAACTGTTACCTTATTAATGCAATTTTACATATAAAGTAAGGCAGATTTTATACCCTTTAAAAGTTGTACAATTTATATTTATATATATGACGAGCTCGGTGGCGCAGTGGTGAAACGCGTTGTTACACTATTTTGACACCAACGCTCGTGGGTTCGATTCCCACACAGTACAAACATTGGTTTGCATGAACACGCCTGTTTGTCTTGGTCTGGGTATTTTCTATGTATAATAAGTATGTATTTACAAAAAAAAATGTATGTACGTATGTTTATCAGTTGTCTAGTATCCATAACACAAGCTTCGCTTACTTTGAGGCTAGATGGCGCTGTGTAAATTTGTCCGACAATATTTATTTATTATTTATATATATATCGTGTTCCTCGGAAACGGCTCTAACCATTGGGATCATATTAATAAAATGCCCCCTAATTTTACATACAAATAAACCTAAAAAAACCAGTTGGTCGTCCAGAAAAGAATTTTGAAACAGAACGCTAATTTTCGAAGTGAACTGCGGCCTATAAGCGACTGTCGGCATCATCATCGTCCAAGCGCTAATCCCGATGGCATCCTACGCTCTCGCCAGTCTCGCCTCGGAGCCCAAGGTCCGCTAAGTATAAGCGACTGTCTCCAACTAGTGAATATTACGTACGTTTTTTACTCTTATAAAGTCTATAAGTTTAATGAAACAATTAACTTTTGTCTGCGTCGAGAGCATAAAATTGAATTTGTGGGAGGATATGAAAAGGCAAAACATATGCAAATCAATGTGCACATATACGTCCTTAGTCGACGGGGACCGCTAAACAAAAATAAAAACACAAAAAATACATGCAATAAATATGATAAAACAAATATATATATGTATATACACTGTCCTTGATATGGAAATTCTATCTTAAAAGAACCATGTACCAAAGTGATGGATGTAGGAGGAATATCAATGCTGACAACCGCGACTAAATAGGTTGTTTTTTTATACTACGTCGGAAGACATACGTGCCTCCTCTGTTGCTTACACAGCAACTCCTTGGGAGCTTACTGGTGACCGCACTCACACGCAAGAACACAACAACACTCTATGGAGTTGTTATTTGGATGCGGTTTTCTGTGAGGTGGAGGTACTGTGTTAACAACAGTGGATAGTTGGTAGGTATCGCATAATCGACTACTTATGTTGTAATCTCTAATATAATAATAATAAGATCGACTACTTATGTTGTAAACTCTCAAAGGTATACGCTTCACATAAGGAAGGCCGTATGATTATTATCCTCTCAACGTAGTATAAAAAACACAGCACTCATAGCTCCGTGATCAAAACATGGTATGGTATGTATGGACGGTAAAATAATGACTACATCACAAAAATAACTGAAACAAAAAACATAGGAATATTTACGAATGATTGGTGAAATGATCAAAAACCAATCAAAAATATACTTAAACATATATGTACGTACACAACATACAGACACAGTTACGGGCTTTGACGGTGTATGTTTTTCTAAAAATGAAACAATACAATATAGGATGGAAAAAAATCGCAAAGCAGGGCAATGGTTTAAAACCAATTATCGCAACTACGACCCGCGCCATTAACCTTTTTAGCGCCACGTCAAGCAAAAAAGTCGCCACCAGTTATAGCAAATACGACCCGCGCCCTTAACCTTTTAAGCGTCATTTTAAATACAAAAGTCGCCACTAGTTATCGCAACTATGACCCGCGCCATTAACCATTTCACCACCATGTCAAATACAAAAGTCGCCATTAAGACAATAGGCTTGTTTGGCGTAAAAAGCCAATTACAGCGCAATGAATTGTGTTATAATATTTATTTAAAAAAAAAATAGAAAATAATACATTGAACATTACACATTTGATAAGCTGTGATAAGGAGCCGGCCTATATACCAAATGGTCCCCGGTTTAAATCCTGGCCAGTACCACAAAATTTACTTAATAAAAAAATATTTACTACTAGCTGTGCCCGCGACTTCGTCTGCGTGTAATATTATTTATTTATATTTGTAGTCGCATCATGAAAATTAAGTCTTAAGATCATCACTTATGGCGCTGTAGTCATTTTATTAAACGAACGCCATCTATTAGCTAGTTCCAGAAACTATCATAGGCGGCGCTGTTTTGAGGTTGTTTGGAGCCGCTCAGTAGCTAACTTCCATTGGATTACATTCTTCATGCTAAAAAAAGGGGCGATGGAAGTGGGGGCGCCTGGCAGGAGACACTTTTCGTTCGATCACGCGCCGGACCGAAAACACATGTTTGAGCTCCAAATAACTTAAGGGCATCTTTAATCGATTTGCATCACATTATTAGTTGCATATTGGTGTAAAACGTGTTTCCGAGGATCAATACACGCACCTAACCAATCTATCAGGGCTTTTATTTCGTGTGCCTACGAATGGATGAGCAGAATCTTCGTTATATTTATAAAAATAAATAATATTTCTAAAATAAAAGTAGCCTAAGTTACTCCTTATTACATCAGCTATCTGCCAGTGAAAGTCCCGTCAAAATCGGTCCAGCCGTTTCAGAGATTAGCCGGAACGGACAGACAGACAAAAAATTGTAAAAATATTCATTTTGATATATGTACCGTGTACATCCATATGCATTTAGTAAAAAGCGGGTATTTTAATATTACAAACAGACACTGCAATTTTATTTATCTGTATAGATTATATATTTCTGAGTGTCCCACGTATTTGTAATTATAACTTGCTCCGTGGCGAAGGAAAACATCGAGAGGAAACCCGCACGACTAACAAATTATATTTCGAAAGGTGTGACCTGACCTAAGAAAAGTCTGGTTTACCCTCTGGGTTGTGGACGTCCGAGTGCAGTCGTTCTATGTCAAAATCAGCATCTACGTCAAATCCTTAGCCTCGGATAGCGGACCCTGGCAATCCTAGGATTAGGAAACGGGATAACGCTAAGAAGAAGAAGGATATACGTCGTTGGTGGTAAAAAGGTTAAAGCAACGAATCGAAAACGGCGGCGCCAATCATGCTTACTCACGCTATTGTTCATGACGCCGTTACGGATTTTTTTTTTTAAACCACGTCGGGCACCCAAGCATACAGTCCACCTGATGTAAAGCGGTTACCGTAGCCCATAAACGCTTGCTATACTTTAAGTATCGCTCGCGCGATGCCACCTCTGTTAACAGAGCAACTCCTTAGGAGCTTACTTGTGACGTATCACACACAGGAACACAACAACTCTCTAGGTTGTTATTTGGCTGCGGTTTAGATGGAGGTACTTGCTTTGATGCGCCCTACCTCTCTTAAAAACACCCAAACTAAGGCTTTTTTCCATCCCGTAATACAAATATTTATCATGAAAAATTTCATAAATTGAAACTGTTTCAAAGTTTAATAAATGATTACTATTTTTTCCCTTCGTAATCAAAGAGCGTGTAGCAAAAAACTCAAATTCATAGCGAACGTCACCCTTCAAGGAATTTGGCGCAACGATATAGATTAATAAACAGACAGTTTTTTTTTGTAGCGGCAAATGGGTTAATCTTTAATGGTATATATATGCCATCAGTATAAAATATTGAAATTAAGTTCAAAAGTTCTTAAATAAATAAATAAAACGAGTGTACTATAGACCACACGACTCAAGTAAAACTTCTTTAGCTCCATAGTATGATACAGACAATAGACCTGCACTGTGTCTTACATATCTCTATGAGAGAAAGAGAGAAAGAAAATGTGTGCTCACACCTCTCTCTTGCCCCTACAGTAATATACGAAACGTAACTAAGAGAGAGCTCTTTCTATCTTCACTAACTGTGTATCTTATATCTCCCTCTCAACTTCCGTTCGCCTCGCCCGATCACACTTTTCGTAACGCTCTCGTCACACATTCACCAGCTTACTCCCCAAGCCAAGCGTGCGTAAAGAAGTTTTACTTCTAAAAGCATTTCATTTAGACGATTTAAAATTTATCTATCTATAATTTCACGCCAACTCCCTTTCGATGTAGATAGAGGGAACCGAATGCCACATAACTCGGTCGACACACCTCACTAGCTTCTTTAACATTCACAGCTATTTTCATGCACGCTTGTCGGTACCTAAGATTTCTGACATCACCTTCTGATAGCACACGATCAATTTGATCATGGTAGGTGAGTCTTGATCTTCCTCGGCTCCTACATCCTTCTACTTTCGCGTTGTATGTCTGTTTCGTTATTCTTTCATCATAACAATGATAGTGTCTTTTAGACCAACTCTCTTTCTTACGTCTTCTTTGAGAACTCTATCTACAAGCGTTACGCCGCAGATTTTGCACAACGCTCGCTCTCTCTATCTCGAATCATTTATTCTATCTTCATGTTCTCTCTGTAAAACTCTCACTTCCATACACTAGCGTTGGGAGCTGTGCCTTGTGGACCAAGATTTTACTACTAAGAAGTTTCCCTAACGCTCCATTCACACTATTCCCTTCCCTCACTCGCCTCTCAACAACAGCGGTGTACCTTCCAACCCTGCTGAAGTGCAACTTTCTGGTCTCAAAATGTAAGTTTTTAATGTAATAAACGCTTAGACCTACAGCAGAAGATTTCCAGAACCTCAAAACATTTGAAAATAAAATATTTTATATCCCTTAAGAAGATTGTATGGAAAGTATTTCAGATTGTCAACGGGAAGAGCCACCTCAAGATTTATTAAAAACAGTTTCAATTGACAAAATTTTATCTTTTAAACAAGCAGAATATATATTTAAAAAAACAAAATAAAAAGCGCAATATATACGTATAAGGTCGATTGTGTGCTCTGTAAAAAGTATTATTAATCCTATTATGTTATATTATTATTATATTTTACCTTATTATTACCCTATTAATATATGTATACAGTCATTTAAGTAGCGGTTACTGCATATCTGCATGTGAAACTCTGGACGAGGTACTGCGTTATCAGTCGGTGCAAGTGACACACCTTGCGTTACAAGTATATGAGGGCAACTATGGGGGATTCACATCAACTTTATAATAGAGGATAAGACAACATTGCAAAAAAGGATTCAAATAATGGATATTTATCAGCATAAAAAATGGTGACAAACATACTTTTTTAAATGGATAATAGATTCAGGCGTTATTCTGCTAAAGTCAAATTTACAGGCAATTTGATCTAACCTGCTTTGTGTTCATCCGCCACCAACATTGTTGTATCCGCCATAAATATTGGTGGCGGATACAACAATGCATACAAAGCAAGTTAGATCAAATTGCATACTTTTTTAATGCATAAAACTTCAAATGACCTAAAAGTATATTTAATGCTTATTTTAAAAAAACATGTGACGTCATTTATCTGTAAACTACGAGCCGTATACGCTATTATTGCAATTGATTGACTACAAACAAACAAAATAAATTACAAACAATTTGGTTAAGTGTTACAAACTTTGAAATAACTTTAAAATCAGGAATAAATAATAGTTTTTACGTCTAGTAGTTGGATTACACACAAATGACGTCACGTGTTTCTTATACAACATTTTTAAATAAATAATCTTCAGCACAAATGACGTCACGTGCTATGGCTAAAGATAATTAAAAATACTTTTTTTTCGCGGTGATAAACATCGAATATGATTACTCTTTTTAATGTTGTCCAATCCCCTATTGCAATATAAAATATTTCTCGCATGTTACTACCCTCACCAACACAGCAACTCCTCGGAAATTTACTGGTAACTCCACGCAGTCGCAGGGATACACCCATTATCCAGATAGTTGATACAGCCTTCGGTGTACAGCTGAAGGTAATTGCTGAATCCGTTTGCCTTTATGCCAGACTTTGTATAAAAGGAATATCTAAACCGCTACTTTAATAACAGTATAAGAAATATACTGGTGTTTAAAAAGCATAGAATAGCTAGAAATTTCTGAGAACATTCGAGAATATATTACGCATCTACAGAGAATAGAAAATTAGCTAAAAATATTAACTCAACAATCTTGACAGAGGTAATGTTGTACTCATTAGGAAAGCCATACGAATTTAATAAATAAACTTGTCACAGAGAGGTATGGCCATAGCGTTGTTAACGCTCAGCTAAACTTTGATCGCTGTAGATTGACCGAGACATGTCATTTAACAAAAAAAAATTGCTTCCCGTTATGAGTGCAACATAATAATATACAAGTACAGACAAAGCCAGATCAAACTATACGCCTAAGCGCTTTATATCGTTGTAATAAAGGTGAGATTTGAACGGCTTTGTATAGTTCGATCTCTCGCCGTGTGTACATTAACCCTGCAAAGATTCGTGTTAATTTTGTTACACCATGTACATACACCTCCACTTAAAAGAAGTGGCGTCACGTATATTCGGCATATGTTGGTGGTAAAATATGGAACTAAATAGATTAGTTAAAACCTGCGATCACCGAGAGAATGCGTTCGTGATAGCTGTCAATGTATGCGATAAATAAATTGACAGCTATCACAATAAATGTGAGATACAGAAAGAGGTGGCTATGAGTCATAAACAGACTGATTATTTTTACTTTTTGATTATCACCAGTTAAAAATCAATATTGTGATCTGTATTGAAAATAATTTAGTACGTATTTATGAAGCGTCTGACATAAAAATGGCTAAATTATAAGAAACTCACATTTTGTAACGATTCTGAGATGGTACCACTTAAGGATTTATTATATTGAATGGTACCACATAAAAATCGTTACTTGACGGCAATCGCTCGTTGGAAATGTAAAAAAAAACCGCAATACTTACGTATATTCCCCCCTGCTTCCATCTCCGCCTTCATTAACTGCAGGTCCAGCGTTGCTTCCTCCAGCTTCTCCCGGCACTGCTCCAACTCGAGCTGCAGGGCTTCAGCTCGTTCCTCAGCCATTTCCTTGTCGAGTGCTGCCATCTCTGCCGCTTCTTGCAGCTCGGCAGTTTCATCGTTGTGGGTTTCTAATGCTTCTTGTGCTTCGCGAATCTGTGGACGTTTAACTAAATTTAGGTATCATTAAACTTGAAAGTCTATTTAACTACCAGTTATTACGCAAGTCAATTTAGGTACCATTTAATATGTGAGTCAATTCAGGTACCATATGATTTCACCAAAATTTTGTAAGTTAGATTACAAGGATAAATTTATTATTATATGAAAAAAACACGACTTTACTAATTAAAGATACTGTGGCTGAGTCTGATGAGCTCGGTGGCTCAGTCGTGAATGACACGACATTGACACCAACGCTCGTGGGTTCGATTACCACACAAGGCAAACATTTATGTGCAAAGAATAGAACACTACATGTCTGTTTGTCTTGGACTGGATGTTTTAAGAGAGGTAGGGCGCATCACTGCAGCCCGTCTGGGGAAGTACCTCCACCTCACAGAAAACCGCAGCCAAATAACAACTACCTAGAGGGTTGTTGTGTTCCTGCGTGTGAGTGAGGTCACCAGTCTAATCAAACTCCCAAGGAGTTGTTGTGTTAGCAGCAGAGGTGGCATCGCGCGAGTGATACTTAATGTATTGCAAGCGCTCATAGACTACGGTAACCTCTTTACATAAGGTGGGCCGTATGCTTGTATGCCTCCCGATATTGTATAAAAAAACAGAAGAATATACAAAAAAAACGTTTTATCTTTTTGTTTTTTTTTATAAGTTCAGCATAGTGGCTCCGCTTCGCCTGATGGTAAGCGAAAGAGAGGCCCAAATCGCAACGGCAACTGTTAAAAGACTACATAGTGTCCTGTCAGTTGACGCTGCCAAGCTGGCCCGTAAGATGCTTCTTCACGCTTCGTTTGAAGCATCCCAGATTGTAGGATGGAGGAAACACATGTGCAGGCAAGGCGTTCCACTTTTTAATGGTACGACAAAGATAGGAGTTGCCGGACTTTTTGGTGCGCGAAGAAATGTTCTCAACAGTGAAACAATGACATCGCAAGCCTGCACGTGTGGATCAATGACGGAAGGGAGGGGGTGGGATAAGGGGAAACAGTTCTTCAGAGCACTTATCGTGGTAAGGACGGTAAAATACATTTATATATATACTCAGTCTGGCCATAAATACTGTTACAATTAAAAATAAACAAAATATTACATTTGAATTTGGAATCTGTCATTTTTATATGATTGTTCATTGAGTTTTCTCATTTTGGCGCCAATACATTGTACAATATTTTGCGATATTAAAATGGAGTGGGGCGATAAAGAGAACCGAATCGCTGTGATTGCATTACACAAAGTAGGTATGGCAGTTCTACCGGCTGTATAATGGGTTGTATTCTGAGGAGTTGTTCGACATTATACCAACAGCCTCGTTTTACAATCGCACAGCTCGCCGGCGGCTGGGAGTTCATCCGCACACACTGGAACCGCAATGGTCGCGCACTGTGCGCTTCACGAGAAGTTTTCTACCGAGAACTATTATGTTGTGGAATGAGCTCACTGCCGAGGTTTTCCCAAGGGACTACAGTATGGGGTTCTTCAAGAAAGGCGTGAAGAGGTTCTTACAGGGTCGGCAACGCAAGAGTGACACCCCTGGTGTTGCAAATGCCCATAGGCTACGGTAACTGCTTACCATCAGGCAGGCCGTACGCTTGTTTGCCACCTTAGTGGTATAAAAAAAAATGGAGCCAAATGCAATTTTTAAAACTCTCCATACGCTTGGTATTAGTAAAATGTTTGCGTACCGGGCTTTTAATAGGTATAATGAGACCTCCTCTGTTTGTGACAGAAAAAGATCTGGCCGTCCACGTAGTGTTCGTACGAAAAAGGTGGTCAAAGCAGTAAGGGAAAGAATTCGAAGAAATCCTGTCCGAAAGCAAAAGATTTTATCTCGGGAGATGAAGATAGCACCTAGAACCATGTCGCGTATTTTAAAAGATGACTTAGGACTTGCAGCCTATAAGAGACGTACTGGTCATTTCTTAACTAATAATTTAAAAAAGAATAGGGTGGTAAAATCGAAACAACTACTGAAGCGGTACGCAAAGGGAGGTCACAGAAAAAAATTGTTTACGGATGAGAAAATTTTTACAATTGAGTAACATTTTAACAAAGAAAACGACCGTATTTATGCTCAAAGCTCTAAGGAAGCTTCCCAATTAGTCGACAGAGTGCAACGTGGGCACTATCCGACTTCAGTGATGGTTTGGTGGGGTATTAGCTATGAAGGAGTGACTGAGCCATACTTTTGTGAAAAAGGTATCAAAACATCGGCACAAGTGTATCAAGACACCATTCTTGAGAAGGTAGTGAAGCCCCTTAACAACACCATGTTCAATAACCAAGAATGGTCCTTCCAGCATGACTCGGCGCCGGATCATAAAGCTCGGTCTACGCAGTCTTGGTTGGAAACGAACGTTTCGGACTTCATTAGAGCTGAAGACTGGCCGTCGTCTTGTCCCGATCTTAATCCGCTGGATTATGATTTATGGTCAGTTTTAGAGAGTACGGCTTGCTCTAAACGCCATCATAATTTGGAGTCCCTAAAACAATTCGTACGATTGGCAGTGAAGAATGTTCCCATGGAAAGAGTGCGTGCTTCTATTGATAACTGGCCTCAACGTTTAAAGGACTGTATGGCAGCCAATGGAGACCACTGCGAATAAGCTTTTTATATTTTAAATTGTTTTATATTTATGTATTAAACTAATACACTTTAAAAGTAATAAATGTTATTTGCAATAAAAAATATTTTTTTTCTTTGTTTCAGTATTTATGGCAAGACTAAGTATGCATTTTACATTACTATCATATCTAGATTCTAACGGTTTGCCCTAACCCTTAGTACTCCGAGGTTAATGAGCTCACCTCCTGCTTGGCCCGCTGCAAATCCCGTTGCAGCTGCGCCTGCGACTCCATGATCCTGGTCTTGAACTCATTGGCCTGGTCCAACTGGAGACGTACACGTTCCAATTCACGCAGCTTCTCCCTGTCCTCTGCTCGACGGAGTTTGATCGTCTCCAATTTCTCCTTGAGATCCTCGACTTCAGCTTTCAGGGATGTGATCTGGAAATAATTATGGTTTAATTTTAATTACAGGCTACTTTAAGAGGTTCGTGGGTTCGATTCCCATACACAACTAACATTCGTGTACATGAACATGTCTGTTTGTCTTGGTTTGGATGTTTGAAGAAAGGTAGTGCGCATCAAAGCAGCTCAACTGGAGACAGCAGTTTACTGGTAACCTCACTCACTAACAGGAACACAACAACACTCCAAGGTTTTGTTATTTGACTGCGATATTCTGTGTGGAGACACATCCCTAGTCTTACCTTCTTTGAAACATTCAGACCAAGACAGACGTCTGTCTGTTCATGCACACAAATGTTTGTCTTGTGTGGGAATCGAACCCACGAGCGCCAGTGGCGAGCACTCCATATAGGCAAAAAGACATTGCCTACCCTATCAATTTGATAAATACCATCGGATGTTTCTTAATTCTTAAACATAGTTCTTAACTAATATTTCGTATCAAAAACAAAAAATTAAAAACAGCTCCATCTATCAGTATCGGTGCAAGTTATTAAAATAGATTCATTACATCACCTGACCCGCTACATCGATGTGCTACACTAGCGCCGCAATGGGAGCTTAACGGCAGAGACACAAACTATTTCTGTCTAAATTTACATATGTGTGCCGCGTTGGTAATACAGATAGTGTAGTGTGCATTCCTGTAAATACATTGCCCACAATAACACAAATAACGGACACAATCGCATAGGATAGACAGTGTCTTTTTATGACGTAAATTACCAAAGTGTCGCGAACATTGCTACGTAAATATTTTAAAGAGTATGATTGCTCCATATAATTAGAGTGAAAAAAACTGCCATTACATTTTTTCGTATAAAATTGATGTTAAATTTTATTTTGTTTTTAAACTGGGCCACCATTGTTTGTTTATTCAAGTTATTCAGGTGGTGTGTGTGTGTAGGGAAAATAAAAAATGATGCATTTTCAAAACTATCTTTCGGTGAAAAAAAGAAGTGAATGAGAAAGGCCGCTGTACACCGGATTTGAAATTAATACAAACTAAAGGCAAAGTTAATCGTAAGTTTAATGCAAAAAATGCCGAAAGGCCGCTTCGAATATCTGCAAATTAATATGTATATAAAATCAATCAATCTATAGATATTTGAGGTGGCTAACCAATCACATACATCATTATTTCCACAAGACTGGGTAACCAAAATCAACATGCTGTATTTTTTGGTAAGTTAATAGCTTTAAAAAATTCTGCCTACCCTGTCAAAAATCTCTGTGCACGCCACTGACGAGCGCTAGTGTTGAAGTAGCATTGCTAATTACACCGCTACCTAGCTCGAAAAAATAGTAAGCGGCTTGGCCACAAGATGCTGAATGTAAGTTTTCCATTACTCCTTTAAGGTGCAAAGATGGTAGGGATAGTGTAGATGATAAAGATGATAGATGATAAAGATAATAGATGATAGTAATGATAGAGTACAAAGAAGGAAGATTCGCAATGTCACAGTAGCTGGTTTGAATATTGGTACCTCTTGTTGTGCCTGCAAGTTGGCCAACTTGTCCTCCACTGAGACCGTGGGCTGTGGCGACGTGATGCTCTGGCCCGGGGTGAACTGCGGCGTGAGCGTCTCCACGAAACCCGTCTGGAAATGTTTACAACAACAATTGTAATGCACAGTTAAAAAAACAAATTAAACACGAAAGCATGATAAAGATTTGCGAAAGTGGAAAGATGTAGAAGTCGAGGAAGACTCGACTACCATGACCAAATTAGTCGTGTATGTCAAAAGCCCTAGAAACCGGCGAGCGTGCATGACTTACCATACACATTTTTTTTGTCTGTATTGTTGCATTTGGAATGCAATAATTATTAACATTGCCTTTTACATAGTTACGCTCTGATTTTCTCTCTGTTCTCTGACAAAATAAGAACTATGTATGTTAAAGAAGCGAGCGAGTGTGTAGGGACCTCGTCTTCTGGCGCTTGTTTCTCTCTTTTGCCCAGCGACCTGGAGTAAATATATAGCTAGATAGGTAATAAATATTAGAGATGTGCCGAGTAATTTACACGTTTTATAGTAGTCGTACTCGGACGAGTGACTCGTTTTAAATACACAGTACTCGGTTAATGTAATTTATGTATATATACGTTAAAATATTATTTTCTCATTTATTTATTCATGGACAAAATTCACCAGCGTTCTGTCTTAACAGTTTGTAACCAAATAAAATGTTAGTTTCGCCATACGTTACACATTGACATACTATTAAATGTCTCACGGTATTGCCGGTAGATGGCGATATATTTAAAGATGTATAATGATTGATCTGTTTTATCGACAGTCTACTGTTATACATTCAATAAACATAGCCGTTCCAAATAGAACGACGATTTTAATTTATCTCCAAAACATCATCGCTCTCCGAGCAATGAATCACCGCCCAATTTGAATAATTTAAATGGAAAATTGTATGAATTCTATAGATTAATGTTGTAAACTTCCAACATTAATCTGTAGAGCTGATAGAGAGGTAGATATCCAGAGGCATGTTATGATGCGGGAACATTTAGCACTTTGCTCTGTGTGGCCTCAGAACGCACCGAGTATAGAATTTACTCGGTTCGTTAAAGATGAAACCGAGTAATACTCGGATACTCGGCAAATTGTGTACTCGGCGCATCTCTAATCAATATATATATTCATTTAATTTCAAGATTGGTTTCGATACGTATTTTTTTATACATCGCCACGAGGCATACCAGCATACGGTCCACCTGGTGTAAAGCGGTTACTGTAGTATATGAACGCTTGCATCACATTAAATATCACTCGCGCTAAACCCCTTCTGCAACAGAGCTTACTGGTTACCTCACTCACTCGCAGAAACACAACAACACTCCAGGGAGTCGTTATTTGCCTACGTTTTTTTGGGTGTTTGATGCGCCGCAGCTATCTAAAAACACCCAAACCAAGACAAACAGACATGGTCATGCACACAAATGTTTGTCTTGTGTGGGAATCGATACCACGAGCCTCGGTGTTAAAACACTATTGTTAAAACACTATTGTTAACCACTACACCATCGGGGTTATCCAAGCTGCGTTTTCTAATCTAACTCCATATGTACCACTCACTTGATAAACGACGTGGTCTTCATTTAGTGCCAATTGCTTCGGTCGACAATTTAGACAAAAAAAAAATGCTGTTAAATATTTCAAACAAGAGTGTACACAGGGCAACAGATAAAGCTATGCCACAACATTCAAAAGTTATTAGATTTATCTGTTATTTTGCGGAAATCAAGTTTACAGGTATTTTGATATATGCTACTTTGGAAGCTTCAGTCAGTTAGTTCATGCAAAATAGCGCTGACCGGCACTCACTTACTACCCTTAGTAGACATATAGTAGATATGGTGTGGCTGCCGTGACTGATTTTGATTTTAATACAACTTCCAGAGGCATACAGCTCACCTGATGTAAAGTGGTTACCGTAGCTTACGAACGCTTGCAATACATTAAAATTCACTCCACCACCACCTCTACTGCTAACAAAGCACCTTTACTGCCACCTCTACTGCTAACAAAGCAACTCGTTAGGAGCTTACTGTTGACCTCGCTCACACGCAGGAACACAACAAGGCTCCAGTAAGTTGTTATTTGGCTGCAGTTTTCTATGAGGTAGAGATATTTCCCCAAACGGGCTACATTGATGCGCCCTACCCATAGATAACAGAAACAACGGGAGATGTGACGAGGGGGCGTGGTTGGTGTCGCCGCAATATGCTCAAAACGAGAACATTGGCAAGAACAGTTAGTTAGTTGCAATCAAGTTCGATTGAGATACGTTGCTCCTTGTTCTAGCAAAATGCCAAGTTGTGCTGTTGCCTTTTTGCAAAAATAGAAGTGCAGTGGTTAATTTTAAATCAAATGGAATCACTTATCACCTATAAGTACAAATAATATTACGTTTTATATGCATAAATACAGAATTAATTTCATAAATTCTCTGACGCCATTTCTACCAGGGCCTTACCACGATACAAATTATAAATATCAAATTTCTCATTCTTAAATTATACATTGTTTTTCTACCATTACGCAGTCGCCGCCGCTCGTTTACCAACACGCAATGTAAAGCGAGTAATATTATTCGTTCACTGTGTGTGCAGTTTCGAGATACGGCCGCGTGTTTCTGCCGCTTTATAAATGTAGTAGTACGTGCTTACTTGGGTGTTGTTTAAATAAACATCCAATGATAGCGTCTTAACAAATGTGTGTCGTTGTACTTGTGTGCGTAGAATGTCATTTTTTATTTATTTAAGTGTGTGAGTGTTTTATGGTAGGTGGAAACGAGGCGACAACCGTCCCAGTGTAAACTCGCGTGGTATGTCACATCTCCCTTGTTTCTGTTATCTATGGCCCTACCCCTCTTTAAAACACCCAGACCGAGATAAACAGACGTGATCATGCACGCAAATGTTTATCCGGTGACAAAATCGCGTTATTAACCGCTGCGCCACCGAGCTAGGCATAACTTTTTTTTTATACCACTAAGGTGGCAATCAAGCATACGGCCTGCCTGATGGTAAACAGTCACCGTAGCCTATGGACATTTGCAACACCAGAGAGGTCACTCATGCGTTGCCGACCCTAGAACTTTTTCTTTTCCCCGCCATTTCTTTCACGTAATTTTTTTTTGGTTCTTTTTATCCCCGAGGGGAAAGGCAAAGGGATCTAGGCCATACAGCCAAGTCTTCAGTTTAGAACCATTTGAAAATCTTAATTCTATGCTCCAGCTTCAGGAACTGTGCTGAAAAAATACTTGGGAAGGGTACCTCGACCCAATCAATCCAGTTTAAATACCACCCGTAAAACGATAGTGATTTTTACAAGGTGTTCTTGATGAACTTATTCACGTCTTCCAAAAAGTGCATAAACGTGTTATATTTGAGTTTTTTCGTTACTGTATAATTTCACTAGCACTTATGTTACAAAATACTATCGATATTGTCACATAAAACATAAATATAACATATATAACATATATATAACAATAATGTCACTCGTCAAAAGCGCGGCAAGAAGTCCTCTTTCACGTAGATAAAAGTAGCGCACGATATATTTTTTTATTTGACGGCCCTAGACGCTAGGTTTTTGAAACCTTTAAAAAAAATAATGATTATTTCGTTTAACATAGTTCCTTTTAGAAACAATGAAATATTCATGTTGAAATGGCAAATGATCACCGCCCCCTTGAGACATCATCAACACCACAGGATCACGGATATGTTTCCGACGTTTGCAGGACATATAGGACTCTTTACTTAAAGCCCCACAATTGACTTTCTCAGATACGCCCGTTACAAGGAACTCCATAAGTAAACATGTCTCAATATCCTTATTGCAAAAAGCCACTCATCGATGTGGTGGATGGTATTTACTGTTCTGCTTCTTTTATGATAATTTTAATATTTGAATACATATTAAAATTTCGAAACAGTCAGTCATTTATATTTTAAAGTGGACAGATTTCTAGATGCTGTTAAATAAGTTGCTCACTAACCTCGACAAAAGCTGACCTTTTCGATACATCTGGAGACGCGGCCCGCTCAGCAGTCGGTGATGCATAAGACGTTAGAGATTGCCGACTGCTGGCCAGTGAGGTTCGAGAGCTGGAAGCACTGGTTGATTAGCGAAACTCAGGAGGGAGGAAGCTGCTCTCTGATGCATTATTCTGATAAAAACTCTTTAGTAATAACTGAACTAGTAACTTAAGGTAGTATTTAAATATCATAAGTAATCACAAAATAATGCATCTTGAGTCATAAAACAATAGGCACAATATACAAAGCCTCGTCTTAGCATGGACTTATAAAAACAAGACTCGCCATCGCTAATTGTCTATGGCAGTAGTAAGAATTGTTCCATCCGCATATTGAAGCATTATAAATCAATAATTGAGGCTCAAGTTTAGCAATACTTTATATATTTAGTTTTGTCAAATAATGTAGACACCATGTTTGACTCAGGACACTCAGGAGTCGACCGAGTAATGTCTCATATACATATCAAATACTTGAAACCTTGCATGCGACATTACTCGGTCGACTATCAGGCATTCTAAAATATTAGGATTTTTGCTACCGAAAGCGATATAATATCTAAACAGTGACATCAGGCACATATCATCGCTTACACCCTCCATTGTTAGTGGTGTAAGATAGGTCTCGAACTTTGTCTATTTTGCGGCGAAATTAGTTGATATACTCGTATATTCCATTAAATATCTGCATGTCACGTAAATATATTTATTACCTACACAAGTACGAGCTCCAACATGAGTGAGAATTGTCGGTCGTAACAGGGATATTCTAAGTGCTTATTAAATTTAGCGATGACAAGTCCATTTTTTATAGTCCATGCGTCACAGCATAAAAAAAATCTAAAGCGATACATAAGGAGTGCTGTATCTAATAACTTCTTCCCGCGAAATGTGGATTGAGCTCGGTGTCAAGATTTTCTTTGCATCAGGGACTACAGAAAAATATATTATAAAGGAAAGAATAATAATCGCATAGATAAAAAATATATATTAAAGGCTTTTGCAGACAGGTGACTAGGCGTAATTTAGAGAAATGCTTATAAAACTGGCGTATAATAATATAACACAATTATCTTATTAAATCAAGAGCTACGCTATTTCTTAGAATTACGCGTAACGCACGCTGTTTGCAAAACCAAATTTATTTGATAGCTATTAAATAATAGTGTGTAAATTGTGACTAATTGCAAAGAAATAATAGAACATAGTCTAACAACACAGCATAATAATAGCTTGCTTGTTTTAAAGTCGAAGTTACACGTACGTCGTGACGCGATGAAGCAATTTATTAAAACACTATTTACTTAATAGTTCATAAGAAATGCATGATGAAAGAATGACGAAGCAGATATACAATGGACAAGTGGAAGGATGTAGGAGCCGGGGAAGGCTAAGACTTACCTACCATGACCAAATTGGTCGTATTCAATCAGAAGGTGATGTCTGTAGCCCTAGAAACCAGCGAGCGTGCATGAGAAGAGCAATGAATGTTACAAGAAGCGAGTGAGGTATGTAAGCATCAAGTCACGTGGCGCTCGGTTCTATCTGCCTACCCCGCTAGGGATTTGAAAAGTTATAGATAGATAGATAGTTCATAAGAATATGATAAGCATTTGGATACTACGCCACGCACCAATATTGCATCTATGTGTGTTCAGCTTAGACCCTAGTTATGACGAGCGCTGAGAACGCGCGTTCAATACGCTGCGTTGTGAAAAGCAAGAAAATGTATAGGTACAACAAAATCCAACGCTCGCACATTTTCGATGTCGACAGTGTAAGCAGTAGAGATCGATAACTATCATTCGACAACTATCGATAATGCCAATTTTACTTTAATTATTAATTAGCGATCATTAAAATGTACAGCTACGAGCAGATCACGCTTAAAACCCGAAGTGCGATTGTAACTCTTATCGCAAACGGAATAAGAAAGGCACAAAGGTCAAAGTGTAAAGCTTGAGCTGCACTTAGCTGTACACACAGCATTGCATGGAAGATATCTCTTTTAGAGATAAGCTCGCCTCTGCACTATATTTACCAAACATTGTTACTTTTTTCATTTATATGGGCAATAAGGGATGTTAAATTATGCAATTAATTTTGTACATGTTTTTATTTATTTTCGAAATGCGAATATTGGTCGCGCGCTTCATGTGCCAGTTATAACCAGGGCCTTAAACCGTTTTCGACGAACTACGAATAAAAGTGCTGAAGTGCGAATACTATTCATTGGCAAAGAGAGTTGTGCAAATAATTAGCAAAAAATCTGTTGCGCATTTGTCTGTCTTGTGCACATTAAAAAAAATCTAAAATGTTTACATTTTAGGTACGGAAAACCAAAGCATTTCGATTAAATACATGATCACATATAAGATTCAAAGATGGGTCGCTTACATTTTAAAATTAATATACACGCAAAAACAACTCCAAAAAGTCTTTACAAAATATATATATATTAATTTTGCAATTTGATTTGGATTGAATCAGGTTTAATTGGACGTAATTACACAAAAAAGCCGTCAAGTGCGACTGCGACTCACGAATTGAGGGTTCCGTAATTTTTTTTTATGATGTAACTACAAATTTACGATTTTCAGAGTTTTTCCTTTACTTGTGCTACGTGACATTGCTTCTTGCCAAATGTCATGTTTCTAGGTCAACGGGAAGTACCCTATAGGCTTTGATTCCCTTGCGAGTCAAAATTTGCGCATTAACAGCCGCATCTTTTGATTTCGTTGATGTAATAGTTTGATTTATTCACTGTTTGAAGGGATTGCAGACCTGAGTATTCGATAGTAATTTCAGGATGATAGCTCCACTTATCCCTTTTTCTCAGGGACCTGACAGACACACGGACAACAAAGTGATCCTATAAAGGTTCCGTTTTCCTTTTGAGTTACGGAACCCTAAAAAGGATCCAGCCCACAAAATATCACTTTTGAGTTGGAACCTTCTTGTGTAACTACGTCCAATCATGGTTATTGTTTAAAATATGGCGTGGCATTCCATTATAAAAAAAAATGAACATCGAACCCATTTTTAAATTATTAAATCTAACACAAAATGGTTACAATAAGGTAGTTTGAATTGACTCATCTTCATTCTTAAAGCAAGTAGTCTACAAATAATGAACGAGGCGTAGACTAATGTACTTAATACTCATCATCGAGCACAGAGCCCATAATCGGAAAACCCTTTACACAATTCCGTTATTGATCAGACTAATCGCGAATGTGACAAATCAACACTTGCATTAAAACATAACAGTTCCATCCAGAAGACGTAAAGAAACTTTCAAAATCTACGACAGCATTTGACGTCAAAAGATTATAAGTATTTCCAATCGCATTAGTCGTTGATAAAGATTTAATAAATAGGGACGTCCCTATTGCAAACACAATGCTAAATACGATTTGTTATAGTATTTTCCCATATTTCTGTGATATTGCAGGTGTCGCGGATAAAAGCTGTAAGTAGGTAAATTTAAAATAACACACGCGCGTCGTTCACATTTACAAACATCTTTTAAAAAAATATTTACAAACGAAGAAATAACATACCGTTTAAAATAGTTTAAATGAACATTAAAAACGTGAACTACAACATAAATGTATTGCGTATACAACGAGCTAATTATTCTTAGGTAAAGTGCCGTATTCTAAAATTGGTTTATGTAAAATAATTCACAAAATTTTAAAAGCAAGTTCAGTATCTAATATGAAACAGCCCTTATTTTTCCAAATAGAAAAAAGGTCAAGGCCTTCAGAATCAAGTGACTTTCTGTCATTGAAACTGTACTAAAATAGTGTTATGCTAATTCATAAAAGTATCATTCTCTTCTGATATTAACTATAACAGATAAGAGCTAAAGTCGCGGTAAGCAACCATGTTTATATAGGTACGTAAATTAAGCTGTGAAAAACCATACAAATCTCACCTATTCTGCAAGGACATAAGATATATAGTTTTATTTGTCGTTGTCTATACACTTCTATTCCACTGGCGGTAACCATAACAGACTGCAGAACAAGAAGTACTTTCTAACATCGACACCAGTAGAAAAAAATATATAATTTTAAACTGTCACGGTGGTTTTATTGCATTATAGGCGCCATGTTCACGGGATGACTGAAGACGGCGAGTAGATACCAGTCTGTTAAGAGCAGACTTATAATATCGAGAAGATATAAGAACAAATCGCGGTTAATCCCGTACCTGCAATGCTAAAGCAGAAAACAATGTTAGATTTTTATGATTGACATGAGATAACTAACACGCGGGACGTTATTAGCAAGTCAATTTGAATATTATATTCTACTAACGTATGTTCAGGCAGCCGAGATAAAGAATGTAAACAAACAGTCAGGGGTACAGAACATTATTTTACTGAGTATAATTACCATCTCTAGGATACTCTTTTATTTACGCACACAATTTAGGTCCCAATAGTGTTAGATATCTGATAAACCGTGGTACACGGCGGTTGAGCTTCACTTGACTAGCCATCTCTTTCATCCTTGTTATGTACATACAAGCTATGCGCCTTATCTCGTTGTAGTAAAGGTAAATTTTCAATGATTTTGTATAGCTTGATCTGTCGTCGCGTATACCTACTGAAATTTTGATATTCCGAAACGTATTGATTTCTTACCAACACATACATATGTTAGGAAACGTAGTACAAATTCTCAATAAGGGCACTGAACTTGCTTATAAGATTTTATTAATTATTTTAAGCTGCGTACAGACATGGCGAGGCGGGTATTGCGAATGGTTGGCCATGCATGCCTCGGGTAATGTGGACGTTAGTGCTTACCTCTGCTCAGTGCAACGCGAACATCATTCGTATATATTTTTCTTTTCTAAGAGTTCGCATTGAGCATACAAGCCCTATATTACTTCCAATTGTAAGCTCCATACCTAGTCTGGTAATCCACTGGTAAGGGGGTCAGCCGTCTAAGGCCATGATACGTGCATCTATTGGAAATAATTGAAATTCACATATTCAATGTAAACCAAGCAAGCATGCGCGTCGCCCGCACACTGAGGCACGAAGTGAACTGTGAATGCGTCATAAGAATTACAGCGTTACACGTTCACCGAGGCATGTGTGACCAGCCTCGCGCTTCGCATGTCTAGACGCATCTTTAAACGTTTATATTGTGCACAAGCAACTATTTCATTGTTACCTCGACATTGACAGGGTCCCCGATTTGGTCTGCGCGGGGGACGCCTTGCGACGGACCCTTCGGTGGCATACAAATGTTAGTTAGGTTACGTTGGTTATACGCAGGTGTGGAGGCACTTTATTATAAGTGATTAAGGTTGTTATTGCAATGTTATTGTTGTTTCACTGATACATATTAACCGCTCGATTTCTATTGATACTGCAATAAAAAAATTACTACTAGTCTTATTCTAAAGAAGACTGATCGACAGCGACATTTACACGTGTGGAGTTGTTCATACTTGTGCTTACGGTTCATACTTAATACCTCACCTCCAGAGTTTTATTTGGCTGCGGTTGTCTGTGAGGTGGATGTTCGCCGGCCGGGCTGCTTTGATGCACCTCTCTTAAAAACACTCAGTCCAAGACAAAAAGGCATGTGTATGCACGCAAACCTGGGTGTTAAAAGTAGGCATTGCTAACCATTCCACCACAGGGCTCATACATTTTTTAAATGTAAATGCGAATGAAAATGTGCGATATATAAAAGAAATTTGCATATCAGAGCAAATCATGCGTATTCTAACGTTCGTTGAAAATCATACTTATACCGTATTCACTTTGGCTTGAGACAAAGTGTAAAATAAAGAAAACATAAGTTTCCAAACTTACGAATCGGTGCACGGAGACCAAGTCTTTTCTACGTGTCTTAATATGTTAATGACAGTCTTCTCGTTCGTAGAACGCATTGGCATAGGCTTGAAAAGCTTTTTCTTCGGCAAACTAAAGCGTTAAAATTATATATATATATATATATATATATATATATATATATATATATATATATATATATATATATATATATATATATTTAATAAAAATACCTTTATCAAAAATACCACAGCTGGAACGCTGTGGTATTTTTGATTAAGTTATTTACCTCTATGTCAAAAGTAAAAAATAGCTAATATAGACCGGATAAATGCTAAGGTTTGCCAATACTTGTATGCCTTCCGACGTTGTATAAAAAAATCGATAAAATATAATAAGGCTTTGAAAATCACTACGATAATAGGTATTTTATAATGCCTTATATAACGAAATCCTCGTAGAGATAAGTATTCAAATTAACCACATGTACATGTGAAAAAACGTCGGAAATTGTTATCGCATGTCTAGTCGCAACTTTATAATATTTATTTATACGCAAGTAACATTAAACATATTATTATAAATGTAGGTATTGTTTGAGGACAGTTTATTTTGTAATAAAATCGACATTAAAAATAACCTTTTTTTATGTGTTGTTTACATTTTGTCTCAAGCCCAACTAAATACGGTATTGGTACTAATATGGAACCCAACCTAATATAACCCACGGCAGTCTGCGTGGATCATTCCGGTCATTCATTTCCCGCTCGCTAGATCACATTTCGATTTCATCACATTTATAGCTTTAGGCTAATGTTAGGTTTAGCCGGCTAAACAAGTTTGTTTTAACACCCAAGATTATTATTACGTATAATGACAAAAAAACAACACAATGAATCTCAAAGAAATTTGTAAGTCAATAATCGTATCAGTGAAACATAGATTTCATCAAGGAAGAGGAAAATGCATACTCTGTATAAAGGTCTGTTCACACAAGGTCACATTTAAATTGCAACATGGTTTGACATAAACATTTTGATATTAAATTCCCATTTCCCCCCGTAATACACACAATTATACATGTTCCCTTAGTATGAACTATTTGCCCTTTGAAAAATTCAAGTAGTTGTATAGCGACATACAAAATCCAAATTCATTTTAATTTAGGAACAAAAAGGGTTACCAAAAATATTCTCTTTGTACCTTTTTTCCATGTTTCGATATGCCCAACCATTGGTAAAGGATCATGGCATATTGGATTGTGTTTGTCGGTTTATAGCAGCTATCACGTTTAAACAGTTAAAAACAGCGCGAAAGGTATTCAAAAAGGAAATTAACGATCATACACATAAGTTTTTTACATATGTTCGTTCAAACCGATGTTTTGACTAGTTTGCATCGTCGGGGGATAAATTGTAAAAATAAAATTGCATCACAATTAATTTCCTCGTTAAGTATCTTTTAGTAACGCCACGCGAAACATTACGAGTTACAAAAATTCTCAAAACTAACAATATTTTTATATGTATTACGTTTTGTATACCTTGAATTTCCTTTATGAAAAGGCTTTTTTTATTTTCTTAACAAAGTAAGCTAGAGGTAAGAAGGCACAGGCAAACGATTTTACTAACTACTATATTTTAAGATGTCAAAGTGTACTGATGATATTAAAAACGTTTCCTATGGAACCAACTCAAGAAATCAAAATAGTATCTTCGGTAGAACAAGGGTATAACTTTTTAAATTTTACATGAGAGGCATTTCAAGTTTTTTTTTTATTTACATTCAGTATCATCTGCTAACGTTACCAAAAAAATGTTTCCTTTGCATGAAATAAACTACGTATTAATGAAAAACAAAGCGCAGACGTTTATATCACAAATACACCTTAATTATTTAAGACATGTTCATTAAATGAATCAAAATGATTTAGTTTTCTTTTTATATATATTTTCGTTAAGTGAGGGATACAACCGTGTCTTTGTTCCACCGAAGGTGCAATTTTATTTGCAATTTCAGAGTTAATCTGTCGTAAAAGTTGTCATCATTCATGAGCACTCTCACTTCCTAAAGTATTGCAGGTAAAAAACATTGCCACGAAGTATATAGTTTTAGTGCCACAATGTTTATGGTATGTACTTTTAGGTCGCCATTAGTGTTGCTAAATTCCATAGCAGCACTAATTGCGTAAATACCTTACTATTAAAGAAAACACCTGGGTAATATAGATCAGCGCCTTTGCCTTCCGACGGCTGGCGACAAAAAGTATCCTTGGCCGAACAATGCCCAATCAAACAACAGCCCGATCGCTCCGTATGATATAAAACTTAGTTACTAACGCTCTAACCCAATAAATCGTTGCAAATAGTTTCAATATCGCAACAAAGCGCCTGGACCACGGATTTTCATTACCGTGTTCAATATTGCCCTGAAACGCACAGCGGTTTGTAGGTTAACTCTCTTTCCAAACTCATGTCCAATCCATGCTACACATGCTCGCATCGTGTACAGGTTTAATACGAAAACTGTTCTAACACATATTTAGTGAGTCTGCCAATTGTCCTTCTGCCAACACTTATTTGGCAGTTGTTCCCGGAACACCAAGGCCGTGATAATGTAGTGACGAAAGCTAATATACCTCAAAAATTTCAGCCATAGCCACTCGGCCATAGATTTGAATCTATGTTAGTTCCATGAAGAAATCGAAATTATGTCGTACAGTCTACAAATGTTGCGTCTACTTACTACGTACTTACTTACAAACCTTTACCCAACTGAAGGTTTTATGAACAGAATACAAGTTTGAAAAGAAAGTTACCAAAACCAGCATTGATTTCAAGTCAGTACCACCTGATAATGAACACTAATAGGAAAAACGCGGCTGGGTCTACGGTACTTAACCTCAAAATGTATATACTAAAGGTGCAGAAAGCGTTACAAGCAGTGCGTTCTAGCGTGCATACTCACGTCGTGGGTCTAGATCTCTGGGCCACAGTAATACTAGCAGGAGAAAAACACACTGTTAACACGCTAATTATTAACTATAGCACACTCGAAAGACGATATTTCATTAAAATATTCCGTTATTGTATACTGTGTTACATGTAGAACTTTCTAATCAAATTACCTAAATAAAAAAGCTATTTCATTAACACCATTTAATATTTAAAGTGTAGATAATGTAAATACGCATCCTCTTCAATGGAGTCAATTACTCATTATTTAGTTTTTACTTTCAGGTTTATCATGTTTACGAAATTTTTATGATATCATATCTGTAGCACACTGTGAAAAAAAGGAATCATGATCGGGTCATATAGAATAATAGGTCTATTACCCAAACGTAATGCCTATTTTTAGATTTGTCAGCAAAAAAAAACTATCTTAATTGATGCGTCAATAACACGCGCTGCTACTTTCAAGTTGATCGCACACATATTCGTTTCGCATCGTTATACCTTAATCACTGGCAACCGGTGAATTATTTGTAAAAAAAAATCTATGCAACACTGCATACTTATGTACAACATTTGACCTGACTGCCCTTTGCACGCATAATGCCAGACCCGCAAAATGCCAAACGTCCACAATGCCAGGATTCGCATGTTTCATCTGCGTTGGGTTGAGTGAGTACGTGTGCGATACATCTTAAGAGTAACTACCTATGTTGCTCAACCAGCAAAAATAACCTCAAACTTGCTACTTCTGAAAAATATTAACAAAATATCGACTCTCATGATGACTCTATTAATAACACCTCTACAAATTACCGTAGATACTAAATACAAAATATAGACATGTACCTATTTATCCCTCAAAAAATATTTAACGCTTAAACTATGTGGAATAAATTGGATGTGGCGGAGCGCTCGCGAATACTTTCAAAACCATTGCACGCCTGCAATTATAATGATAAAAAAATACGCGTTGTAAGTTAATAACAGTAAATTACCGCGATTTTCGATGCATTCGATTTACACATCTACATTTTGTATTCATTATCAAATACCACAAAATCTTTTAAACCTACTTCCGTTATCCTCCTTATTTCCTCCCTGAATATTTAAAATGTGTGTTTAACATGCTATAAAATGCGATGTGTACATATTTTTATCATGTGAAAGATCACATTAGCTACTTCTCAAAAGGTAGAAAAGTAGAAAAAATAGCAGAAAAGTATGACAAGGGTCTGGCAACCTTCTCTGCCTTGCATAGAGTACAGTCAAAGAATAAGATATGTATAGACCTTTATAAATTTCTTGCTAAGATTTCGATCAAGCATGTATACTTAATATAGTCATTTAATGGGAATTTCCTCTATTTTAGGGGCTGTTAATATTAATATAACAACAATTATTAATATAAAACTAAATAATCATTCTTTTGATCAAATACCACTTTTTGTTTGATCTGTATTTGTTTATGGATCTCTTTAATCGCCCAGTAATTAAATTTACTACTAAATTTTATATTCTAAATTTTATACTCTAAATTTTACATTTTAATTTCAGGGTGATAACACGGTGTCACATATACACGATATATAAAACCATAATATCAAAAAGTAATATTATAATTTCACATGAGGTAAGGATTATAATAAGTAAATAATTACGCTGAAAATACAAAACCTAGCATAATAAACATCTTAGACATTTAAAAATGGAATCATACATTATTCATAAAAAGTTCTAGCTTTTTATTTAATATGTTATTACTTGCATTCTATAACGTATGTATATTGTGTACCCTGTGATTGTGGAGCGACGAACCATTTCCGGACTGTGACTCGGTGTTGCCGCTAGTGAACTTATAATATTGAAATTAATATTTTTCTACCATAAAAACCACTAAAACATAACCATTTTATCGTCCCAATTAGTACTTAAGAGGATATGCGAAAGAACAACAATTGAATTCCAAATATCTATTATTCTAAAGTTCGCACCACCAGAAGCTAGAAATTATGTAAACACAGAGACTTTACTATTTTATACGAAGAGAGAACAATGTAACCTTTTTAAATAACACAATATGTTACGTTAGTATTATGAAACTAGCAAATATTTTTAATTGGGTGGGTTATACAATGCTAAAAAGAAAAATGAAATGAAATTATATAAATTATATAAATTATATAATTATGAAAAGAGCTATGAATGTGAGAGAAGCGAGTGAAGTATGTAAGGACCGCGTCTTATGGCGCTCGGTTCTCTCTGCCTACCCCGCAAGGGACCTGGCGTGAAGATATACATATACAATGCTTTTGCTGCAATTATACAAATTATGAAATGCTGTCGTTTGATATTGTGGTACCAAAAATACGGTTTACGCATAGGCTATCAACATTTTATCCATTACAACTGACACATCCTATATTGACTCTCGATAAAAAATTTTTAATTCAGAAATTGATGGATAATGCTATTAATACTTTTATCATTAAGATATCAGACGATTCCTCTGAATATACTAAGAACAGCTGTTGTTCTGGTGCTATTTTTACAATTAGTAATAAACTATAGACCTAGGTGTTTTTTATCTCTATTTTTGAGAAAAATGTTCAGAAATCCAGATGTTGGTTCACAAAATTTCTATCTTCTCGTGGCGGACTTGACAGTATATTTTTTTTACTTTGAAACACGTTTTTACAATTCTATTTTAATATACTTAACCAAAACAACTTTCCAAAACTGCACTTTTTATTTTTCGGGTTTGATATTTTATAAGTAGCATATCAAACGGTAAAGCATAGTATACTCAGATATAAATACACATGTTGTATTGATTATAACCATTTTCACCACACATCAAAATATTTCCTTGTTACGTTTTATATTTTGTTTCTTAAGTCGTTTACTTCTAATGCGCAAATCTTATTCTAATTATTTTCATTGCTTTTAGGAGTAATATCACTACTTTTTTCGTTGTCCAGCGATAATTCGCTTCGCATAACCTCTTAAATTAAGCCGCATTGATCTTGGAACCTGTTTTGTAATTAACTATTCAACTACAGATTGAATCTATCCTGACCTATCAAAACTATAAATATTTCGACTATGTATATTGTTATAATCTATGGGTTATTTTTGCCAGCCTCTAGATAACAAATTATGATTGTTTTTTAAATACGACTAAAATAAATTTACCCAATAATAAACAAAACTACACACTCTAGATTTTAGTAGAAATTCGCCATGTAAAATGCGTGAAATTTAACCATTAATATTAGTAATGTGAATGTTAAATAAAATTTAGACTAAACATGCTAGAGATATTTTCTAGATAGGTGAGAAACGAGATATGAATGATTGAATAAAAATTTCATTAAAACTCTATTTACGGAAAATGTATCTTATCAAAATATTTGTAATTCCTAATGTATTAAAGAAATGAGTAGAAACCTTTTGGAAAGATTTACAAAGTCTTGTTTTTTGTCTAATGTTAGTAATAATAAGGTGGAGAACAAGAATATGTTCTGCATGATCGAAAGCAGTTATTGTAGCCTATGGACACTTGCAACGCCAGGGTAACCTCTTCATGCCTTTTTTTGACGAAGAGTTCACAAAAACATCACGACATTATAGTAGATTCATTTTACATTACTTACAATTAAACTAAATTGCGCAAAATGGTAAATTTCGTGTGGTAAAACAGTTTATATAAATTTTCTCTGTCATAGTAGTATATAGTAGTATTACATAAAATTCAAAGAATAACAAATTAAAAAATTTAACACGGTATTCCTTCACCTTTCGTTGTACTTTGTTGAAAAAGTTTTACCACAATACCATTTTACTTAAAACTTCAGATCAGATCAGATATATGAAACGTACGGAGTACATTCATATAGAGACTTTATGAAACTTTGTAATTGAAATGGCTATATGCCATTTATGAAACTATTGAACCACACATAATTCACCGATGATCAACATGTGAATATGAAAGAAATTCACATGTCATATTCGCTTTTGTACACATCTATTCTGCAAGGACACCGAATGATGATAATGCAGTAATCAACATTTTTCAATATTAATTAGTAAAGGGAAATTGTGTATTGCAATTTATGTCAATACTGCACATTTGACTTTCACAATAGTTTCTAATTTCAACCCAGCCACTATACCAAATGTTTACTACATTAATACTACTAAATTAATAGTTATCCAAAGAACCATTATCCAAACACACGCTCACCTACTCAGACGTCTGTTAGATGAAGTGCTCTTGGGCTCCTCCGTGGAAGCAGTCATGGAGGTCTCCATTGGATTATCCTCAGCATCCAAGAGTTGGATCTGGCTTTGACGGACAAAAACTCCATAGTTCTCCTCGCACTGAAATGTGGTATAAATGGTAATGATGATATAATCTTTTAAACTATGCATTACCCCCGCTGAATAACCAGGAGGGTGCCCCTGTCATAAGAATGACTAAGTTGTGATTTCAGTGACTTAGTCCTTCTTTTGTAGGTTTTCTCTTATTTTTATAAATGTCTCAGGATCATGAAATCAGGGCCTTGACTAAAATCGTAGGATGGAACATCCAAAGATTGTGATAACTGTTTGCCATCAAGATGGCCTTATGCTTGTTTAGCACCTTAGTACTGTAAAAAAATATTTCATCATAATACTAAAGTACCTTTAAATCTACACTGAAATAAAGTTGTATGTGTCTAATGGGGCTTTTCATCAAACCTCTAGGATATTGATCAAAAACTGGGTTTCATCAAAATCATGTGACATGCACAATGACTATACACAATCACTACATAGTATAAAACAAAGTCTGTCTGTCTGTTCGTGATAAACTCAAAAATTACTGAACGCATTTTCATGTGGTTTTCATCCACAGACAGAGTAATTCTTGAGGAAGGCTTAGGTGTATCATTTGTTAAGCTTTTGTGTAAATCAGTTGAAATATGAATATAATTGTTGAAAATATTGGAGAAAGTATATTAAACACACATACAGTATTAATCCTTATCAACTAAAATACGTTAATTTAAATGATTGACTCGACAGACATTGTCCTGCTGACAGACATTGTCCTGCTGACAGACATTGTCCTGCTGACAGACATTGTCCTGCTGACAGACAATGTTGCCGTCGGCTTGCCTGCGATTTTTTTTCCCCTATAATCTGATTGCGGCGCCACCTACCGGGTCCAATTGTGAATCTAAACCAATTAAAAGTATTTTTATCTATATTGATTATATATATTTATCTACATAATAAAATACATTAAAAAACTTGTGGTAGTGAAGACATAACATTTAAATCTATCCACATATTGGACGCAACAAGCTGATGTGTGCTCTCCCCGCTGGCCCGTGTGAAGCTGGAGTGGCTCGCTACATACATATATGAATAGATTATAGATACATAAAAATAAGTTCCTCTTTATAGTAAACCCACAATAGGCAAACCATGCTTTTAGTGGACAGGTTTATAATTTTAATGATTAAGGTTTTGCTTAAATCCTTCTAATATGACTCTGCCAACAATACTAAGATAAACAATATGTAAAAAAAATACCATCAGCAAGGCATTGGACATGTAGTAAACTTGACAAATACTGAAAACTAAACTACCAAAAAAATAATGAATAAATACGTCAACTATGTCGCTACGATGACTATTAAAATTGTTACAATCGCCTGCAATATATATACATATGAGTACATTAATCTGATTGCTACATAATATCTGAATTACAACGTATGTTTCGCACACTTATGACGTTTCCTTACCCTAAAATAGGCATGTCCTCGCACTGTACCATTATTTTTCCCTTTCGGTTCATCCAAAATTACACCAATCCATCTGCCCGTAGCAAAGGTTGGGTACCCAATGTACGCCACGGATCCCTTTACATCCTTCCCAATAACGATCACCCGGTGGCCGAGTGTTAGCTTCTCCGACATATTCACTACTTATTTAAGTTTATAAACTGCAAATTAAAAACAAAAAACTCTTGAGAACCGAACACGAAGTGCCGCAGTTTCACTTTGAATGAAAACATTCGACATGACATCACCTTAAAAATATTAATCGACTTTCTTACGAATATCAATAAACTCCTTTCAGGAAAACAGTATTTATGTTCTAAATAGTCATATTAGCTAGTTTATAATTTGAATTTTATTGAGTTTTACTAAATTTGTAAAGTTGTCAAGAAAGATACGAAATTGTGTATAATACTCATAGATGAAAATTTGTTATAAAATGTCATGTCAAACGTCAATACGTATAGTCGAAAAAAATATGCCGCACATATTCTATAATCGTACAGCCTAGTGTTCACTTATTCATTTCCCAATTTTTGCACCGGCTTTTAAGAAAGGTATCGAGATAACTGAATGCTGAAATCCATTTAGCTGTAAATTAAGCACAAAACACGACAAAATAAACAAAATGTGTTTAAAGTACACAATTTTTTAACTATAAACTTGATATGTTAGTGTCATTGCGGATAAATAAATAAATAAAATACTTTTTCAGGAACACTGTTCCTATATGAATTCTATATGTTTGCTGTGCGTTTGTCTGTCGTTTTTTTGTTTCGAATATTCGAATTTTGACTTCAGATCCGGATTCAGCATAAAAAAGTAGAATGTGGCATAACGCTTGCTGACCGCATTCGTAATGACGACGTGAGAGAAAGAGTTAGTCTGAAAGATAGTGTCGGTGTTAAGATAAGAAAAGGCATGCTCCGTTAGTTCGGACATGTAGAAAGAATGCAGGAGGAAAGAATGACGAAACAGATACACAATGCAAAAGTGAAAGGATGTAGGAGCCGAGGAAGACCGATACTAACCTACCATGACTAAATTGGTCGTGTTTTATCAAAAGATGAAGTCAGGAGCTGTTCATCATCCATTTGTCCAACGATATCAACTAATGTAAGCAGTCAGAACCCGTTATATACGTTACGATATAAACCAATCGAAAACACTACGTAATTATCCCACGGAGCAATGCTGCAACGGAGCATATTTAAGTTTTGGGTTCATGATGGTTTCACGTTTCCTCAATCAACATAAACAATTCACGAAAACATTTTATCTAAATCAAAAAATCTGTAAGTAACAAAATCGGGAGTAAGATACTAAATGAAAATAAAAATTGATTTTGAATGTGCCATCAGTTAGTGTACGTTTTGAAAATGTTAGACTGTAGAGTGATATAGAGTGTACATAAACCTTATTTTATAGTTAATGTAATTGTGCTTGTGTAATGTAATAGTACGTTTTGTATGTGAGTTTATGTTAGCATTACCTATATATATCGATATCTCAGGAAAGAATATGTACTTTTATCGTTGGAGTTGAACTAGTTGTTTCATTACCTGCTCTCCTGTATCGTATGATGTTCCGCACTGCATGGCGACCCTGCCTTGCCGCCTACGAACAGTTAGCATGGTGGACCCTGGGAAGTCCGCCACCAGCAATGGTAGCTACTAGTCACTACGTAGCGCAATAGTCAGATTATATATACATCGTCAGTATCAGCAGCAAGTACAAAAGTGAACAACACCAAGTCATCTATTTGGTAAATATTTTTATTTTTTATAATATGGGATCTAACTACACCTACCAAGGATGAGGTCATTCTTCCCCAGACCTCCGCTGCCGGTAATAACCACGCCAAAGCCATTGGGTGCTATTTTGGGGTTTTTCATTTAAAACATCGGTACATGCCGAAAATAAATACACTCCATAAAAACTTTGGACAAGCATGTAGACTACCAAGTGACATATGTAATGTAATAGTATAGTACCATTGTATAACTATATTGTCTATGTGTCAGAATTTTAATTTTGATTACAGAAGTCTCAATAGGACGCTAAGAATAATTTAATAATGAAAAAGGAAATACCTAAATCAAAACATGATATATCTGTTAATCCAGTAACATATAAACCAGGAGACAAGTTGTTACTAAAAAACGAAACTGAAATAACTAAATATGGTCCATAGTATAATGGATCTACCATTATACTATGGACCATATTTAGTTTTAAAAGAAATCGAACCTAATGTAGCTATACTTGTTAATAATAAAGCAATGATAGTACATAAGAATATAACTAAGATGTACACTTCCTAACTTTAAGATTTTTATATTGTTATTGTACGGGCCCCTTCGATACGACCCGTACACTTTCGTAAACGAATATGTAAAATAATAGAATGTAGGTACTGGCGGGCTTCGTTCTTCGACCTCCGGTTGTAAGTCGCAGGTCTGTGGGTTGGTGCAGAATGAAACGCCTGATGCTGTCTTCAGAAGTATGGAGCCGTAGGTACTTGCTGCTAGGTCTGGACTGGCTTGGCTTCGGAGTGACTTGGCTGGCTATTTCACTGTAGTGTGAGCGCTGAGTGTAGCGGACGACTGGTGCCGATCACCGTTTTTTTTTTTTTTGACCTGACTATGCCCCGAGTGGGCTGTCACTACGTCACCGGACTAGAGAGGCGGGCGTGAGGCGCCACAGCCTAGAAAAACAAAGTTAAGCGACAGCCTAAGGGCCCCCGAGAGGGGTCGGACCTCGGCTCAGGACGTCGCTGGAGAAACAATTCGAACACGCGGGTTCGTGCCTGAAGGGCCTGTCGGAAAGAGGCGCCCAGGTACCGTGGGCTACTGGTACCTGGTGTATCGCGCAGAAGTCCTTACTCTTCGCGCCCGGAGCCGCCGAGCGCGGTGTGTGTCTGGAGTGTTGGGGTTGGAGGGGGAGAGGTAGGGGGCGTTCGCAACAGTAATGCGATCATCGGGATCAAAGAGTGAATTTCGCGGTCTGCGCCGGAACCCCCGGGCGTCGATCCGCGGGGTGTAATTGACAGCGCGGGCTATCAATGGGTTGGGGTGTTGGGAGGCAGTTTCGAAGTAGCGTCTAGACGCTTTCTTCATGAAACTAATGATGGAAGGGAGTTCAAGGTCGAGATGGAGATCTGCGACCCTGAGATAGTGAGGGGCGGCGGTTGCATTACTTTGGATAATCTTATCTTAAGATAATCTTATCATTATTTTGGATAATCTGGAGCTTAGCCAGATGGGAGCGCGCAGCGTGTGCGAACACTACGTTGGCGTAAGTGAGGACGGGGCGGATGCAGGCTTTGTAGAGTGTACACTTATTTCTAAGTGACATTCTACGATTCCTGAATATCGGACCGAGCCGGCCTAGGTAGAACGCGGCTTTGTTCCTAACAGCGGTGATGTGAGGTCCAAACGTCATTCTGGAGTCTAGGATGACACCTAGGTATTTGGCCTTCTCGACCCATGGGATGGGTCGGCCGAACAATGAGATGGGGCGCACGGTCCTATGTTGGGAATCGGATCTCGTAAGACCTTGTGGATCCCGAGAAAAGAACACTGCGGCACTTTTCTCCGGATTCACCTCGATTCGCCAACGTCGGAACCATTCGCCTAGAGCGTTAGCCGCTCTCTGGAGCCTATCCGATATGTTGGATTTGGCTCGTTCGGAAGTGTAAAGTGCCGTATCATCGGCAAAGAGGGCTAGCTCCACGAAGGAAGTCTTGGGAACATCGTTGGTGTACAACGTGTATAGGATAGGACCGAGCACGGAGCCCTGAGGGACCCCGGCTCGGATAGGGTGCGGCCTCGAGAGAGTGCCGTGGACTCTGACGCGGAGGGAGCGATTTGACAAGTAGTCTCGTAAGATGTGCACGAGACTGTCTGGCACTTCCATTTGGTGTAGCTTATATATTAAGCCATTGTGCCAGACTTTGTCGAACGCTTTCGCGACGTCGAAAAACAGGGCACCGGTATGGCGCCCTGTTTGAAAATTGGAGAGGACGTGCTCCGTGATGCGGTGCACTTGGTGGACTGCCGAGTGTTTGGGACGGAACCCAAACTGCTCGTCTATGAGAATGCCTCTAAGTTCAACGAACTTTTGGAGGCGAATGGCTATGATGCGTTCATAGACTTTCCCCAGGCATTTGAGGAGACTAATGGGCCTGTAAGAGGCGGGGTTCTTCAGGCATTTGCCTGGTTTGGGGATGCCAACTACGTCTGCATCTTTCCAGGAGTCTGGAAATCTGCAGTTCGCGAGAGCGGCGTTGAATATCGCCACGAGAAGGACTATCAGGGGGCCTGGGAGGAGTTTGAGGACCGAGTTCGTGATGCCGTCAGCTCCGGGAGCTTTCCGGCTCCGAAGGTCCCTGATGATCGTTTGGACCTCCTCTACCGTTGTAGGCTCGAGGGGGATCGTGGGAGGTGTTGCGAGGATTCGTTCCACCTCGGAGTCAACCATCTGTACGTATTCGTCGTCGGTTGGTTCTAGACTAGGAGAGCATTGGCTCTCCAGGCTGTCTGCAAAGCATTCAGCCTTTTCATCATCATCGAACGCTATCGTACCGTCTGGTCGGGTCAGGGGAGGGCATTGGGTTATTTGGTCGGAACGGAGAGATTTAGCAACTCGCCAGTATGCCGTGTGCGAGGGCTTAATTTCTCCAACAAAGTTGGCCCACCGTTCATCCCTGAACTCTTTGATGTGCTTCTTTACTTGGCGTTGTAAATAGCGCATCCGAGAACGGTTCTGTTCGGTGGGACAAGAGTCATGGGCGCGTGTCGCTGCGTTCTTTTCCGACACTAGTTCTCGCAAGTAAGCAGGGAGTTCCCAACGCCGAGCTAAGTCGGCCGTTGAAACCTCTCTGGAGCAGTTGTTAGCTGCCGTTTGCAAGTGGCTAGTGAGGGCGTCGATCGCAAGGTCGGTCTCGTCATTTGTGAGAATCTGTTCGGGTACTTGCTCCAGTTCGGGTGTGGAAGTCTGTGCGAGCACTCTTTTGAGTTTTCGCCAGTCGGTTACCCGTCTGGTGTCCTCGTCTGTCGGTAAGTCAGTTGGTTGCCCGAACTCGAACAGAACTGGCCGGTGGTCAGAGCTAAGTTCTGTGTGCACTTGGATTGAACGCATCCGTAAGGTTACGTTCTTTAGAAGTGCAAAATCCAGAACGGTCGGGCGGTGTCCCACTGTTGCGGAATAGTGGGTGGGAGACATGGGAGCTATGACGTCGAATCCTAGGGAGTCCTGTAGGCTCTCCAGGATTACGCCGTTTGGTGAAGACGAGTGGCTATTCCACTGGATGTGCTTACTATTGAAATCTCCAGCCAGAATGGTGGAGTTTCCTAGGGCAAAGAGGGCTTGCAAGTCGCTCTGAAGGATACGCTTGCTCGGGGGGAGGTACGCGGACGCGATATTGATCGGCTGATGGCCGGTCATCCCTAGCCTGCAGATGGTGACCTCGAGGTTTTCGAGAGATGGGGGTTCTAGTGGGATGCAGTGCAGGGACCTTTTGTAATAGACTAGGGTTCCGCCCCCGCGGCCCTCTCTATCATTACGGATGACGTTGTAATTTGCAATGAGCGGGTCGCGATTGCATGGTTTCAAAAGGGTCTCCTGCACTAGGAGGATGTCAACTTGGTGGTCGGTTAGGTACTGGTGTACTTCATCCCGTTGCCACGCAAGGCCGTTTGCGTTATAGAACGCAAGGGAAAGGGAGCGTGGTTTCACTCTCTGATTCCGTGAACCCATTATTGTTGGGAGAGGTTTGTGCGCCGAAGGTGGGCAGGCGCGCGATAGTCCACGATGGACTCAAACACAGCGATGTGTTTACAGACGATCTGGAATTGGTTTCCCACTCCAGTATCTTGGAAGTCATGTAGCTCGCGGGCTAGGACGAATAGCTCTGATATGTCGATTTTACTCGCCATGTCAAACACTATGTCCGTGAAGTGGGGTTTGCGTCCTCCCTGAGGGGGAGTCTGCTGGGGTGCAGCTGCTGGGGCAGTCTCTACGGGTTCGACCGGTGTGGGTAGGGGCGCAAGAGGCTGCCTGGGTGAAGCCCATGCAGACACTGCGGGGATGGGTGCCGGAATAAACGGCTGGGGGACCCGAGTGGGCCGAAGCTGAGGGTAAGCCGTTTGGCTCTGGGAGGGCGGAGGGAGGCGCGTGTGCGAGCGCCCTTTGGCTTGTGCCGGCCTCGTGCGCCTCTTCGGCGCCGCAGAGAACGCACGCTGGCGGCTCCACCGCTGGGTCGCGCGGACACTGGCCCCGTTCGTGATCGCCTAAGCATTTCACGCAACGGAACCGCGAGAAGCAATTACGGGCAGAGTGCCCGTAATTTTGGCAGTTGTGACACTGCCCTGGGAGTCCACGTTTGTGGGGGAGTTCGACTTCGATGTCGAAGAGACCACAGATGTCTGTGATCTGAAAGATCTTCTTACCCTCGGGGGTAAGGGGAAGATGGCAGATTACCATATTGTATGGCTCGCCATCTTTGCGGTGGTTACGGGTCATCCGGTGTACCGACCGGACGGGGACTCCTTGTCCTTTAATGGACTCAGTGATGCCGTCTAATGACAGCGACGTGGGGACGCGTTTAACAACCACGCGAAGTTCACGCTCCTCCTCGAGAGCGTACGTGAAATACTCCACGCGCCGCTCTCGGAGGAGGCCAGTGAGTTTTCTATGGTCGTTGGGGGTTGCCACCGTGACGCTGATGCCAAGGTGGGTCGATTTGGCCCTTGTCAGGCGAATCTCTTTCGCGGGGAGATCGACCGCGTAGAGGCGCTCCCAGACCTTTCCGTCACGGATGGTGATCGGCGGCGGGAGTTTGGCCTTCGGTGTCTCTTGCGAGTGCACCTTTGGCGAAGAGGGACGGGCCGCTCCGGTATTACCCTTCGCGGCTTTAGCGGGACGGGAGTCTCTCGAGCGGGGCTTCCGCTTACGATTCTCCGGGACTGTGGTCCAGTTGGCCTCCGTATCGGGGTCAACAATGGACTCCAGGTCTGACTCGTCTTCGGACAAGGAGCTGGTGGGCCCCGTGATGATTGCAGCTGCAGCTGCACCCTGGTCAATGTCCATCTCCTGTAGTCCTGAAGGGGCTGCAGGAGGGACGGGAGAGGCGCTGCTGCAAGAGGCAACAGCGGTAGCGGCCTGAGGGGCCTTAGCGGGTTTGGCCTGAGGGGCCTTGGTAGTCGCAGGTGCGGCTTCCTTGGGTTTGGCCTGAGGGGCCTTAACGGCTTTAGCCTGAGTGGTTTTAGCGGGCGAGGCCTGAGGGGCCTTGGGGGATTTAGCCTGAGGGGCCTTGGATGGTTTGGCCTGAGGGGCCTTGGATGGTTTGGCCTGAGGGGCCGGGGGCGGGGGTGGGGGGCGGCCTTAGTGGTCGCTGGGGTTTTTGCCTGAGGGGCGGGGGGTGCGGGGTTTGTTCGGCACCAGGTGCCGAACCCCGTTAAGAGGTCGGGGGCCATCGAGGCCACGTACCTACGCAGCATGTGAAGCTGCGTAGTTGGATCCAGCCGGGGATCCATGGCAGACATTGCCAACTAAGGGGGGTGAAGGGCCGCCCGAGGGGTACACTCGGGCGGTGTGTACCCTGCGTGAAAAACCTAACCTCCCGGCCGGGTATAGGCCAGGAGGGTCCTAGTCCCTAGTGTGTGTGGACCGGTGCCAGTCTTATTGTGCACCGGTTTGAGTACCTAGTCTTAAAACTAAAACCTTAACTACCTAACCGATAACTGGGGTTGACGAGGGTAGCCCCCAAGGCCAGTGGTCCCAGTCCCAGCCGAATGACTTGCCGTTCCCAGAGGGGAAAGGCTAGCGTACGGGTCAACGCTACGACTCGCTTTGTTGACACGTTCGCAATTCACCACTGCCGAAACAGCGAGGTGGTCAGCTACGCTTTCCTCTGCCTTGGAGCTAGCTCACAAGGCGAGTACCTCACGTTTGACTGCTAACCTAGTGAGATGTCGCACTTTCGTACGACAAACTCACCGTGAATTGCCGACACGTTTTCCACAAGCCGACCGCACTAAAATCGTGTGGATTTGCAGACCGCTCCTTAGAAACTTTTTCTACAGAGGCAAGTTCTGAAAAGAACTTCAACCTCACTCGAAGTCAGCGAAAAATTAGCCGGGCTAATATCCGCTGTAGACGGGCCTGCAGTGGGTCTACACCAGACCGTACAGTACCTGGGACACGGGCTGCAGAGGGTCTTGAGAAAGACCGTACAACGAAGCGTGTGTATTAGGCGGAAGCCTATCTGGGAATGGCACAAGTAGCGCACGGATCCGAATCGGTAAGCGGTAGCGAACCGTGACCGTCTCCGAGCGCTGCTCAAACCGCTTCGATCACCGTGTTTTTTTTTTTTTTTTGACCTGACTATGTAGTTAGCCCCGAGTGGGCTGTCACTACGTCATTCGATCACCGTTGTATGGCCCATATTTATACCCCCGCTGTGGGAGCGAGAGGTACGTTTGTGGGAAAGAGATAGCAATAGCCAAAATCGCCCAGACCTAGAGGCAATACCTGATCGTGCTTGCTTTATTTGTGTCTAAAATGTTTTTTTGTTGTAGGGTAAACCAGAGAGTAATTGCCCACTGATAGTGATTGCCCGCTTTAAGAATAATACTGTCAGGTGCTGACTTTGAATCACTCTAGTTGGATTTGAATTTACTAGATGGCTCTGTGATCAATGTATAGTAGATTTAAAATTGACAATAGGCAACACTAAACAAAAAAAAAAACAGTAATGGCGGATTTTGTCAGGACGGGTGAATGTGTTACTCAAACAGGTAAGCAATTTAACAATTTTCTTAAGGAATTACTTGCTTGCTACTTGCTTATTTTTGCATTTTATTTAATATTCAACTATTGGTGTATAGTCATGATGAAATCATAAGTGTTTTCTCCGTTTTTAATGAAAATATCTGGTAAAATTTTATTTATAACGGTCATTTTAACGGTGGGCAATCGCTGCACGTAAATCTGCATATTTTTAGTTATTGCCCACCAACATTTTAGTGATTGCCATATGTTAATGTCTATAGTTATTGCCCAGGGCAATTATTGTCATGGCCAAGTTTTTGAACAAAGAGTGTTGCCATCATGTGTAGTAGTGTTTAAATTGCTCATTGCTAGACTTGTTTCGCAATCTATAGGCATAAATATTGAAATGGTTATTATTGTTTCATTTTCAGTATGCCAAAGACACCAAAAGTTCAATATAGCAAAGAAAATTTGCAAAAACCGATCGAAGCTGTACAAGATGTATCCAACAATTTATCTACAAGACAAATTGCTGAAAAATACGGTGTTCCGAGGTCCAGAAAAAGGCAAACTGTACGACAGCCTTATGCCATTAGCTCCCAAAATTTTAAAGCAGCATTATATTCAAACCAAAAAGAAAAAGAAAATCTGTTGAAAGTAAAAGAAGATAAGCAAGTTGATCAAAGAAAAAAAAAGTCTGAAAATGCAAACAAAAAGACTAAAAAAATTGATAAAAATTCAAACGCAACTACAAAAAATCCTACGTTGAATTCTAATAGTGAGACTGTTAATTCTAAGGAAATAGATACATCTTTAGGGAATAATAGCCAACAACTAATTGATGAACATTCTGAGCAACCACTTGAACCGATACCAAAGAAGATAAAAATAGAAATAGACATAAAAAATAAGGAAGAGCAAGAAATACGAGCATCTAAAAAGATAACTGTTTTAAGTAATATTTTATTACAACCTGGTAACTTTGTACCAAGGCTTACTTGCAATGCTTGCTGAAAAATCGTTCATGTGCGTTGCATTCCACCAAAACATAACACATACCGGCAGCTCTGATTGACATTTATTTTTATGCCATCTTTGTTTTGAAGTAGATGATTCTCTCTCTGGCGATTCTGACTCATCAACATCAGCTAAAGAAATATTTGATATAGTTAATAAAGCCAAACGCAATTTATTTTGAAATTTTGAAGACTATAGTATTAGATTTAAGGTTAATGTTTTGTTTTGATTATTTATTTACGTTTAAAGTATATTTTGTCATTTTAATATACTGGGCAATTACTGTGTTGTGATGTGGGCAATTAGTATAAGTAATGGGCAATGACTGTAATTTTTAGATGATTTTAAATTTATTTCATTATTTTCTAAGTTATGTAAGTTTTAACTAAAAACTGTTAATATTCTATGGAAGAGTTCATTGGGTTATAAGAAAAAAGTAATAAACGGTTGATAATTAAAATACTTTTTTTAATTTTTGATGTCAATATGTTTGAAATCCTTAAGTGGGCAATAGCTATATGGTTTACCCTACTATTATTGCATACATTTGACCCCTTTTCATATAAAACCATAAAAACTTTTGCTAAAGTTATTGTCAAAACTTATGGGTCAGTGAAGTTTTACATATAAATGTTTTCATTATCAACTTAAAATTACGTTAATAGGTACCTCTATGCACTATTGAGCTGTTGCAGCCAGTAATTCGACGTTATAACTTTATTATATACCTGGCTTGCAACAGCTCGTACCTATACTAAAACATGTAAAATTTATCTCTTACAAAGTATATATGTAAAAACTGTGTAAACCTATTCTATTCATTACATAAAACAACTAATATGAAACAACTATAACTATAAAAATGTGCATCACTTATACTACGCGCGACGGTTATATATTTATTTACATAGTTGTCGCGAACAGTTATTAAGTTATACCCTTATCGCTCGGTGGCGCAGTGGTGAAAGACGCGACTTTGACACCAACGCTCGTGGGTTCGATTCCCACACAGGGCAAGCATTTGTGTGAATGAATATGTCTGTTTGTCTTGGTCTGGGTATTTTCTATGTATAAGGTTTACTACTTAGGTTTTCGCGATTGTTACATAGCGGAAGTATCGCGTGTTTTATTTATTTTATTGAACCTGACGTTTAGAATGCTTTGCAGTCTTCCTGCGACCACGGACGCTGCAAACCGTTCGAAACGTCACGTTCAACAAAATAAATAAAACACGCTATACTTCCGTTAAAAAAATATATATATATTTGGTAGGTATGAGAATAGATTGTAAAATATATTACATAAAAAAAAATATTAGAAAAAAATTATAAGAAATGATTTATATGGCTGAACGACGTTTGCAGGGTCGACTCTTATGTAACTTTTTTTTTGTATACCACTAAGGTGGCAATCGAGCGTACGGTCTGCCTGATGGTAAGCAATTACCGCAGCCTACAGACATATGCAACACCAGGGGTGACACTCATGCGTTGCCGACCCTGTAAAAACCTCTTCACACCTTTCTTGAAGAACCCAATGCTGTAACCTCTTGGGAAAACCTCGGGTGGAAGTTCATTCCACAATTTGAGAGTTCTCAGAAGGAAACTTCTCTGGAACCGCACAGTACGCAAGTGCAAAAAGAAACTGTCAGCATCATTTCGAACAATTCTTCAGAACACAACCCGTTACAATCAATCCCAAAACACGAATTCAGCGGTGTACATGCCCACGCCGCCGGCGCCGGTCGCGGGATTTGAACCACGGACTGTCGTATATTAGATCGGTTATTTATCCACTGGACTATAGCTGCTACTTCAACACAAATCATTAAACCACTTGAAGGCTCATGAAGCCCCCACGCGCTCACGAAAACGGTGCGCATTAACAAAACAAAACCGTACGATATTTTAGCTTTGTTTAGACATTTTGAACTTAGCCATTTTTCTGTTTAATACATTTTTGGACATAATGTTTTTGGTAGTTCAAATAAAAGTTTTTGAACTTTCAAAATTTAAATGGCTTTCACAACACAAAGAATTAAAAAGGCTGGAGTGAGTCGGCTACCTAGAAGATCGTTTGGCTACCTGCATTTCAGCCTTTGCATTATTTTTAAACAAACCTTTAAAGAAAGGTCTTATGATATATTCATCTGTGCAGTTGGAAAAAATCCCCAAAACCCTTCTTACCTGAAGCATAGACAAAGCTGAAGATGAAAATATAATTAGGGAAATATTTTGTTTGTGCTCTTAAAGCTGTAACGGTGTATCTTTATGGAAATAGAAATGCCGATACGTGAAATTTGAACTAACTTACCTATAAACAATTCTTTGAACAAATTGTTTAGATAATTGTTCATACTCGTAGTATAATAGCTGCAGTCCGTCCCTTCTTCCGCGCGAATCCCGGTATTCTGTGGGAATTGCCTTTCTTACTTTAACTCCCCTGCTTTATGAATTAGTACATACGTATACATTTTTAAATTATATGTTAAACAATTAATTTATGTGATTAATAATTGTGAATACAAAATCAAACCAAAAACTAAAACTTAACTACTATAAAAACTATAAAAAATGGCAACAAAAAAAGTGTAAACCATTGTGCTTTCTGATTTATGTACATATACATTTTATTGTTATGAATAAACAATTAAAACTATTAATACCGGAATTAAATTAAAAGTTGGTATTGTACAGTCATGGTCACACATCCTTGCCACAATTGTCATGTTTATTGTTATAAAAGGCTGACAACGGATCAGTGACCGTTTGGTGTTGGTGATGTCTAAGGGCAGTAGTGACCACTTACCATCAGGTGACCCACTTACTAGTTTGCTCGCCTTTAATATTAAAATTATTAAAGTTTGACATCAAGCAATGTAATAAGTGATTCAATAATGAGTACGAGACACTTCCATATTAATTTTAGTTGTAACGTAATATTTTTTAAATTGTATATTTTTCTCTCTGCCTACTCCGCAAGGGACCTAGCGCGAAGATATACATAAAGTGGGATTTTCTTTTTACCGGACCTGAATGAACACGAGGATTACGGTTGATGATGTAGTGTTGGAGCAAGTGGATGAGATTGTATATCTTTGAAGCGCTTTTAGGAGGCATACACCGCTGATGTGGAGAGACGAGTGAGTGCAGGGAATAGGGTAAATGTAGCGTTGGGTAAACTTCTAGACAGCCGAAATCTAAGTCACAACACATAGCTCGCTGTACACAACACGGTGCTAATCCCAACGCTAACTTATGAAAATGAAAGCTGGGTATGGCAGAAAAAGCATTAAAGTAAAATAAATGTGATCGATATGCGAGCATTGCGTAAAATTTGTAGCACAATGCTTGCTGACCGCGTTCGTAATGATAATGTAATGATGGTTTCAGACCAACTCTGAAAGAGTGTCGGTGTTGAGATAAGAAAAGGCATGCTCTGTTGTTTCGAACATGTAGAAAGAATGCGGAATGTAAGAATGACGAAACAGATATACAAGCGTAGAATGTAGGAGCCGAGGAAGACCAAGGCTCAATTGGTGTTGTTTTATCAGAAGGTGATGTCAGTAGCCCTAGGAACCGCCGTGCGTGCATGAAAAAGGCTATGAATGTTTTAGAAGAGAGTTGTTTATGGACAGAGTCTTAATTTTTTTTTATACTACGTCGGGGGGCATATGGCCCACCTGATGTAAAGCGGGTACCGTAGCCTATTAACGCTTGCGATATATTAATTATCAGTCGAGCGATGCCTCCTCTGCTGCACAGCAACTCCTTGGGAGCTTACTGGTGACCTCACTCACACGCAGGAACACAACAACCCTCTAGGGAGTTGCTATTTGGCTGCGATTTTCTGTGAGGTGGCGGTATTTCCCCGGACGGGCTACTTTGATGCGCCCTACCTCTCTTAAAAGTAGTAGGTAGTGGTAGTTTATAGATCTATTTTGTAGTCAAAGCCAACCTTACCTACCCTTGATGCACCTGCCGTAGGAGGTTCCGCTTAAGAGACAACGCAACCTCGTAGCCATACAAGTCTAGAAAATTGCTTTTTTTATATATAACGGAGGCATACGACCGGCCTGATGCAAAGTGGTTATTGTAGCCTAGTTGCGCATGTCATTCTATTTATTTATATATTTATTCATTTATTTTGTGAACATAGGTGATTGTTGATGTACAAAAATGGGTAGGATTCTCTATGTCCCGCCAATGGGCATACAAAATTAATTTTACAACAAATAATTTACATGCAATTGTCATCAATATGGTATTAAAAACAAATTCTAATTTAAATACAACGCTTTCAAAATTACATTTATGATGTTAAATTACATATTATAATGTCAATATATGTCAATTTAATCATATCTTGAAGAGCTCACAATGCTTTATCAGTCAAATATTCATCCAAAGTGTAATACGACTTTTGAACTAACAGATCATGGAGTTTCCTTTTAAAGGCATTCATTATTGGCTCTTATCGTATGGATTTTGGTAACTTGTTGTAAATTTGTGGAGCCCTGCAGAATATACTTTTGTTTAAGAGAGCCGTTCTCGAAGGTACCGTACGTAACCTATCCAGTAGACGAACCTATCTAATCAAACACGTAGGTTAAGCAACGTCGACCGCAGTCTGTCTATGGATAATTGATAATAGATTTTACTGGGGGCCGCACATCGAGTATGTGTGCAATAAACTAAGATCAAGTAAATCAAGAAATGGTAGTATTGAGATTTAAGTTACCTTAGTATACTAGCTGCTGCCTGCGTGGAGTCAAATAACGTAGCCTATGTGTTAATGCAGATCATAATCTATCTACGTGCCAAATTTCATACAAATCCGTTCAGCAGTTTAAGCGTGAAAGAAAACAAACATCCATACATACAAACTTTCGCATTTATAATATTAGTAGGATTAAGAACGATAGTTTGAGTAGTTACGGCCATTTCTATAAAACGTATTTGGAGAGCATCTATAACCTGCAAGTCAACCTACTTACCTACCTAAAACCATTACATATACCAACACAAAACAAAACAAGAAATTGGTATATTTACGCACTGCAAAGTTGTCAATGTCTTCAATAAATTTAGTGGCGGCCATTGCTTGGGAATACTGCAACAGAATTGAACAACTGCATAAAAGGTAGCGGGGAAAAAAAATTAAGTCAAATTAAGTCAACTAATACTTTTTTATTTATACCACTAAGATGGCAAACAAGCTTACGGCCTGCCTGATGGTAAGCAGTTACCGTAGCCTATGGACATTTGCAACACCAGGGGTGTCACTCATGGTTTGCCGACCCTGTGTGAGAACCTCTTCACGCCTTTCTTGAAGAGCCCCATACTGTAGTCCCTTGGGAAAACCTCGGCAGGGAGCTCGTTCCACAACTTAATAGTTCTCGGTAGAAAGCTTCTCAGGAACCGCACAGTACGCGACCATTGCGGTTCCAGTGCATGAGGGTGAACTCCCAGCTGTTAGCGAGCAGTGCGATGGTAAAACGAGGCTGTTGGCATGATATCAAATTCCTCAGAACACAACCCATTGTACAATCGGTAGAACACGCAAAGGGAGGCGAAATCTCTCCTTAGACTCGAGGGCTCAATACCGTGTTAATTACGCGTTACCAAACTATACAAAAGTATAATCTAAAAAAATGGTACTACCGTCTTCATACAACGTGTTACTATCTAAAATACGTTCCCGCCGAACTTACATCCGGCCGAAGTTGGGTTGTACGCCAAAACGTGACGTAACTTCGGCAAATGTGTTCCTAGTAATTGAAATAGCACTGCAGGCGCAATTACGCCGAACTTCGGTCGCGTATCTTCGGCATAGTGGATACTTAGTTAATAGATTCAGGCGTTACTTTGCGAAAGTCAAATTTACAGGCAATTTAATCTAACTGAACTGAGCTACGGATCCGTAGCATTTTATGTTATTCTAACGACTAACATCTACAGCATCTGAGGATGTCTCGTGGAGAGGCGAAACACGGTGTCGCGGAGACGACCGGAGCAGCCAGGACAGCAACGGTGGCGGTTGCATGCAGTTCACATTATAGATGGCGAACACTCGCAGAGCCGACTGGAGCAGCCATGGCAGCGGCGGCATGCATCTACTAACGGTAGTGGGCGAGTGCCGGCCAGCAGTAGTTCGCATGAACTAATCGGAAGCGGAAGCACACAAAGTAGTTTAGATCAAATTGCCTAGTAGATACTTAGTATCACTCGCACCGTGCCACCTCTGCTGCTAACACAGCAACTCCTTTAGGAAATTACTGTGACACTCTAGGGAGTTGTTATTTGACTGCAGTTGTGACGTGGATGTCCCCAGACTTGCTATGATGCTTGATACGAATATTTTATAAGGGCGAGCTCGGTGGCGAAACGTGCTGTTACGTTACTTCGACACCAACGCTCTTGTCGTGGGTTCGATTCCCACACAGGACAAACATTTGTGTGCATGAACATGTCTATTTGTCTTGGTCTGGGTATTTTAAGAGGTAGGGCGCATCGAAGCAGACCTTCTGGGGAAGTACCTCAACCTCACAGAAAACCGCAGCCAAATAACAACTCCCTAGAGGATTGTTGTGTTCCTGCGTGTGAGTGAGACCACCGGTAAGCTCGATGGAGTAGCTGTGTTAACAGCAGAGGTAGCACCGCACGAGTCATACTCAATGTATTGCAAGCGTTTATAGGCTACGGTAACCGCTTTACATCAGGTGAACCGTATCCTTGCATGCCCCCTGACGTATAAAAAAAAGTTATTTTCGCATGATTGATCAGATCACGTATGGTAATATACATCGGCCACACGGACTACGAGATCGATTAACAACTTGTTTACGTTACGAATACATTGTTTTCCTCTAAACAATGATAAGTTTCAGTTGTTTACGTGTAAATTTGAAAACTTCCGAGCGATTGACCTCATCGCTCAAGAGGCGAGGCGTGAGTCACACGCCAGTTACATGTACGGCGGGCCTTCCTTGTCAAAGTCCACCACACGACATTGGCCGCCAAATTCACATACATACTTATATCTAATATTCATCGGCAAACACGAGGTACTTGTCGATGTAGAAACGATTTATGACACAACCTAGTTTCGACCTAAGTACACAACGTTATAAGAGCGCTATTTCAACAATAACTGTGCCTAATTCACAGTACTCGGAAAAGTATTCTTTAATTAAATAGGCAATAATCCTAATTACAAATCCGCTCTTTTACATCACTAGATGCTAACGAGTAGAATGGAACCTCTAGTTCCAAGTGGACAAGTTTAACTACTTTATATTATCTGTGCGATATTTAGAAGTGTTGATGTAACAATTTTATTGTAGCATGTCTAGCGTTGTTGGAATTTACACTTTATGTCTATACACACAAGTCCGCATTGTAATCGATAGTGACGAACCGATGTGAAGTTATGAACCGCGCTTTTCTGACAATTAGCAGCGTGTCAGCAAAGTGCGTGACGACCGAGGAATGGAATCTTACAGCCTACTTTCACTGTCCGTGGCGCCCGCGGTCCCGTTAACTCACCTGGCTCGCCAGCGCAGCAACAGAAAAAACTAAGCACATACAAAAACATATTTATTAATTCATTCATTACAGAAATTTAAAAATACACTGTCGTAAAATACGAGTTGCGGCTTAGAAGCCGTGCACCTTCAGTTGGTCTGGCTTCACAAGGCCGGACTTGGTGAGCCACTGACAAATGTTTTCGCGCTGGTCGCCCTGCAGCTGCAGCACCTCCCCGTACTCGGGGTGCTCCACAACGGTGCCGTTGCACGCAAACTCCTTCTTGCATGCCCGCACTATCTTCTTCAAGTCATACTCTGACGAAAGGCCTTGCACGGTAGTTAGCGTTTTACGCCCGCTCCGCTGCTGAATCCGGACGTGGACTAGACCATCTTGTACGTCGTCCTCCGAGCTTTTGATAGCATCGGCGAATGGATCAAATGTGTTGAGATTCTGGATGGACATACGATTGAACGTTGCTTCTCTTTGTTCCAATAAAACGCTGCGATGCGACGCACTTCAACGATAGATTTCACTGATAATGATAAGGCGCGGCAATGGTGCACGAGCGCACGCAGGCGACGACCAATTTATGCAAAACCAAAAGTGTAATGGCGGATTGAATCGGCCTGAAAAATGAGAATGTCACGCGAAGGCGGAAACATCGATCGCGACCATAGACAATTTGACTTATTTGACGTAAGTCGCTCCAAAGGTGCGAACTCATTAATATATTCGTAAATTACGGTTTTTGGGGTTTTAACTTATATTTAGTTCTTTAACTTCGCATACAACTTCGGTACGTAGTCATCATACTGAGCTGTATAAAAGTTTACGGCTATTGGATTACCTAATTGAAATTGCAGAGCAAATTTTGCAATTGAAAATTTTCCTCTTTTATCCCCTGAGTTATTAGGCAATTTTAGAACTTTTGACTTTTGAAATGAACTTTTGAAATCCGATGGAATGCTTTGGGAAGCACAGGGTGGATTTCGAAGCGGCAGAGGATGTACGGATCAAGTTTTTTCACTCCGCAACATCGTAGAGAAGCATCTGGCTTTGGATCAGAAGGTTTTCTGCGGTTTTGTGGACTTTGAGAAAGCATTTGATAGAGTCGTGCGAAAGAATCTCTGGAACATTTTGCCCGGATATGGGGTTGACGGTGACCTACTCCGTGCTGTGCAATCCACTTATGAGGATTGTACAGCATGTGTGCGGGTGGACGGCAGCTTGTCGCCCTGGTTTGATGTCAATATTGGTGTCAGACAGGGATGCGTGCTGTCGGCTCGGCTGTTCATCCTGTATCTGGACAGTTGTCTTCAGAGAATAAGAAATATGAATGTGGGAATGCGAATGGGTGACTCAGTGGTCAACTGCCTGCTTTATGCAGACGATGCGGCATTAATAGCAGAATCACCATCCGAACTGCAAACACTAGTTACAACAATGAAAGATGATTGTATGAAGAAAGGCTTACAATTGAATGCGAAGAAAACCAAGATAATGGTATTTGAAAGAGAGACAACCAGAACGAACGCTAGGATTATGGTTGATGATGTAGTGTTGGAGCAAGTGAATGAGATTGTATATCTTGGAAGTGCTTTTAGCAGCAATGGAAGGTACACCGCTGATGTGGAGAGACGAGTGAGTGCCGGGAATAGGGTGAATGGAGCGTTGGGTAAACTTCTAGGCAGCCGAAATCTAAGCCAGAAGGCACAGCTCGCTGTACACAACGCGGTGCTAATTCCAACGCTAACTTATGGAAGTGAGAGCTGGGTATGGCAGAGAGAGCATGAAAGTAGAATAAATGCGGTCGAGATGCGAGCATTGCGCAAAATTTGTGGCATAACGCTTGCTGACCGCGTTCGTAATGAAGACGTGAGAGAAAGAGTTGGTCTAAAAGAGAGTGTCGGTGTGAAGATAAGAAAGGGCATGCTCCGTTGGTTCGGACATGTAGAAAGAATGCGGGACGAAAGAATGACGAAACAGATATACAATGCAAAAGTGGAAGGATGTAGGAGCCGAGGAAGGCCGAGACTAACCTACCATGACCAAATTGGTCGTGTTTTATCAGAAGGTGATGTCAGAAGCCCCAGGAACCGGCGAGCGTGCATGAAAAGAGCTATGAATGTCACAGAAGCGAGTGAAGTATGCAAGGACCGTGTCTTATGGCGCTCGGTTCTCTCTGCCTACCCCGCAAGGGACTTGGCGTGAAGATATACATACATACATACATATACATAGAACTTTTGAAACATTTAATTTCTCCGGTTGCTTGTACAGCAAAATACGTAACGATGCAATTCCATCCCCTTTGGTGGACCAGACCCAATATAATCAGATAAGACTTCACCTTTGATCACATCACTTCCTAAAATATTTCCAACAAGCCAATGATGCCATTCTCTAAATTTAGGATTTTCGCGACTTGGTGCGTCCGGATCAATCATAGCCAAAGTATAATATTCCTTCTTTGGCAGCCCATTAATAGGCTTATCTCGAACTTTTGTTGGAGTTGACTCCTTACCGGTATTTACACGAACATCTCATTCGTTAAATCCTACAGATGTATGTGGTTGTTTGTTTTTACTGTCACTTTTTCGTTTCATGAGTTTCAAATCACAATGATGCTAAAGAGATTTTCCCTTCAAAATAATTTTCAGTGTAATAATATGGAGAACTGTCGCTTGAATAATAAAAATTCTAAACAATAAACATCGTTAGAGTTCCGTACCCAACGGGTAAAACGGAACCCTATTACTGAGACTCCGCTGTCCGTCCGTCCGTCCGTCTGTCAACAGGTATCTCATGAACCGTGATAGTTAGACAGTTGAAATTTTCACAGATGATGTATTTCTGTCGCCGCTAAAACAACAAATACTAAAAAATATAATAAAATCAATATTTAAGAGGGCTCCCATACAACAAATGTGATTTTTTTGCTCGTTTTTGCTCGATATTGATAACGGCAACAGGTAGACGCTTGAAATATTCACAGAATCTTTAGTTCTATATTCCCTTTAAGAATAAATGATTAAATTAAAATAAAACAAATATTTAATTTCCCATACAACAAACGTGTTTTTTTTTTGCTGTTTTTATAGATAATGGTACGGAACCCTTCGTGCGCGAGTCCGACTCGCACTTGGCCGATTTTTTTTAAACTTATTGTACATTTTTATACATATTGGCGAAAACTACGACACATATCTGTTTTTATATTATACGACATAATAAATTTCACTGAAGCTAAAGATAATGATCGCGTATTGTCTAATCCTTTATTTATATGTATAAAAGATATAACAAATATGAAAATGAGCTACTTACATGCTAAAGTTTTTAAGCTTCAAATATATTTTAAGTACTAGCAACTCTTTTACAGGGATTCCCCTTTTTTAGTTTTATTATTTTTATAATCTCAGTGTTCAATCTTGAGGGCATGTACAGTATAGCTACAGCAGTCTACATTTTACGACAACCGACCATTTTATCATTTTACCAATCGAGCAAATGTGCATGCCGCTTCATGCTGCGTGTTTACAATTCAGATCATTAGCTCACTGTGTGAGATAACGCTCTAAGGAAATCTATACGGATACTCACATCACATACATTTTAGTGCGGGTACCATGGTCAGGCAATTCTCGAACCTAGCGGTAGCCAAAAATTTTACTCCGGCCATGAATTAATATAACTAAATTGCGTTCAGATAGCCGAGATAAATAATGTAGACAAAACATTCAGGGCGCATTGCATATGAATATAGTAGCGTTCTTTCTCTTAGCGTTATCACCACTAGGTTATTTCTACTCTTTTATTTAGTTTAACTTATTATGTATTTACATTAACATGCAGACGACTTTTATATAAAGTCTCCCTCTGGTAAATTATAAATGTCTCAAATGATTACTATTTAATAAAGTTTTTTTTTCATTAAATATTAACGATAGCTTTTGTTTAAATAGTTATAAACATGGTGTACAGGGCCTAACGGCATAGTCAGAGCCAAAAATTCAGAAATTGGCATCTCTTGACTTAAACTACAAGTATTAATTTTATACAAACCTAACCTTGCTATCATTCAGGGTGTATTAACGCCAACATTGACATACGGCAGTGAAACATGGTATGGTAGAAGAAGCATGAAAGCAGGGCGAACGCCGTAGAAATGAGAGCGGTGAGGAGTATGTGTGGAGTGAGAATGTTTGAAAGGGTAAAAAATACGACAAACACGATACGAGAACTTAGTGGAATGAAAAATGATGTAGTGGCAAAAATTTGAAAAGGTATGTTGAGATGGTTCTGTCATTTAGAAAGAATGAATGACAAAAGACTTACGAAAGAAGTGTATCAGATAAAAGTGAATGGAGATTTCGGGAGGGGCCGCCCTAGACGTACACATATAGATCAAATTGGTGATGAGTTGAAAAAAGGCCAAATCATAAGCACCCAACACCGAAGAGCATGCATGAAGAGGTTGATGCGTGTGGAAGAAGTAAGCGGGATTATGTTTGGATCGGTGCACCTGGCGTTCCATAGTCTCTGCCTACCCCAATGGGAGACAGGCGTGTTGATATGTATGTATGAATGTAGTGAAGCAACCTTCCGATTTGACGATAATGAATCAGAATTGTTGAGTCGTTTACGTTGAAGTCTGCTGCTAATTGGTTTAAAATAAATGTGCTTCCGCTAGGGTTTTAAATTCATTGCTATTGACTTTGGTCTCCGATTAGCCACAAGGCTTATTGTCGGCAACAAAATTTCGAACGGAATCGATCAAACCAAAAATGTACATAGACGTCGTTGATATTGCGTGCCATCTATGCTGCGATGTTACCACGATGAAATCAGTTTTCAAAAATAACGCACAATTTAGATTTTTCTATACCCAAATTAACAACGAAAAATCTTTTTATAAACGAAATATCATAGCTACACTCATTAAGTTGAATTCTAAGTAGAATGAAAAATATTTGTTGGTACTGTCATGCAAGAATGCAATATGAATGAAGGCTGAAACACATAAATGACGTGAAAACTTGACAAATTTGTCCGAAGCAAAATCAAACACATCATTATGAGCAGATTTTAAAATTTATAAAGGGTTAATTTTTTTGAAAAGTCCCGTCGTCGGTCGGTAGGTTTTTCTCACACGTGGACAGCAAATTAATGCCACCAAATGTAAAGACTCATAAAACTGGCAAAAATACGTAGATATATGTGATTTTAGTAATACGTATAGTTATGCGATTATTGGTACCTCAACCGTTCATGACCTTAAGCTATTGATACGTAGAGCATACAATATCGCCAGAATTGCCATTGTACACACAGCGTGAACTCATGTTAGACATTTGCTGCACCATTTTACTCATATTGCGTGCGTCATAAGAACATAACAACGATAATAGTCTAGACAAACATGTATTAAATATATGTTCGGCTTGGTAATACTGTTACCATACCTAATCATAAAAATATGAAGTTTGCTGTATACTTTATACTATTTATTTAAATATGTTTAAGACATGTCTTGCTACCTACATGATATTGACTTAAAAAGCAAAACGTATCACTAAATTTCAAATTTTATTTGAATGGAAGAATACCTTTATTTTAAAAATAAATCATCTATGGTTGTCATTGCACAGATAAAAAATACGTTTGATACATAGATTACTTAGCTAGCTTTTTTCACGTTCGGATATTATTACCATTAGTTCGGTTTTATTGTATTTTTGTTTGTTAACACTTTTTATTTATTTATTTATCAATTATAATGTATAAACATATAAATTACATTTTATTGTGCCTTAAAAACCTCTTTAGGTTTGTGTAAGGTACTCACATTCGTCGTAAATACTAATTATGTAGGGTATTTAAAAACTAATAAAACTGGTTTGACTAGTGCTGCAGTCAGTGGAGTACAGAATGATTCAGTGAGTACTTTGCAGCATTCCATAAGTTACACACAGTATTAATGCATGGTGTCAAGTAGGTATACATAACTTTACACATGCTCAAACACAATATATATGTATATGTGCATATATATATATATATATATATATATATATGCACATATACATACACATCTAGTCGTAAATAGTGTAGGTTTTTATTATTTTAAAGCCAAACAGTACCTTGGCATTTCATCGTACCTCTTAAGTGGCAAACAAACGTGCGGCCTGCCCAATGGTACGCAGTCACCGCAGCCCATATACACTTGCAATACCATATATAATTTTACCGAAATAAACTATACTTAGATTATAGTTTATTTCGGTAGAACTTAATTTGCTTGTTTTGAGAAAAGATATTCAGAATTTAAAATGCTGTGTACGATGTCGTATTGTATCCTAGTATTTGTGTGCATGAACGTTTGTCTTCATTTGGAGGCAAGTAAAAAAAAAATTACTAACACGACACGAGGAAACGTTATTTTGACAAGCAAGCTGGCTCCTCCCACAGAAAAACCATATAGAATACTAAAGCCCGAGCAAGCTTGCCTACGCCTATTATAGTAAAACAATAAGCAGTTTTAGCATGTACCGCTTTTTATTGTGGATGTAGTACATACTACCATCGACTTATATTACCGGTAATAAAGTCGATGAGTACTACCTACCTACTCGATGTAGACCTCCCGTCAGGGAGTATTATATTCTTTGATGTAGACCAGGGCTGTCCAAAGCACAGCCCGCGGGCCGCATGTGGCCCGCGCCTAATATTGATGCGGCCCGCGACAATTGTATAAAATTGAAATATAGGTTCACTGACTGATAATTCACTTACACATGCACTGCGCTTGGCAATTGCAAATATTAATCTCGATAGTGATAGAATTTGTTAAAGATAAATTAATGAAGAATTAATAAAACTAAATTTAACACTATATTTTAATTTCCTTTAAATAAATTACGCTTGGTATTTGTTTTTGCGGCCCTCCAATATATATACAGTGATTTGTATTAGCCCGCAATTGTGTCTGGTCTGGATAGCCCTGATGTAGACTATCATATAGAGAAACTTCGAGCATGGCTCTCGCCTTTGATTTATATTACTTTAAAGTAGGTACTCACCTACTAAACTTACGGATCATTTTTCTGTGCCGAAGTTTTCATTGACAGCACGCACACATTCGTCTGACTTTCGTTTTGAGACATTGAGGTATTTTGAACGAGAAGTTTTGGATAGAAAGGCTTACTACTGAATGCGAAGAAGACAAAGACAATGGTATTTGAAAGAGAAGAATCCAGAACTAATGTAAGGATTACGATTGATGATGAAGTGTTGGAACAAGTGGATGAGTTTGTATATCTTGGATGCGCTTTCAGCAGGGATGGAAGGTACACCGCAGATGTGGAAAGACGAGTGAGTGCTGGGAATAGTGTGAATGGAGCGTTGGGAAAACTTCTTGGCAGTAAAAACCTGAGCCAGAAGCACAACTCGCTATACACAATGCAGTGTTGGTCCCAACGCTAACTTATGGAAGCGAGAGCTGGGTATGGCAGAAAGAGCATGAAAGTAGAATAAACGCGGTTGAAATGCGAGGGCTGCGCAAAATTTGTGGCGTAAGGCTTGTAGACCGTATTCGCAATGATGATGTTAGAAATAGAGTTGGTCTGAAAGAGAGCGTCGGTGTTACAATAAGTAGAGGCATGCTCCGATGGTTCGGGGCATGTAGAAAGAATGCAAGATAAAAGAATGACGAAGCAGATATACAATGCAAAAGTGGAAGGATGTAGGAGCCGGGGAAGGCCAAGACTTACCTACCATGACCAAATTGGTTGTGTTCTATCAGAAGGTGATGTCAGGAGCCCTAGAAACCGGCGAGCGTGCATGAGAAAAGCAATGAATGTTAAAGAAGCGAGTGAGATATGTAAGGATCGAGTCACGTGGCGCTCGGTTCTCTCTGCCTACCCCGCAAGGGATTTGGCGTGAAGTTATAGGTAGATAGAGTTTAGGATAAAAACTTTTTTTTTCCTACAATACGATGCCACCTCTGCTAATACAGCAACTCCGTTAGTAACTTACTAGTAATATTACTCGGGAACACAACAGCCCTCTAGGAAGTTGTTATTTGCTTGCGGTTTTCTGTGAGGTGGAGGTACTTTTCCTGACCGGATGCCTTGATGCGCCCCACCTCTTTTAAATACGCGGTGACACCAACCAAAAAAAGAGTACAAAGACAAACCGAAATGTTGGTGCACAGCACACACATGTTAGTCCAGCCATGCAATTAAGTGACTCGTAATGGCTGTGTGCGTCGCTGTGATCACAGATGTCACAGCTTTGACATCGTCTACGGCGATCACGGCTAAATTATTTGGTATTCTATAAGGCTGTAAGCGTACGCGAGGCTGTTTGCCTTGTAGAATTCCAATTCCAAACGCAGCCTTGCGGCGCTAGTGTCGCACAACCATGAAAAGCGACACTAAGGAATTGCAATTTTGTTCAAGGCTATAATAGCCGATGTTTTCGAGGATGTAAGGATATTAGCTCTTACAGAATTGCATGGCTGTGTAGGAATTGAACCCATTAGCGTTGGCGTCAAAGTAGCGTTACTAACCACTGCACCACCGAACTTGTCAAAAAAAACTACTTTTATTATTGCATCGTTATTTTAATCAATTATGATTTTGCCAATGTTGATTGAGAAAGACTAACAGCTAATGTGTCTAAGAAGATACCACGACCGCGTCACAACTGTGTACTGTGCAGCGACATATCAAAGGTAGACACGTTATACACGAACATTATTGTATTTTAAAATGGCGCAAGTACTACTATATCTACGTACAGTTATTTATTATCACACTTTGCTCTAAAAAGAGACAAATGATAGGGAATACCTGTCGTTAGAAAGAGATGAATATACATCTTTAGTTACGTATTGATTGCTGCTGAGCGCTCATTGGCGCGAGCACTGATTTACCGATATGGAGGAGACTGGGGAAAAAGCTCTGGATTTAATTAGTGTTTAAAATAATAAAACCAATTATGTACAAAACATCTATTTTCGTAATATAAATTGTGAATAATGAAATTATAAAATAATACCGAGTCAGCCTGTGAGTGAATAAAGAAAATACGTATTTAATAAAATATTATTCCCTCAAATAAACTTAACTTATTCCATTTTTGTCTTTTTTAATCGGTTTTCTAATCTAGATTATTTTTATGCGCGAAATATATTTTAACTTCTCTATAAAAGCGCGTATTAGGTTAAGCCTGTGATTATAAGTCGGATATTGCTCTAAAGCTAGGGAATGACAATTTAAAGAGGAAAATACATCATTGCGATATAGGAAAGACTTTAAATGACGACTCGAAATTTGACGAGCTCGGTGGCTCAGTCGTGAATGACGCGACTTTGAAACCAACACTCGTGGGTTCGATTCCCACACAAGACAAACATGTGTGTGCATGAACATGTCTGTTTGTCTTGATCTGGATGTTTTAAGAGAGGTAGGGCGCATCAAAGCAGCCTATCTGGGGAAGTACCTCCACCTCACAGAAAACCGCAGCCAAATAACAACTCCCTAGAGGGTTGTATTCCTACGTGTGAGTTTGGTCACCAGTAAGCTCCCAAGGAGTTGTTGTGTAAGCAGCAGAGGAGACATCGCGCGAGTGATAATTAATATATCGCAAGCGTTAATAGGCTACGGTACCCGCTTCACATCAGGTGGGCCGTATGCTTATATGCCTCCCGACGTAGTATAAAAAAAATATTAAACCTTTTTTTTTCATCAAACCATCTAGGTAATCTAAAATGGAAAGAAATAAATGATAAGTAATATTCTATTCGCTTCATTCTTTTCTAGAACGTGTAGTATTCTGTATTACTAGTATCTAATAATTAAAAATAAGGTAGGTAGGCGTATTACTTAATATAAAACAAAGTTAGAAATAAATTTAATTCACAATTCTGTGTTCATAACGTGATAGTTAAATTTTCCTCAACTTCCCCTAGCAATGGCTGCCAATAGACCCGCTCTGATATTGCTAAAAACTTAATACATTTACTATATTTTTAATAAAAAAAACTGTACTTACAAATGAAATGACACGTTTTCCTTGTCTTTAACAGTTGCCGTGTAATTTGTGGACCATCTAAAAACACAGGAAGGCACTTTTGCCAGAAATAACTTATTTACGCTTTGTGGCGAAGTACGTATAGACGTGACGCGAGAGCGTGCCCAACTGAATGCGAGGTGGGCAATTACCTTACTTTCATATTGCCATTCTAGAGCGTGTACGACGTATCTATGACTATAAAAACATCTTAGGTACTGTGGACATTAGTTGGCCTTCCGCGGAAAAATGGCCAGTTTTGTCAAAAAGTTGAGAAATCTTCTCAACTTTCTGACAAAGCTGGTCATTAGCCGATACAGATAAAGCAGCCTTGTATTTATTATAAATAAATATTGTCGGACAAATTACACAGCGCCATCTAGCCCAAAGTAAGCGAAGCTTGTGTTATGGCTACTAGACAACTGATAAACATACGTAAATACATTTTTTTTTTGTAAATATATACTTATTATACATAGAAAATACCCAGACCAAGACAAACAGACATGTTCATGCACACAAATGTTTGCCTTGTGTGGGAATCGAACCCACGAGCGTTGGTGTCAAAGTCGCGTCATTCACGACTGAGCCATCGAGCTATTACATTTAATGACAAATAAATATGAATCAAAAATTAGACTGTGTGTACATCTAAAATTTCTTGATATGGTAGGTGTATGTACTTCGAGTACAAAATATTTGCAGAATATGATCCATGTTTTTCAAGATGTAGGGCACATGAAAGCATCTTTACCAAGTATCTCCACCTCGAAGACAATCCACAGCCAAATAACAACTCACAGGAAGGTTGTGTTCCTGCAAGAGTGAAGATACCATTAAACTACTTCTTCTATTATATAGTATGTTGAGTGTCATAAATGTACTTGTATTTTAATGTTTGTTTCTCTTCCTTTGACAGGTTGTCTGGAAGAGATTGCTTTAGCGATAAGACAGCCTATTATACTCTTGCAATAATATGTTACTTAAATGTATTTATTTTGGTGCAATAAACTGTATCCTATTCTACTGAGGAGTCGATGTGTTAGCAGCAAGATAACATTTCAGCGGTACTTCTTTTCTTGCAAGCATTCCTAGGTTACAGTAATCACTTTAGATTATGTGTCATATGGTTGTTTGCCCTCACAATGGTGTATAGAGTATTATCTCAGTATCCAACCATATTCATACATTAAACTCGTGGCACTTAGGACGTATACCCTAACGCCTTTTAAGACAATGCTGCCATAAGCTAGTACTTAGTACGGTAACAGGGCTGTGTGGAGACGTCCTCTTAGACTCGTTACAAAAGTAGGAGGAGGTTACACCTCTTCATTAGCATCAACCGTTTTATTAGAATAGACAGTCCGGCCTAATTCTTAAGGATTTGGCAAAGATACTAATTTTAACATGGACACCCTGGGGAAAACTGGAATAATTTCCAGGATGTGCACTTTTCCTCACAATGTTTTCCTTTAACACCTGGGAAGTGATGATAAAACAACTTCCAATTTAGTGGTACATGTGGTTAATAGTAGTGATGGGCGTTGTGCAATTGCACATTCAATTGTCGATTTAGTAGTTCCTCACCATGATTATTTGAATAACAAACGACAAACTATTCACTGAACTACTAATTTGTACGTACTACATTGCACAATCCGCTAGCTTGTGAGTGTACGTGCGTTCGGTGAACTGTAGTGTGCTTGTATTGTATTGGACAATACCTTAACCTGTCAGACCCCGTTATATACGTTTTCCCATACATTTCTTGGCGGAAAAGCGGTCCGCGGGTAATGAGAGATTAATTAAGTTCCTACTACATCGGTAAGGTAGATTAGAATTAGATACATTGTATGATCTCTTAAATCTATGACTAATTTAAATATTTACATTGTGGAAAACATAATTCAGATAATTATAACTTTTTTACTTAATTCTGTTTCTAGTCTTACTTAGAAACTCCTCACTTCCCCATGTAATTCAGGTAGTACAAACATACACTAGTAATGGACGTTCCCTCGATCGTATAATCTATTAGAGCCAATCGTATAACAACTGCAGTTGTGAGTAGTGGTTCACAGACTTGTTTAACTGTCGATTTGTAGCGCATACACAAACTATCTTTTGTAATTATTTATTTAGTAGTATGAGTGCGTTGTGCTACATATTAGTACCTACTTGCAGTTGAGATGCAAGCAGTTGACAATGACTGGGTGCTGCTCACTGTGAGTCGATAACAATCAACTGACATTGATTTTTATTGATTAAACTGAACAATCGACTAATCGCCCATCACTATTGGATAGATGGTTCTTTATCTTTAGGCTATCAGTGCTCTGGTAGCGGAGGTTACATGTACATAAAGATACAAATTGGTATTAAAGAGCAGAAGATTTACTTACTTACATACTAGACTACGTGACAAATTGACAGTTTCTGAACAAACATCACTCAATAGGAGTTATTGATCTGTGAACATCAACAACTGTAGATTGTGCAACTCTTATTAAGTAGTAATAAGAGTCTCTAAAACTAAAATTCTACTGTTCTACCCCACCATTAGTGGTGAATTGAGTAACTATGTAATATCAGCCTTATCAGCTCTCATTAGGTTATTTTCTCCATGTTCTTAAAACAGCTCTTTTTTAATATATATTAGCAAATTTAATTCATAAGATGGCCAATGGCTGACGGAGATCATGAATTCAGATGGATACATTAGAAGGAAAAAAGTGTTAGCATGCTCTTTTACTTCTGACCAGGGTTTAATATGTACTTTATTGCTTAGAATTTATATTTTAAGAGAGGTGGGATGCATCGAAGCAGCCTGTCTGGGGAAGTACCTCCACCTCACAGAAAACAGCAGCCAAATAACATCTCTCTAGAGGGTTGTTGTGTTCCTGCGTGTGAGTGAGGTCACCAGTAAGCTCCCAAGGAGTTGCTGTGTAAGTAGCAGAGGCATCGCGCGAGTGATACTTAATATATCACAAGCGTTAGAAGGCTATGGTACCCGCTTTACATCAGGTGGGCCATTTGCTTGTAGACCTCCCGACGTAGTATTAAAAAAAAAAAAAATCTACACACAAAGTGAGAAAAATAAAAGAAAACAAGCTATCCCTTCTATCAGATTGATACACAATAAGAAATAAAAATAAAAAATAGATTTATTTACAATTCATAAAAATTATCTGTTCCAATTAAGCAAACCATTGGCGGTAAGATGTGTATCTTCAGTTCCTTGTTCTTTCTAGCATTATCCAGTTTTCTAATCCATTAAGATTGATGAAGTCCTCTACATAAGCTTAAGGATTTGACATAGAGCAACTGTCACCAGACCACTAAATAGAAGAATAATCAGACCTTTTTTAAGTCAGATCACACTTTCAAAATGAAATTTCCTCACAATGTTTTCCTTCATCGCTGAGCAAGTGATTATTATAAATACATTTTGAACACACAAGGATTCCAACCAGGAACTGCCCGTTAATACAGTATTTCTTTATCTACTGTGCTATTGTGTATCCTCATTTCATACCTAATATAAACCCTACCCAAACTAATTATCTCAAGTATTTTACTAATAACATCTTGTTACTGTAAACAAGTAATTCTTGTATATATAAATTTATTTTATATATATTGTAAAAGTAACGATTTAGATCATATTTTAGATAAGGTAAGATAGGATTTTTATTTATATTAAGTCTTGCATTTTAAGTTTATCTATCTGCTAAAACATGATTATACACAAAAGACTATATAAATATGTCAAGCGAAGCTTGATTACCCTGGTAATATATACAATGTCCATAGATCTTATTGTCAGTTGATAAGGACCGCTACACCAGACCTGTGTCAACACTGATGAGTTACTAATGCAACTTCCTCATTTTTGCCTGAGCTAACATAGCTTCGGCTGTAAAAGGCTCTTTCAATTTTTTACCAACATTATCCACTTTCAACTGGAGAACAATGTTTTGAGTATTCTTTAATTTTTTTTTAAACTCTTCTATTTTTCTTTGTCGCTCCGTAATTTCCAAAGCAAAATCTTGGACATCCTTGCACGTATCTGTAGCGCCATCAACAACTGAGGGTTTTTGTTTAAAACGACAGTTTGAGATTATATTTAATTGCAAATTCATCATTTTGTTTTCTATCAACGAAGTTTTTAGTTCGTAATCAACGCACAGTTTACCGAACCTTTTACGAGATTCCACAACAAGGAGCATAAGATGTTCGCATTTTTCTTCCATCGTTAAGTCTTCTGTCTCTGTAAAAAGTGTAATATAAAAACTATTACCTACGTACATTAATATAAAAAATAGAAGTCATACTTTATTGTTTGTTTGAAGCCATTGATATTATGAAAACATACCCATTTCCTTGTGTCTCGACAAATTATTTTGATATTTTATGAGTGAAAATAAATATCATAAACACAGTTTTATTTATTTTGTTGGAGTACAAAAACAAATCGTACAACATTAACACAAATAATAATTATTTTAAAAAGTACGTTGAGAACCTGCAGCGAAGATTTAAAATTTACATTGTCAAGATTTTTTTTACCGGTGGGAAAGGCAAAAGGATCTAGCTCATACAGCCACGTTTACAGTTTAGAACCGTTTCAAAGTGTTCTTAATTCTAGACGTCTCAGCGTGAGGAACCGAAAAAATAATCGGGAAGGGTTCCCAGACCCTATCCTGAGGTTCAAGTATCACCCGTAAAACGATAGTGGATTTTACAAAGTTCTCTTCATGGACTTAATCGCGTCTCCTAAATAGCGCATAAATTTTGTTACTGTATAAGTACTAAGTTACTAGCACTTTATGTTACCAAATACTATCAAAAATTGTCACATAAATCTAATTTTGTACTTAAATGTAAAAAATCTAATATTAACAATAATATCACTTATCGAAAGCACGGGAAGAAGTCCCTCTGTCAAATAGACTTGTCCGGAATTCATCTTGAATTTAAGATTCAGAGGGTATGCTAGCAGCGACGCGCGGTGGCGTAGCATCCTAGCCCATTTGGATAGTTTTTCGTGTGGGTAGGTTATTTCATAGTATGAGTATCCCTTACGATTGGCGAGGTCTGCTACCTAAGCCTAACAATTTGAAATATAATATCTAGGACGCGCGCGGGTTTCCTCACGTTTCCTTTACGGCGTTGTCATAATTACATATGTGTTATATAGATGATTGACTGGCAGGCTGTTCTATATACTCTACGTTGGCAGGCAACACTTTGTTAGTAAATTTATTGCTACCTCATCTAAAGTGGGCTCTTATGATTTGTAGACAATTCCTGTCCATGTCCAAGCAAGCGACAGTAGAAAGTGGATTAAGGCAAATGAACAGACAGAAAATAAGAACGGACTCCAACGACAGAGTCTATAGTACAACTGAATTCACATCATTTATATGGGGACCAGTATATTTGTGTTTCAATACTAAATGTACAGCATTAGGCATATTTTCTGTGGAGGCTCACACTAATTCAAATACAATTTTAATCACGTAACTATCAATTCGTCAAGCATCTGCCCTCTCACTTATTAGTTTCACAGGATACAATGTTTTTATCTTTAACTTGTTGTAGGCAGAGCGAACCAAAAGTCATAAGACGCGGTACTTACCTGTACACTTCACTTGCTTCTTTTAACATTCAATTATCGCTTTTTTAAACAATAGTTTATTTAAAAATTAAAATTCTTTATTAAACTATGAACATAAAACGGTGCAGATGGCATAGAATCGAGACGAATGGCATTCTAGAAGGGAGGCCTATGTTCAGCACTACAGGCTGAGATGCTGATGATGAAGTAAGAATGAAAACAATCAATACAGTTGGAGATATGTTGAGGGAACGCGGCTGCTTCAGCAAAATATCAAAATCAAATTTGTCAAACGCGTTGCTGAAATGTAGCAGAACCAAAACCGTAAGTTGTGATTGATCCATGGCAAAACGAATGTTATCCGATCCGAGACTTTCAAAAGAGCAGTAGTCGTGCTACCAGGGCGGAAACCGGATTATAAATGATTAAGTATATCGTTATTGTGTAGGAAGGACTTTAGATAGAAACGGAAGAATGGAAATGGGTTGATAATCTGTTCGCGACAACTATGTACATGATTAGATAACCGTCGCGCGTAGTATAAGTGATGCACATTTTATATAGTTATAGTTGTTTATGTATAGTTTGTATTAGTTGTTTATGTAAGGATTAGAATAGGTTTACACAGTTTTCATACATACTTTGTTAGAGATAAGTTTTACATGTTTTAGTATAGGTACGAGCTGTTGCAAGCCAGACTATATAATAAAGTTATAAACGTCTGATTAGTGGCTGCAACAGCTCAATAAGTGCATAGATGTACCTATTAACGTAATTTTAAGTTTATAATGAAAACATTTTTATGTAAAACTGCACTGACCCATAAGTTTTGACAATAACTTTAGCAAAAGTTTTTATGGTTTTATATGAAAAAGGGTCAAATGTATGAAATAATAGTACAACTTACAAACATTTTAGACACAAATAAAGCGAGCACGATCAGGTATTGCCTCTAGGTCTGGGCGATTTTGGCTATTGCTATCTCTTTCCCACACATGTGCCTCTCGCTCGCACAGCGGGGGTATAAATATACATCGTGGATCGGTGGATCGGAAAAAGAAGCGCATCAAAGAGTTCAGGGATGAACGGTGGGCCAACTTTGTTGGAGAAATTAAGCCCTCGCACACGGCGTACTGGCGAGTTGCTAAATCTCTCCGTTCCGACCAAATAACCCAATGCCCTCCCCTGACCCGACCAGACGGTACGATAGCGTTCGATGATGACGAAAAGGCTGAATGCTTTGCAGACAGCCTGGAGAGCCAATGCTCTCCTAGTCTAGAACCAACCGACGATGAACACGTTCAGATGGTTGACTCCGAGGTGGAACGAATCCTCGCGATACCTCCCACGATCCCCCTCGAGCCTACAACGGTTGAGGAGGTCCAAACGATCATCAGGGACCTTCGGAGCCGGAAAGCTCCCGGAGCTGACGGCATCACGAACTCGGTCCTCAAACTCCTCCCAGGCCCCCTGTTAGTCCTTCTCGTGGCGATATTCAACGCCGGTCTCGCGAACTGCAGATTTCCAGACTCCTGGAAAGATGCAGACGTAGTTGGCATCCCCAAACCAGGCAAATGCCTGAAGAACCCCGCCTCTTACAGGCCCATTAGTCTCCTCAAATGCCTGGGGAAAGTCTATGAACGCATCATAGCCATTCGCCTCAAAAAGTTCGTTGAACTTAGAGGCCTTCTCATAGACGAGCAGTTTGGGTTCCGTCCCAAATACTCGGCAGTCCACCAAGTGCACCGCATCACGGAGCACGTCCTCTCCAACTTTCAAACAGGGCGCCATACCGGTGCCCTGTTTTTCGACGTCGCGAAAGCGTTCGACAAAGTCTGGCACAATGGCTTAATATATAAGCTACACCAAATGGAAGTGCCAGACAGTCTCGTGCACATCTTACGAGACTACTTGTCGAATCGCTCCCTCCGCGTCAGAGTCCACGGCACTCTCTCGAGGCCGCACCCTATCCGAGCCGGGGTCCCTCAGGGCTCCGTGCTCGGTCCTATCCTATACACGTTGTACACCAACGATGTTCCCAAGACTCCCTTCGTGGAGCTAGCCCTCTTTGCCGATGATACGGCACTTTACACTTCCGAACGAGCCAAATCCAACATATCGGATAGGCTCCAGAGAGCGGCTACCGCTCTAGGCGAATGGTTCCGACGTTGGCGAATCGAAGTGAATCCGGAGAAAAGTGCCGCTGTGTTCTTTTCTCGGGATCCACGAGGTCTTACGAGACCAGATTCCCAACATAGGACCGTGCGCCCCATCTCATTGTTCGGCCGACCCATCCCATGGGTCGAGAAGGCCAAATACCTAGGTGTCATCCTAGACTCCAGAATGACGTTTGGACCTCACATCACCGCTGTTAGGAACAAAGCCGCGTTCTATCTAGGCCGGCTCGGTCCGATATTCAGGAATCGTAGAATGTCACTTAGAAATAAGTGTACACTCTACAAAGCCTGCATCCGCCCCGTTCTCACATACGCCAGCGTAGTGTTCGCACACGCTGCGCGCTCCCATCTGGCTAAGCTCCAGATTATCCAAAACCGGTTTGCCCGTAATGCAACCGCTGCCCCTCACTATCTCAGGGTCGCAGATCTCCATCTCGACCTTGAACTCCCTTCCATCATTAGTTTCATGAAGAAAGCGTCTAGACGCTACTTCGAAACTGCCTCTCAACACCCCAACCCATTGATAGCCCGGGCTGTCAATTACACCCCGCGGATCGACGCCCGGGGGTTCCGGCGCAGACCGCGGAATTCACTCTTTGATCCCGATGATCGCATTACTGTTGCGAACGCCCCCTACCTCTCCCCCTCCAACCCCAACACTTCAGACACACACCGCGCTCGGCGGCTCCGGGCGCGAAGAGTAAGGACTTCTGCGCGATACACCAGGTACCGGTAGCCCACGGTACCTGGGCGCCTCTCTCTCCGACAGGCCCTTAAGGCACGAACCCGCGTGTTCGATTTGTTTCTCCAGCGACGTCCTGAGCCGAGGTCCGATCCCTCTCGGGGGCCCTTAGGCTGTCGCTTAACTTTGTTTTTATAGGCTGTGGCGCCTCACGCCCGCCCTCTAGTCCGGTGACGTAGTGACAGCCCAACCGGGGCTAACTACATAGTCAGGTCAAAAAAAAAAAAAAAAAAAAAAAAAAAAAAAACGTGGATCTGTACCAGTCGTCCGCTACACTCAGCGCTCACACTACAGTGAAATAGCCAGCCAAGTCACTCCGAAACCAAGCCAGTCCAGACCTAGCAGCAAGCACCTACGGCTCCATACTTCTGAAGACAGCAACAGGCGTTTCATTCTGCACCAACCCACAGACCTGCGACTTACAACCGGAGGTCGAAGAACGAAGCCCGCCAGTGCCTACATTCTATTATTTTTATATTCATTTACGAAAGTGTACGGGTCGTATCGAAGGGGCCCGTACATTTTGGTCCTTCAGAAGCCGGATACTGGGAATAGTTCTTCAGACGACGAAGAAAAATGCCTGTTACAAGAAGTATGGAGTCGGAAAGGAGGACAACGCCTGCTCAAGTCGACGGAGCCGCCGCCGCCGCCACAGTGACGCCCGCCGCCGCCGCCACCGCCGCCGCACCCGCCGTAGCGACGCCAGAGACGTCTACAGCCGAAACATCGACGACGACGAACACTACGGCCACTGCAACGACCGGCGAGACGACGGCGACCGGCGAGACGACAACCGGCAAGACTGCAGCCACACACCGGACAGCCAGCCCACAGAAGGAGGCCTCTCGCCGCCCGCCCAGCGCGCTCCGCACTACGTCGACAATCAAGCGGAGAGCGCTGGCCAAGGCGCGAGAATTCCTTCTACAGAAGGAAGTGGAGCTGGCAGCTGCACGTGTCGCCGCGTTGGAGGCGGACTCTGAAGACGAGATCGAAGCAGACGAGGACTTGGCAACTAGGAACGAGCGAACAACCGACTGGGTCAACAGAAGCACGCTGGCACTCACCATGGAGCCCTACGTACCGAAGCCCGACGTCCCAGGCCCGGGCCATCGCAGGACCGATGAAGAAGAGGTTATAGCAGCGCCGCCGCCGCAGACGTGCAGCGACGCACTTCATCGGGGCCACAGCGAGGTCACGCGGCACGCCGAGCAACAAGTACCGGTTCCAGTGAGAAAAGATATAGAGCCAGCACGCTATTGTGAAGAGATACGACCGCAACGGGAGTTTGACTACAATCAGCTAGCAACTGCCATCACACTTGCAGCGAGAGCCGTTCAACCCGCCATTGCACCGAGGACCGTCGAGTTACCGTCTTTTCACGGGTCATCGAACGAGTGGCTGCCATTCAAGGCCGCCTATGATGAAGCTGCAAGTCACCTCTCCGAACAAGAAAGGCTGTCCAAGTTACGTCACAGCCTGAAGGGAGCCGCCAGAGATGCAACACTATGTCTCTTCGTCGGGTCAACGACTTCAGAAGAAGTTATGAAGATGTTAGCCGCGAGGTTCGGTCGTCCAGATGCACTGGCAATGACAGAACTGAACAAGCTCCGTGCGCTACCACGACTGGCCGAGAACCCAAGAGAAATCTGCATCTTCGCTTCAAAGGTGCTTAACGTCACAGCCACAGTTAAAGCACTGAAGAAGCATCACTATCTACACAACGCCGAAGTGGTACGCAGCGTCATTGAAAAACTGCCGCCAGCGCTGCGCTACAGGTATTACGACTTCGCCGCCGAACAGCCGGAAGATCATCCAGACCTTCTCACGCTGTCCAAGTTTCTGGAAGTCACCGCCGATCGATGTGGAAGCTACGCACCGGCCGAGCTCACTGCGGTTGAAGACCGGCGGGAGCCTGCCGTACGAAAAGGACTACGTGCTTACCACACTCAAGATCAGAAGTCTACTGCGGTGCAACTAAAGTGTCAAGTTTGCAAGAAAGAGGGTCACCATCCGTACGACTGCAACGTGTTCAAGAAAGCCGACCAATTTGCGAGATGGGAGCTAGCCAGAACTCACAGGCTATGCTTCCGTTGTTTGCGAGTCCGCAAATTTCGGCATAACTGCAAGCCAAAGCAGTGTGAAGTCGACGGATGCAAGTACACGCATCACCCTCTTCTACACGACACGAAAAGGAAAGAAAATGAAGTTGAAAATTCAACAGCCATAGTTACGTCGACAAGGGAAAATTTCACTGCTGCCTATCTCAAGATTCTGCCTGTACAAGTGACCGGTCCGAAGGGTACATACGACACTTACGCCCTTTTGGACGACGGCTCTACGTGCACACTCATCGAGTCGGCAGTAGCAAACAAGATCGGCGTACACGGGCCGCCCGCGCCTTTTTACATAGAGGGTGTGGCCGGCGCACGTATAACGGCCGATACATCGGAACGTGTACACTTCACCATACAAGGAAGAAACTCAGTGAAGCACGATGTGTCGGCGCGTACAATGGACAAGCTGATGTTGACGACTCAAGGTGTGCCACGTAGTGTCGTGAAACACTGTCGTCATTTGGAAGACATCGAAGATCAGCTGATTTATGAGGAAGGCCATCCAACCGTGTTGCTGGGTCAAGATAATTGGTCGTTGCTGCTCACACACGACGTGCGAAGAGGGACCACAGCCCAACCAGTCGCTTCATTAACCGACTTGGGATGGGTATTGCACGGCGCGACGGGAAATAAGAAGAAGCAGCAAGTCCATCGAGTTAGCCATCTGACTACAGTAACACTAACGGAGGAACAGACAATGGATGACCTCATGAAGGAGCACTTCGCCCTCGAGTCTCTGGGTGTTCAGCCCAAACATTCACACACCAACGACGAGCTCAACGCGCTGCGCACACTCGAGGAGAAGACGCGTCGATTACCGGCGGGAGGGTTTGAAACAGGATTGCTATTCAAACAAAGCGATTTTGTACCGCCGGATAACTACAACACAGCGATGCGTCGCCTCGAGTTAGTCGAGAAGAAACTCGACAAAAATGTTGAATTGAAGCGGCGCTACGAGACACAAATGAACACTCTGATACAGAGCGGCTATGCAGAGAAGGCTCCAGCAGTGAAAAGCGACAGAACTTGGTATCTGCCACATTTTGCAGTTATCAACCCGCAAAAGCCCGAGAAACTACGCATCGTGCACGACGCGGCAGCCAGGACCCGTGGTATCAGCCTCAACGACATGCTGCTGTCTGGGCCCGACCTCATACAGTCTCTACCCGGAGTGCTGATGAGGTTCCGTCAACGCCCAGTAGCGGTCGCAGCCGATATCAAGGACATGTTCCTGCGCATCAACATACGGGAGGAAGACCGAGACATGCAGAGGTTCCTGTGGAGAGAAGACAGAAGAATAGGTCCACCCACAGAGTACCGCATGAGAAGCGTGATCTTCGGCGCCACGTCGTCACCATGCACGGCGATATACATCAAAAACAAAAACGCCGAGGAATTCAAAGAACAGTTTCCCGAGGCAGCGCAGGCAGTGATAGCAAACCACTACGTCGACGACTATCTTGCCAGCTTTGACACGGAGGAGGTCGCCATACAAGTATCAACACAAGTCGCTAATATACACAAACGAGCGAATTATCATCTTCAACGCTGGGCATCGAACTCAAACAAGGTGCGCGCCGAATTCTCCACTACACCTAAGGGGAATTTAGTGCAACTCGATGCAGAGAAGATATTGGGCATGGTGTGGGACCCGAATGAAGACTATCTGGGCTTCAACATCAATCAACACAAGCTTCCGCCTTCAATATTGGAAGGCACGAAAACACCGACGAAGCGAGAAGCCCTACGTACAGTGATGTCTTTGTTCGACCCGCTGGGCTTAGTTACACCTGTTACAATACAAGCGAAGAAGATTTTACAAGATACTTGGCGTACTGGAATCGACTGGGATGTCAAGTTGCAAGACAGTGAAGCCGAAAGTTGGTCATACTGGCTCTCTCACGTGAGAAGACTACCGAGCCTAGCTATACCAAGGTGCTATCCCGGCGTATCGACCGCACATACGAACGAGATACATACTTTCGTCGATGCAAGTTCGTCGCAATACGCCTGCGCTGTGTATTGGAGGGCACAGGATGCATGCGGGAATATACATGTGTCATTGATAGCTGCAAAAGGCAAAGTTGCACCGTTGAACAAAGTGACGTCAATACCGAGACTCGAACTCCAGTCAGCTGTACTTGGGTGTCGTCTTGCGCGCACAGCCATAGACGAACACGACATAAAGCCGACCCGCCGAGTATATTGGTCGGATTCACGCACGGTACTCTCGTGGCTACGCACTGGCCCGCGAGCGTACAAGCCGTTTGTGGCCCACCGGATCGCGGAGATCGCCGAGGAGACGAAGACCAGCGAGTGGAGATGGGTGCCTACCAAGGAAAATGTTGCAGACGCAACGCGCGACACTCCACACGACTTCAACTCCCAACACCGGTGGTTCCACGGGCCCGCGTTTCTACGCGAGTCGGAAGCAAACTGGCCGCGAGAGGTCAATGAACCCGACCATATGGGTCTGACCGGCGAGGAAAGAGTCAACTTTGTTCGAAACACTACATCACTAAAGGAAGCACTGCCCGACGCAACTCGTTTTTCAAGTTGGTTAAAGTTAGTGCGTACTACGGCGCGTGTATTACAATTCATCGAACTTCTGCGCATCAAGAAACAACTGTGCAACGCGGCCTACAAACGCAATAAGAAAAACGAAGTTGACGACGCTACTTGGACGAAAATAAAGAAAGCAGCGAAGGGAAAAAACAAGAAAATCAGTGCTACGTGTGAAAGTGAAAACAGCTGTTTCATTCAACTTGAAACACATCACTTACATCGTGCCCAACAGCTGTGGATACGCTCAGTGCAAGATGATGCGTTCAGTGAAGATGTCGCAGCTTTAAAGTGTAAAAAACAGTTGCCTGCTAATAGCCGACTAAGTCAGCTGTCCGTCGTTATAGACAGCGATGACGTCATACGGCTACGATCACGAATAGCAGCCGCTGTCGACATCACAGACGAACAAAAAGCTCCGCCGATTATGGATGGCAAACATACATATGTGCAACTGTACATCTCATGGGTACATCGAAGACTCCATCACGGGGGCTTCGAGACCACGACCAACGAAGTTCGACAACACTTATGGGTACTACGACTGCGCAATACAGTTAGAAGTGTGTTGAAAAGATGTCAACAGTGTCGCATCAGGCGGGCCGTGCCCGCTCAACCGTCTACGGGTGACCATCCACGGAGCAGACTGGCGCATCATCAGCGCCCTTTCACCTACACCGGCCTCGACTACTTCGGCCCGATGACAGTCACTGTTGGACGTGCTCATCAGAAGAGATACGGCGTACTGTTTACGTGTCTAACAACGCGAGCAGTACACTGGAAGTCGCCGGCACTCTCAGCACCGACTCAGCAGTGATGGCATTGCGACGCTTCATCGGCCGTCGTGGATGTCCAACTGAGCTGTGGTCAGACCAGGGTACCAACCTGAAGGGCGCAGACGTGGAGCTGCGCAGAGCCGCGGAGGAAGCCATGAAGGAGGAATCTTCGGTGCGCTTCATACAATGGCGTTACATCCCGCCGAGCGCTCCATTCATGGGCGGCGCTTGGGAGCGCCTTGTACGGAGCGTGAAGACCGCACTGGCTGCCACACTGCATGAACGAGCCCCGAAGGAAGAAGTTCTCACCACTCTGCTCATCGAGGTCGAACATACACTCAACAGCCGACCACTCACTCACGTGTCAACGGAGGCCGACGACGACGACGCACTCACACCTAACCATTTTTTGATGGGAGGGCCATCACGAGTGCCACTGCCGGGGTCATTCACCGACGCCGACGCAACAGGGCGACGGGAGTGGCGTGCGAGTCAACAGCTCGCCAACCATTTCTGGAGTCGCTGGGTGAAGGAGTACCTGCCAGAACTCCAACACCGGCGGGACCCACGCGCTTCACACGGCGCTATCCGGGTCAATGACCTCGTCTTGATAGCAGATGGCACTCTACCTCGTAACTTGTGGCCACGAGGTGTAGTCGTCGCTACCTACCCCGGACCGGACGGAGAGACACGAGCGGTGGACGTGCGGACCAACAAGGGCGTGCTGCGAAGGCCCACCAAGAAGCTGGTGATCCTGCCTACAGCGACGGTCGACGGCGCGAACACGAAAAATATCTCCAGCTGAGATAGCTGCGGCGGGAGTATATGTTCGCGACAACTATGTACATGATTAGATAACCGTCGCGCGTAGTATAAGTGATGCACATTTTATATAGTTATAGTTGTTTATGTATAGTTTGTATTAGTTGTTTATGTAAGGATTAGAATAGGTTTACACAGTTTTCATACATACTTTGTTAGAGATAAGTTTTACATGTTTTAGTATAGGTACGAGCTGTTGCAAGCCAGACTATATAATAAAGTTATAAACGTCTGATTAGTGGCTGCAACAGCTCAATAAGTGCATAGATGTACCTATTAACGTAATTTTAAGTTTATAATGAAAACATTTTTATGTAAAACTTCACTGACCCATAAGTTTTGACAATAACTTTAGCAAAAGTTTTTATGGTTTTATATGAAAAAGGGTCAAATGTATGAAATAATAGTACAACTTACAAACATTTTAGACACAAATAAAGCGAGCACGATCAGGTATTGCCTCTAGGTCTGGGCGATTTTGGCTATTGCTATCTCTTTCCCACACATGTGCCTCTCGCTCGCACAGCGGGGGTATAAATATGGGCCATACATCGTGGATCGGTACCAAGAGAGTCGTTTGAGCGGATTGCGTTGGTACTAGTGCCGACGCCTTCTGATCACTACTCTCTTGCGGCCCGACGTGTGCGCTGATCTGTGTAGCTCTCGTGTGCTCCAGAGAGGTGAACCGTCGCTGGCCCCACCCATCCCCGGCGTGCTGATCGAGCTATCTGAAACTGACGCACTTGTGCAACGGTGACGGAGAAACTCGGCCACTCGCATTGGATAGCAGTGAAACGTGTGTACTCTTCCCGGAGCTTGCTCTGGGTCTGAGGAAAGCGTCGCTGTCCGTTCCCGCTGCTTTTGCAGCATCCCCCCCCACCCCTTCCCATCCACACGTCGTCCCTGCCCCTGCGTCGGGTGCACTAAGTACGAGTTTTCTCTGCAAGGTGCATCCGGAGCATTGTCAGCGTCGTTACCGACAGGCGTCCGTAGCGCTACTGCGATTGCAGAGTGCTCCTGCGCGGCTGTTTGGCTGAGTACTCGGGTGCGCCGTTCGGTCAACTTCGGTTCCGCTCGGTGCGCTCGGCAATTCTGCCACACAGTTGTGTAGTTTTCGTTTTTGTTGTGTTTTCGTGTGTTTTCGACTGTGGTTTTGTGTTGTTGCGTAGAACACGGTCGGGAACTAATTGTTGTCCTTCTTTTGAAGAACAACAATTACGTCCACCCATCTTCCTACCGTATTGTTCCGTCCCCCTCTATTGTTGCCGTCCTTGTCTTAGTCTGTCGTCTGTCCGTACTCGCAATCCCATCCGGGCTAGCGTGTACCTCGTTTTTTTCGTTGTTGCTGTGACTGACACCTCTGACCGTACGCGGGAGGAGGCGTTAGCCACGAATACCGCCTGTATAGGTTGTAAACTCACTTGTGAGTTTGCAACCTATACGTTTCGACTCGCTTTGTCGGTTGATTCTGTCTGGCATTGATTCCAGTGGCAGACAGAATTCGTTCCCCGCCTGAGCGGGCCTAAGCCCACCTCCTTCGCAATGGCCGACCGTAAAGGGAAGCCACCGCCACCTACCCCTAGTCCCGAGGCTTCGGCCAAAGGCAAGCCGCCTCAAGCGCCCAAAAAGGGCAGCAAAAACCCGCCCGTACACTCGTACGTTGAGAGCCCACGCTCTCCCTCACCCAACCTGGCTACTCCAGTAGCTGGACCATCACGTCTACCTAGACCCGTAGCTACGCACAAGCGAGCACATTTCACTTCGCCCTCGTCCGACGGAAGCGTCGTCCATGACGACAAAAGGGCAAAACAAGCCGATGACTCATCATTACAGTCAAGTAGTCCGTCTCTCGGTAGCACCGACTTACTATTTACTACACTGCCACCTTGGCAGAGCACGCCCGAGCTAGTGCGAACATCCTCACTTGATGACGAAATATTTCATCGTAGAATTAGCCGCATTCTACACGGCGGCTCGCGTGAAACGTCTTATGCCCAACTAGAAAGCGACACCGAACTTACGGAAGAACAAGAAGTACCTCCGTCACCGTCCAACTTCCCTCAGCCATCCATGCCAACACAACGGCGGTCATACGCGAGCGCAGCTGCTTCCCAGCGCGCATCGCCAGTATCGATGCATAGTGCAGCGCCCTCCCCCACCCCCGCGCAGCCGACGCCTCCGAAAAAGATTCCACCCATCATTGCAGACTGCATACCTAACTGGACATACCATTTTGCTATCCTCCGAGACCGTCTGGGCCACGCTCCCAACGCGAGGCCGCACGGCAGTGGAATAAAATTTCATGCCAAGAGCCCAGAAGAGTTTGGTGCCGTTTTTAAGTACCTGACGATACTGGGCGAAACAGAACCGACCCTGTCCTGGTTCTGCTATTCGGCGGTGGAAACACTACCCACCAAAATAGCAGTACGTGGGCTCCCGCTAGACACTCCTGTCGAGGATGTACAGTCAGCGTTCGAGTCTCTGGGATACAGGGTCAGGCTTGTAAGGACCATCTCAGCTAAAATGGGCAGATCCAGCGGGGTGTACTATGTACAATTAGAGCACCTCTCGCTGGAGGAACTACATGACCTCTATGCGATCGACGAACTACTGCTCATGCCCGGAGTAAAAATAGAGGCATGGAGATCCTCCAGACGGTTGGCCCAGTGCCACCGTTGTCAGGGGTTCGGTCACTCCTCTATAAGGTGTTTCCGGCCCCAAAAATGCCTGAGGTGCTCGGAGGACCACCCCTCTGGAAACTGCCCAAATAAAGACCAAACTCACAAATGTGCAAATTGCACTAAAAGCCACGCCGCTAATGACAAGCGGTGCCCAGTTATGCGGCGCGAAGCCCGCAAGCGAGGCATCCAAGTCCCCGGAGGCCCACCGACCCGACGCGCCGCCCAGCAACTTACTCCCGAGGAGGTTGCAGAGGGGTGGCAAATGGGCACGGGCCGGCGCGGCCCACCAATAATCGCCCCAGCCACTCTCATCCACCCGCAGGCCACCGCACAAATCGCGTTGTCGGCCCCGCTCGAGGCAGCAAGCCAACTGCCTACTACGCTGGCCCCTCCGGCAAACCCGGGTAGGCAGAGACGGCGTAGACGGAGGGCCAACAAGAAGAAAAACAAGCAGGGCCCACAACAACAACAACCGCCAGAGTCAACTCAGTTGATACCGCCGAGCCAGCCAGCAAGCACACAGCCGGCGGCCGCACGACCCAGCACGCGTAGTACGCAAAACCGCCGTGGCGCCACCCGCGCGCAAACAAACGACGAAGTAGTATTGGGCGCCGTCTCCGTTGTAGGCGCCCCCCGCCCTCCAATTGTACGCCCACAGACGGTGCACACATACCCACGGCCAAATACAGCACCGGTGGCAAGCAGCCAGCGGACTGGTACGACTAGTGACCCTATAGTGCAAGTTATAGAGGTCCTAGTCGACATGCTGCGTGCAATAACCGCCGGTGAAGATATTTGGTCGGCTGCTACACGAGCCCTCACTCAGTTACTTACCCAACGTAGGTAAGTAACTCGCAGACTGCCACCATCCGTCTTGTGCGTCGCGCGCGGGCTAGGTAGCCTATGGCGGCTTAGTGGAGACGCATTAGTCAGTTCGACCTGTGCTGCGCGGCTGTCTATGTGGAGTGGACGCCCGCGCCACGGGCCGACTGCTACCGAATCCCACCTCCGCCGCACTTCGGAGGGCACGTGCCGCCGAGGCACACTGCGCGCTCGCGTAACGCGTTATTTAAGTTGGCCGGCTTCACCGGCTAACATAAGCTTAAATTAGGTACCAAAACCGACGTCCGCAGGTACCCACCCGGGTGTGGTGTCCTGCGGACGCGACAAATAATATTAATAGGTCGCGATCTTAATATATATTGTTGATGTTCGGGTTTTATGGTTCATGGTCGTTTTTATTTTGTTGTTTTTGTTTTTCTGTCTGTTTGTTTGGTCGTTCCTACCTACAAAATCCTACCTTCAAGTGCTCCCATACTAATGTATATTGTTTCAGATGGTGCATGAGTGTATAGTCCCACAGCTATATATAGCTGTGGGTCTATACAGTCATGTACCCACCATCCGCCTTCAAGAGGCCGTAGATTCATGTTATTGTTTGTTTTTAGATTTGGTTTGTCTTAGTGCAATGTGTGCCAGGGAGTGCCAATGGGGTAGGCCGGCACTGTACATATCTGGTGTCCGGAAGCCCCTAGCACTCCCCCATACACACAACGCATACTCTGTCAGGTGGCTGCATTCAGTTGTGATTAATCTTCGGATTCATCCATCTGAATGCAGCCAAAAAGTCGAACTCAGCGCGTTGTTCTGCGTGTTTGTCTTCGTCGTTGTCCGTCTAAATTCGTCCCCCTTTTTCAAAATTCTTGCGAAGTGTCGTCTGTCTGTCCGTCTTGTACGGCTGGCGCACTAGATCTTCCCTTCTTCTCCACTCCCACGCAAAGCGGGATTTTAACACTCGGCAGCGTAAAGCTGCCGAAGACTGCCCGGGCAATGAGCTCTATAGCTCGAGGCCTGTACGCACCCTCTCCCGGGGTGCAAGACTGAGAAGAAGAAGAAGAAGGATCGGTACCAGTCGTCCGCTACACTCAGCGCTCACACTACAGTGAAATAGCCAGCCAAGTCACTCCGAAACCAAGCCAGTCCAGACCTAGCAGCAAGCACCTACGGCTCCATACTTCTGAAGACAGCAACAGGCGTTTCATTCTGCACCAACCCACAGACCTGCGACTTACAACCGGAGGTCGAAGAACGAAGCCCGCCAGTGCCTACATTCTATTATTTTTATATTCATTTACGAAAGTGTACGGGTCGTATCGAAGGGGCCCGTACATAATCAGAAAATAAACGCGGTTGGGAATTTTTAGGCAAACAAAGGGACAAAGGCATTTTTCCACGCAGATGGAAATATGCCGAAGACTAAGGAATTGTTAAGAATAGAAGTGATGGTAGGAAGGATGATGGCAAGGATAGGCAAGATCATAGATCGACTAATGCCATTATCTACCACAGCATTCGAGGCCACTGAGCGAATGTTCTGTAAATTAATTTAAAAAAATGGCGTATAAACAGGAGTTGGGTGCGATGAAAGACTATCTACTTGACCGTATGGCAGATTATAGTCATTACTACGTATATTATATGTATTGTATATCTTCGATGCGCTTTCAGCAGGGATGGAAGGTACACCGCTGATATAGAAAGACGAGTGAATGCTGGGAATAGTGTAAATGGAGTGGTGGGACTGAAACTTCTTGGCAGTAAAAACTTGAGCCAGAAGGCACAACTCGCTATGCGCAATGCAGTGGGTCCCAACGCTTACTTATGGAAGCGAGAGCTGGGTATGGCAGAGAGAGCATGAAAGTAGGATAAACACGATAGCAATGCGAGCGTTGCGCAAAATTTGTGGCGTAACGCTTGTAGACCGTATTCGCAATGATGATGTTAGAAACAGAGTTGGTCTGAAAGAAAGCGTCGGTGTTAACATAAGAAGAGGCATTCTCCGTTGGTTCGGACATGCGCAAAGAATGAAAGATGAAAGAAAGACGTAGCAGATATTCAACGCAGAAGTGGAAGGATGTAGAAGCCGAGGACCGCTCGACCGTCAAGACTTACCATGACCAAATTGGTCGTATTATATCAGATGATGTCAGGAGCCCTAGCAACCAGCGCGAGCTTGCATGAGAAGAGTAATGAATGTGAAAGAAGCGAGTGAGGTGTGTAATGATCAGACCACGTGGCGCTTGGTTGTGTCTGCCTACCCCGCAAGGGATTTGGCGTGAAGTTATAGACTACGTATTGGTAGTTGTCTACTTGACCGTATCGTAGTACAGAGTCATTTCTACGTATTGGTAGGTATCTATTTGACCGTGAGGCAGAATATAGTCATTACTACGTATTGGTGTCTTTTTGTTTTATACAACTAGATTGGCAAACCGCATCCTATTTACGCTCACAACACCACGGGGATGTTACTCGCGCGCTGCCAATCTTGTCACCTAAGGCTGTTTCATCATAGTACCCGGTAATTTGTCTGCCATATCTCACCGTTCAAACCGGAACACAACTATAAAAATATAACTTGCCGGTAGAAATAGGTGAGACAGAGGTACCCACGCAGACGACTTGTACAAAGTTAGTAGTTTTTGTAAATTACCTCTACGTGTTACCGTGTAGCAGAAAGTAGTCGTTGCTACGTATAGCTGGATGCCTACTTGACCGTTTGGCAACACATAGTCACTACTACGTACGTACAGTATCACCTTCAGAGTGAAAACCAACCATATCTATAAATGTGGAAAGAGAGATATAGGGCGAATCTAAGCAACTCGTCTTCTGCGAGATAGAGTTATAAGCCAAAAAAGAATTCCCTGGCGGGTTGTTTTCTTGGGTTGAAGAACTAATTCTATATTATCATGATCGATAACAGAATAAATTAAACAATTCTATAAATGAGTAATTAATAATTTAATTAAAACACAAACGTGAATTTTAGTGTAATGTTACCAGTCCACGTCATAGTCTCAGTGTTGCAGTTTTCATTCTACTATAGGAGAAATATGTAATTTATAGCTACGGAGTTACTATATGAACACTAGTCTTTATCATTTTCATGAATTCTTGAACAGAAATCTGAAATAAAAACAAAAACAATTGATTTTCACACAAAAAGATTTTCTAGTTGTTTCCAAGCGAACAGTGATTATGAAGAAATACGTGTTTGCTGATATAGATATTCTTACAAGCCTTAACATAATAAGGAAGTTGTGATTAAGATTAAAAGTGAAATAGAACAAAAACATATAAAAATGTATGGTACCATTTTATATGTTTTTGTATTCATACCCTTCTTGTTTAATTTCTTTAGTAGTTATAGGACATATTTGCAAAATGATCTGTAGTTGTTTATGGGCCTATTCGCACCTATTTGTGATATATCCATAAACTCTATTCAGACCAAAAGAGCGGACCCTGGGCTCCGAAGCAAAAGTGTAGGGCGCACCCGGGTGTAACGCTCGGATGATGATAATGACTCATTCGTAGAGATAAAGCAAAAAAATGCGCATTAACCAATTAGAAAATAAGTACCTGAAGAATGTATTTACAAAAATTAATTTGTGTGAAACGTTGTATACAAATACGAATATTACAAAAAATACCGACTCGGTTATCGCTTTCCCACTTTTCTCATCTCTGTTAAGTTTCGCTGTTATTTTTGAAAATACATGTTCTCGAAATACCTTATTTTCTAATTATTGGTTAACGGGCTTTTTTTTTTTATTTTCCACCTGGTATTACGGTATATAAAGCTATTGTTGGGTTCTAAATATACAGCAATCTCAACAGTGTCAGTGTAGTTGCCAACTTGCGACGTAAAACTCATTTATTTTGTTTTCATTTGTATATTTAATGTTAATAGATTCAGGCGTTATTTTGCGAAAGTCAAATTTACATGCAATTTGATCTAAACTGCTTTGTGTGCTTCCGCCACCAATTAGTTCATGTGGCCCACCCACTACTGTTAGTACATGGTACATGCCGACGCTGCCATGGCTGCTCCGGTAGTCTCTGCCTCGGCTGCTGCGGTCGTCCGCAATCTGGAACAGAATCCGCATGCCCCCACCACCACCGTCGCTGCCACGACTGGCCTGGTCGTCGCTGCGACACGTGTTTCGCCTCTCCACGAGGCATCATCAGGCGTTGTAGACGTTAATCGTAAGAATAACATGCTACAAGTGACAAATCCATCGCAGTGCCGTCCCTTATATTGAATTGAGGGTGGGGGTGGATGGTGTGAGCGAAGAGATATTTAATAGTGGGGAATGGTTTACGTCAGTCTGTTTGTTCATGAGAGTAATTTTAGAATTTTTATGTTTATTAATTTCTAATTGTTCCCTAATATTTAGTTTTAAACCTTTGTCTATGGTGTGTAAAATTTGATATGTATTAGTGGGGGATAAGTTATGTCCTTTGTCTATAAGATGCTCGGCGAAGTGTGACCTTTCTGGGCGATTGTTTTTATACGCCGATACGTGTTCGTGAAATCGTGTTATAAAGTTACGACCAGTTTGCCCGATATAAACGTGTTCACATTCATCGCAGAACAGCTTATAGACGCCGGATTTTTTATTGGGCGGGATTTTATCTTTAGTGTTACAAAGTGACCTGAGTGAATTATGGGATTTGAGAGCAACATGTATGTTATTTTTTCTAAATATGTGAACTATTTTGTCAGTGATTTTACCCAGGTATGACAAACTCGCAGTGTATTTATTTGTCGAAATATATGGAACCGCGTACAATAGTCTGTTAACGATACTACTCGTCTTTTTACGCAATAATTTATCGATGGTAGATTTGGAATAACCGTTTGACTTCGCGATCTGATATATTACATCAAGTTCTTTGTTGTAATTATCGTTACTTAATGGAACGCTCATCAAACGGTGTATCATAGTTTTATACGCTGCGAGCTTGTGTTGCCAAGGATGGCTGGATGACGCGGGAATCGTGGTATCGGTATGAGTTGGTTTACGATATATCGAAAATTGATGGAGGGATTGATTTTTAGTTATGGTTAAATCTAAAAAGTGAAGTGAACTATTTTGTTCTATTTCTAAAGTGAATTTTGTAACTTGTGAAGTGAAGTCGTAACTTTATAACACGATTTCACGAACACGTATCGGCGTATAAAAACAATCGCCCAGAAAGGTCACACTTCGCCGAGCATCTTATAGACAAAGGACATAACTTATCCCCCACTAATACATATCAAATTTTACACACCATAGACAAAGGTTTAAAACTAAATATTAGGGAACAATTAGAAATTAATAAACATAAAAATTCTAAAATTACTCTCATGAACAAACAGACTTACGTAAACCATTCCCCACTATTAAATATCTTTTCGCTCACACCATCCACCCCCACCCTCAATTCAATATAAGGGACGGCACTGCGATGGATTTGTCACTTGTAGCATGTTATTCTTACGATTAACGTCTACAACGCCTGATGATGCCTCGTGGAGAGGCGAAACACGTGTCGCAGCGACGACCAGGCCAGTCGTGGCAGCGACGGTGGTGGTGGGGGCATGCGGATTCTGTTCCAGATGGCGGACGACCGCAGCAGCCGAGGCAGAGACTACCGGAGCAGCCATGGCAGCGTCGGCATGTACCATGTACTAACAGTAGTGGGTGGGTGCCGGCCGGCGCTAGGCCGCATGAACTAATTGGTGGCGGAAGCACACAAAGCAGGTTAGATCAAATTGCATATATTTAATGTATCTTGAATACCTGTTGCTGATGATATTTGTAATTGCTTTATATGTATTCCAGTTAATCATCATGATGATTAAAAGAAATAATGAATGACAAAAGAGTTGCGAAAGATGTGTATTGAGCAACAGTGAACGGAGATATCGGCAGGGGCGGCCGTAGAAGCACACATGTATCAAATTGGTCATGTGCTGGAAAAGGGTTTTTAAGAGAGGTAGGGTGTATCAAAGCAGCCTGTCTGGGGAAGTGTCTCCACCTCACAGAAAACCGCGGCCAAATATCAACTCTCTGAAGGGTTGTTGTGTTCCTGCGTGTGAGTGAGGTCACCAGTAAGGTACTAAAAAGTGGATGTGTTAGTAGCAGAGATGGCATTGTGATCAAGGGGCAAATCAAAAGCACCCAAAACCGAAGAGCGTGCATGAAGAGGTTGATGAGTGTGGCAGATGCGAGAAAGTTGTGTTTGGATCGGTGGTTCCATAGTCTCTGCCTACACCATTTGGAGACAGGCGTGATGATATACATATATGTATGTACGAGTACGTTAAAATTAGCTGATAACACTTACAAGTCCATCAAAATCTTTGTCAGCATCGTCAATCATTTCTTCAATTTCTTCGTCAGTTAAATATGTGCCAAGTATTTCAGTTACACGTTTTACATTGTCAAAACTAATAAACCCTGAAATAAATATAGTTACAAAGTTATTAAATATGTCTTGTCGAGTTCGTTTAAAATGTTAGCAGCAAGTTGCTTGTAAATGTTAACTGCAACACTTTTAGGGTTCCGTACCCTAAGGGTAAAACGGAACCCTATTACTGAGACTTCGCTGTCCGTCCGTCCGTCCGTTCGTCCGTCCGTCTGTCACCAGGCTGTATCTCATGAACCGTGATAGTTAGACAGTTGAAATTTTCACAAATGATGTATTTCTATTGCCGCTATAACAATAAATAGTAAAAAGTAGAATAAAGTAAATATTTAAGGGGGCTCCCATACAACAAACGTAATTTTTTTGCTCGTTTTTGCTCGATATTGATAACGGCAACAGGTAGACGCTTGAAATATTCACAGAATATTTAGTTATATATTTACTTTAAGAATAAATAATTAAATAAAAATAAAACAAATATTTAACGGGGGCTCCCATACAACAAACGTAATTATTTTGCCGTTTTTATAGATAATTGTACGGAACCCTTCGTGCGCGAGTCCGACTCGCACTTGGCCGATTTTTTTTAAACTATATCGATAATATTATAAACGTGTCGGTAATCCTGTTTATCTGTTTGTCTCTTTATACAACCAAAGTCCCTTTGCCTTTCTCTTTCCTCCAAAACCCGCGGCTACACTCGTGGTAAATTTATAGTGCCATATAGATTTTGTTGGACAGAGCTAGACAAACAAACAAATTACTCACTTTCACGTTATCGCGTGAAGGATAACAAACAAACAAATATACTAACATTCACATTTTAAATAAAAAATAAAATAAAAAACTACTAACTACTAAGCAATTTGAATGAAGTGAGTTGAAATAATTAGCGTTTATTTAAATTAATTACGTATCTTAAGTGAGCCCAAATCGCAATTACAATTGACAAAAGACTACACAGTGTCCTGTCAATTGACGCTGTCATGCTGGCCAGCAAGATACTTCTTCACACTTCGTATGAATGATCCCATATTTTAGGAAGGAGGAAACACATGTGCAGGCAAGGCGTTTCACTTTTTAATGGTACGAGAGAGATAGGAGTTGCCGAACTTTTTGGTACAAGAAGAATGAAACAATGACAATCATAAGCCTGCACGTGTAGTTCTATGACGGAAGGCAGAGGGTGGGATAAGGGAACAGAACAGTAGGCCAATTCTACTAAAAACTGCAACTGCACTGCAGCGCGGCGTGTGTCAAAATGCGTACATTTTGACGTCTCGTTATTCTGTCAAGCGATTTGAGAGCAGCAACGTTGCAGGAACGCTGCAGTAAATGACTCGCTATTCTGTTAAAAAAACCTAAAAACCTAACATAATAATGATGTAGGAAATAGAGTGAGTCTGAAAGAAAGTGTCAGTGTTAAAAAAAGAAAAAGCATACTGTTCGGACATGCAAAAGAATGCTGCATGAAAAAACGACGAAACAGATATACAATGCGAAAGTGGAAAGATGTAGGAGCCGAGGAAAACCAATACTCATTGACCAAATTGGTCGTGTTATACAGAAGGCGATATCAGGAGCCCTAGGAACCGGCGAGCGTGTATAAAAAAAGCTCTGAATGTTAATGAAGCGAACGAGGTGTGTAAAAACCGCGTCTTATGGCGCTTGGTCCTTTGCCTACCCCACAAGGGACCTGGCGTAAAGATATACACACATATGTAACGTACAACAGAATGGTTCACTGGCAAGTGAGCGGAGGTGGATGGGCGCGCAGCGCACGCGTCGCCGCAGCCAGGCCACTCTACACTACATCCGATCGCGGTGCGAGTGCGTGCCCATAAAGGTCGTGTTTCATTAGTACAGTTGGACAGGTACAACATACATGCATATACATTAATATTTCTAGAAAAGGTAATGTTTTATCTGGGTGAGCAGTACCCACTCATGTCGACCTCTAGCTACGCTGATGCCTTCAAATACTGTCATACCACTATCATCAGTATCGAAGAGGCGAAAGCTTTTCATAATATCGCCGTCGCTATCGAGAGACATGATCTTTCTCATTATGGCCGTTTGGAAGTTTTCGAAGCTAAGTTTACCCGTATTGCCCTTGTCTACTGCGTTTATCATATGCTGAAGTTCCTCATTAGTAGGCTCGTATCCTGGAATAAAGGAATAAAGTAATAACCTAATATTAAGCTTGAATGAGTATGAACCGTAAGCCCACGTACGAACATAGTGGAGTTAATACGGTATTTTTTACTTAAATTTTTTTTTAATAACAACCGATCAGGCTGAAACAGGATGCATTCGATGGGGAAAAATATGTAGACAAAAGGACCCCAAATTATTCCAACCCCCCCCCCCCCCCCCCCCCCCATTGATGTTTGCAGCAATCGGGTTTCATGGACATTGACAGATTGTGGTTTATTATTATTTACTTTTTTATCATTATCATGATTGGTTTTAAATATACTGTGTATTTTATTTTTTTGTAACCGGGCCTAAGAATATGCCATGTCGATGTAACGTTTAACGTAATCAACGTAGAATTAGGCTTCCAATGTCAATAGTTGTAGTGCTGTATTACGTAGAGTTTGTTTATCAAATTTAAATTTTACTTAAAACTCGACTCACTCACTCAAAAGTGAGGCTAGGAAATAATATGGAACGTTGAGAAATTGCCTGTGCCAGTGTCGCGGACCAAAAAAAACTGACACCAAGCTGGGAACGGCGCAATATGCGAATGCGAAGCCGCAAAACATTTACACCGACATTCGTGCTTAACATAACTTTGGCGATTAGTTGCGCCGCGAGTGTAGTGCGTGCTTTAGACAAAATTTCCATTCTAGTTTATGTATATTATAACTTATAAAGTAAACATTTTATATTACCTCACCTAAAGTTTTAACCTTTAATATTTTTTCAATATGTAGGTGTGTATATGTGACTTGTTAAATTCGCGGATTAAAAAAGAACAAAAATCGTTGAGCGAAGCTCGGTGCTCAGGCCTATTAACGCTTGAGATATATTAAGTATCACTCGCGCGATGCCTCCTCTGCTGCTTACATAGCAAGCTCCTTGGGAGCTTACTGGTGACCTAACTCACACACAGGAACACAACAACCCTTTAGGGAGTTGTTATTTGACTGCGGTTTTCTGTGAGGCGGAGGTACTTCCCCAGACGGGCTGCTTTGATGCGCCCTACCTCTCTTAAAACATCCATACTAAGACAAACAGACATGTTCATCCACACAAATGTTTGCCTTGTGTAGGAATCGAACCCACGAACGTTGGTGTCAAAGTCACGTCATTCACTACTGAGCCACCGAACTCGTCAATCGAGACCGAGACTGTCAAATGAAGCACTACATTTTAGATAATTTGAATAATATGAAGAATAATTGTAATTCTCAATTTCTTTTTACGATTTTATCGTATAAAGAAATTGAGAATTACAATGGACACACTTACCTAGAGCCTTAATAGCTACGCGAAAATCTGTAGCTTTTATCTTTCCTTCACCTGAATAATCAAGAAGATTGAATGCTTCACGTAGATCATGTTCCTGAAATTATATATTATTAACTTGGCAATGTTAATAAGTATTTTGTTTTTGTAAGATATCAACACTGCCTATACGCGTAAAGGCCATTTCGCACTCTCTGTTTACAGCGTCGATCTTGTTTAATGACCAATATTGTAACTCCCATTAGTGTGTTATGTGTATTTAGAAAGTAACAGATAAACGCAGCAACTGATCAGTGGGGGTATTGACATTCCGTTGGAAAGTTATATTCGAAACGGAATCGAAAAGTCAAAATGTATGGATTCTGTCAAAATATGAGCGAAAACTTTTCGAATCTGTTTCCAATATGGCTTTCCGAGGCAATGTGGATTGGGGGTATTCGAGTTTCGCCTCTCCACGAGGCATCCTCAAGCGCTCTACAGCGTACAACAACCTACGTGTTAAAATCGTTAAAATAATATGCTACAAGTAATTGTCACTTCCAGTGTCAGATGGCGGGTAATGGCATTGACGACTGCAGCAGTCGAGGCAGAGACAACGATGCATCTACTAACCGTAGTGCGCCTGTCTGTACCCATGAACTAAGTGGTGGCTGTAGCACACAAAGCAGGTTAGATCAATATGTATGTAAATTTTTACTTCGCAAAATAACAACTGAATCTATTAACTATTTAGTTTATTGCAGAATGTCAATGGCCCTTCTGAGCACTTGCTTTTGAGACTGAATAGAACAATGAATGGTGGTTGGTAAATGAAAATAATAAAAAAAGTGAAAGTATAGCGTATTGATTTCTACGTTAATATTATTTTGCAATATGTAGGTACTACTATATTTACTCGTACAACGATGACGACGATGACGACGATGACGATACCTGCTCGTTTGTAAAAATTAATCTCGCGCAAACATCTTTTTCTTTAGTCGGTCCTTGCTGAACTTTCTCGTGTTCTGAAAACTCAACTGTGACAGAAGGAGCTATGTCGTCCATGATATTAGATATCTAATACAAGCGGACAGGCAAAATAACAATTTATTGATTATACAAGCAGATACTACAAATTCTCTATACAACCAAATCAATGGTATCAAATTGACAGCTAAGGTAAAATACGTTGCCCTGGTTACAAATATTGATGTCTCATAGTCATAGCTATTCTTATATTTAATTTCTTTGGTTAGTTTATTATTATTTATGATTAAAAATCAAAACTGGTAAGAAGGTATGTCACATCCGTAATTTTCGTTTTTATCTGTCCGTCGGTCTAAATTTTAAATTACAAATTTTGTACTGTCGTAGAATTTACTTGTTTATTGTCTATATTTCTTTTATTATATTTCTATATTTTTTTAAAATTGGTGTCAAACAGGGTTGCATGCTATCTGCTAGGCTGTTTATCCTGTATCTCGATAGTTGTCTGCAGAGAATAAGGTCAACGAATGTGGGATTGCGCATGGGTGACCAAGTGGTGAACTGTCTGCTGTATGCAGACGATGCCGTGCTATTAGCAGATACACCATCTAAACTGCAAACACTGGTCACAGCGATGAAAGACGACTGTATGGAGAAAGGCTTACTACTGAATGCGAAGAAAACAAAGATAATGGTATTTGAAAGAGAAGAATCCAGAACTAATGTAAGGATTACGATTGATGATGAAGTGTTGGAACAAGTGGATGATTTTGTATATCTTGGATGCGCTTTCAGCAGGGATGGAAGGTACACCGCAGATGTGGAAAGACGAGTGAGTGCTGGGAATAGTGTGAATGGAGCGTTGGGAAAACTTCTTGGCAGTAAAATCCTGAGCCAGAAGGCACAACTCGCAATACACAATGCAGTGTTGGTCCCAACGTTAACTTATGGAAGCGAGAGTTGGGTATGGCAGAAAGAGCATGAAAGTAGAATAAACGCGGTTGAAATGCGAGCGCTGCGCAAAATTTGTGGCGTAAGGCTCGTAGACCGTATTCGCAATGATGATGTTAGAAATAGAGTTGGTCTGAAAGAGAGCGTCGGTGTTAAAATAAGAAGAGGCATGCTCCGATGGTTCGGGCATGTAGAAAGAATGCAAGATGAAAGAATGACGAAGCAGATATACAATGCAAAAGTGGAAGGATGTAGGAGCCGGGGAAGGCCAAGACTTACCTACCATGACCAAATTGGTCATGTTCTATCGGAAGGTGATGTCAGGAGCCCTAGAAACCGGCGTGCGTGCATGAGAAGAGCAATGAATGTTAAAGAAGCGAGTGAGATATGTAAGGATCGAGTCACATGGCGCTCGGTTCTCTCTGCCTACCCCGCAAGGGATTTGGCGTGAAGTTATAGATAGATAGATAGATTTCTTTTATAAGATATCTCGAGGCTACGTGGGAATGAAAGATGGTGCAATGACAAATATTGGAAAGTGACGTATGGATAACAAAAGAGTTAAGAAAGCAGTATATCGAGTAAGAGTGAGTTTAAGATATCGGCAGAGGCTGCAGTAGACGTACACATATAAATGAAATTAATAATATGTTGAAAAAGGATCAAATCAAAATCACCAAATACCGAAGAACCTGCGGGAAGAGGTTGATGAATGTGGAAGAAGGGTATGTTATGGTATGTTTGGATCGGTGCACCTGGCAATCCATAGTATCTGCCTTCTCCAATGGGAGACAGGCGTGATGATGTATGTATGTACATCTTGAGGCTAGAAACATATATCGCGCTTGTTGTGAGGACTAAGAACGCTTGAAGTACAAGAAAAGGGCTTCCACTTTGCCATCCCTTCTGTTCACAAATCTTCGAGGCACTCAGCAGACGGTGGTCATTTTAATCGCAAAACAATAAAAACCGCGTTTGGCCATGCACAAAATCTTTTGAACTTTGTTTTGAATAAAACAAACAACACGGTAAAGTTGACTACACGTAGGCTTAAAGTTCGTAGCCCTAAAAATCCATCCTTAGAGATCATGTGGTGTGGACTGAACTGCCACAGCCGTCATCTGCGTTAACATGTACAAACCCGATAGTTTTATTTATCACGGTCATGTCGCGCCATCGGAATTGGCGGGCAGCGGGCGGGCGGCGGCGCGCTAGTATTATCCTCCGTGTGTGTTGTTGGAAACGAATCTATAAGCTCTATCGTTCGCGGCAAAATTGACCGGTTCGCCCCGCTCCGTCGTCTGCTGAGCGCCTAAAACCTCAGTAGTAATCTTACGTATAGTGATTTAACTACAGTCCTTTGGCATGTGAAAATACTTCCCCTGGTTGTGGTTCTTTGTTCCCAATAATTCGACTGGAAAGGTCTACTGTCGAACTAAGGACATTTTTCTCTAGTTCTACTTTTGTACGACTCACCAGTCCAGAGAGTTTAGGATAAATGATATGATCAACATTATTACAGGGAATATATTTTCCCTGTGAATTTACACTGTAAATTAGTAGACTGTTTAGACTTGTTGATTGTTGTAAATCCTCTGTATGTTGTTACCTTGTGTATATTGTATGTAAATCGAGAAATATTAGTAAATATGTAATTTAATAATTGTTCGTGCAATCGGTATTTATGTGACACCACGAAATAAATAAAAACGAAAGTAATTTATTATAAATATTGCATATTTAAAAAAAACCGATAAAAACAGAAAAAAAAAAATCCCACCTAACCTGCCAACAACCTAGGAACTCGTTTTAAAACAAGTATATTACCTTACCGTCAGGTAGGCCGTATGCTTGTATGCCATCATGGCTATATAAAATAAATATGATAATACAGGTAAATGACAAAAATACCTACTAGTGTTCACCAAAATAACATGATCTCCTACACACCCCGTAAGAATTGCTTACTTTTACAATAATAGTTATGAATCAATTAAGTATTAATTCTGTATTATGTTGAATGATAATTGAAAAGCCGCGAATTTTACACTTTACTTTAGTTTAGTGGTGTAATACCGGTTATTGAAAACCTAGTATCCAAAGCAGTTTAATTATTAAAAACAACAATCACAGCAACATAAACCCGATAAGTGTTGCCACAACAAACATTATGTAAATGTAAAGTCGTTACCTCAAAATAATACATTGCTTATATATTACAATATTTGTATTTATTATTATTAATTTCTAAAACGGCACACATCCTCCTAATTTACAGAAGTAAAGTTTTAATGAGCACGGTAGCGGATTGGTCATAGTCAATGACCTTCTATACACATGGACATAGCACGTCATAGAATAACAAAGCCCAAACATGACACATGTACCAAATTTCACTATACTTAGCTTCTACTGCTCTTTTCATACATTGCTGGTGACACTCTAGTCTTACACAATGACTTCAGTTATTAAGCAGCAATGCATAACAATCAGCTAGTCGAAGCTACGTATTTGATTTTATTAGCTGACAAGAACAAAGATAGTTACGGAGTAGCAATGTGCTGTTAATTATTGTATTTTTTTTTCTTCAAGATAAAAAAAAATATAGTTTTCGAATATATGAAATACTAGCGGGCGCCCGTGACTTCGTTCGCGTAGGCTTTGTTTCAGTAGTCAGAAGTGAAGCATAAGATTTTGGTTAATCTCATGAAGATATGCCTGAAGATAAAATATTTAAATAATTCGCACACGAGTGCACTTAAGGTACAGCCGCCCCTGCCGGGGTCTACTATTGTTTTATCCGGGGTAATAGTTCGACACCTGTGATTGTTTAGTTGTGTAAAATAGAAAAATCAATTTTAATTGATAATTGTAAATAAAACCAAAACATTTCCATTAAATGTATTTCTTTACTTAAAATATACTAAAAAACAAGATAGGTACTAAGTACCTTGGAATAAATTTAATTTATTGAAGACTTGTCGTTTAGACTTAGCCTTTTTTTCCAATGTGTCTTTTTGACATATGTAATGAAGCCGGACATTAACATATCTTTGTATGACTGCTTTGGTTAAATCATACATGTGACTAAACTGGTCCTTTGTGTGTGCATCAATTTGGGTAAATATATTTACATTCAAAAGAGAATTCAGTACTTCTATTGTCAAAAAGGCTGTATTATACTTTTTGAGCATGATCTTACCGCCGCTGAGTTTATTGTAATGTCTTATAATGTTTTCTGTTTCGGTATTTATTATAAAGACATCCTTTGATGCATAGCATAAGCCACCCATGTCCTTTAAATCAACTAGTTTATGAAACTACTCCTTTTGAGTGGCAAGTAGGTTGTTTTTACAATCATCGCACTGCAACTTTTTAAGTAATTGGTACACCACAAATCCTGAAATATACCCAACTATCTGGCTTTTGATTTTATTGTTAGGAGTTTCGTCTATAGCTTGCGACAAATGGTCGCAGTTACATTCATATTTACTTTCTGTTGCTCCTTCATTAAGGCGCTTCTTAATAAATGCTGTAGAGATGGTTTCTTCATCGATTTCTTCATGGCGATAATTGCGCGCAGAGTTATTTATGTTCTGCAAACCACTTTGCAAAATAGGCAAACTTTCTAGAGGCAAACAATTTCCCGAAAATTTGGAACTTAATTCCAAATGGGATAGGATTTTTTTGTAAGCTGATTTAAATTGACGAGCATTTGGATTGTTGTTGAAACCACCCAAACTTCTTATTTTACCAAAAAATAATTCAATGTGGTCTTGACTAAATTTGAACATCGTTAGGTATAGTATTGCTTTGGTCTCTACAAGTGTAGTATATAAGTACTCCATGCTATTTATGCATGCTAACAGTCCAACCACACCTGTATTGGCTTGGCATTTGTGCAATGGTACTTTCTTGTATTTAAATATGGTGCGTGGTTCTTTATTGACTCTTATCGTTTTCTTCTATGTGACTTTTGTAGTCAGTGAAAGTAAGTACTTTTTTGCGTACGCACATAAAGACATTACTTCTGTAGCATTTTTGTGATCCAATGGTTTTTTAAGTCCAAAGCCCTTCAAATTTCTAGAGTTCAAAATATCGAACACATCATTGATTAGTTTCAAAAATTTCACAGTTGAATCCGATTGTGCAAAACTTACAATTTGTAGTTTTTTATCGCAAAATTCAATAGCCTTGGCAACACTGTTACTTAACAGCTGCGTGGCCAATTTAACTTTCATTACTTCATTTCTGAAGTGTATGTGCCTTTGGGTTAGTTTGTTGGCCAAATGTAAACAGTTTTCTTCTTGGACGTTATGTAATTGTAATATGAGGCTCCATTTTATAGTTGCATCACTTTCATCAAAGAATTCCTTTTTAGACTCCAGTATGTTTCTGATTAACTTCACCATGTGGCACGCATCTAAGAAAACAGCAACCTTATAGTCACTGCTTGGATGTTGAAATGTCGTATTCATGTTTTCGTGATTTTCAAGTTCGAAGCCCAGTATTTTCATACAATTGATATTTGATCTGCATCCGTCAAAGGTCAACGATACAATTTTGATCCTAGCTTCTTGGCATTTTTGTAAAGCGATGTTAATTATATTTGCTTTCATCGCTCCAGTTAAGCTTTGGATGAAAAAGTAGGCAATAGGCAAGGTCCAGCCTTGATGTAGCGAAACTACAAGAAGTACAAAGGCCTGACTAGCCTTTTGGTCTGAATTATTCATGCCAATTCCCATGTCAACAATACCTTCGTATTTAGCGCCAGTCCATATTCTTTGTTGCCGTATAGACATTTCATCGGCAATTAAAGAACATATCAGAGGTTCTGTGGATTGTTTTGATTTATCGGCTAATCTTTTAAAAGCCTCATCGGTAAAGCCTGGTTCTGCATTCACGTTTTGATACCACCTAAATAACGTACTAGGATGTGGAAGGCTCTTGTTGAATATTCTTCGCAAATATTGATATGCTGCAGTGGAGTGAAAATGCAATGTTAGGGCAAATTTTCGAAGTGCTGGCGGATATGTAGAAAAAGGGTTTTCCCACATTAGCTGATAGTATTTTCATAATACATTCATCTTTGTTCTCAGTTACCCTTTCTATATCATTACTAAGGGAATCATCAATTAGTCGTTTCTTTCTTAAGTCCTGGATTATTTCTTTTAATGATGAGTTAGCTTTTATAAGTCTCTTATTTTGTTTTTTTTTTAATTCCTTATTTGTCTGTCTTTCAAATGCAACTTTTGGTGACATTTATTGAGCTCTTTCTTAAAATGCGATGTTTTTGGTGTGTTCAAAAGAGAATCCAATCCTGATAGTGATGATAATGTAGATTTATGAACTGGGCTATTGATTATTGTTTGTGATGATGGAAATGGTTCTTGTTCTGTAGTACTTAACTCCTGAAAAGATATCAATTAGTTAAAGTGTGTACAATTTAAAGCCCAAAAAAGAATATTTGGAGAATTTCAATATCCGTTTAAAGACTTACGAGAATATGTGATTCGTTTAGTTGTTCAGGTGATTCTGATTCTTCCAGACTTCTTTTCCTTGATTGACTCGAACCGGATTCATCAGCCAGCTAAAATATAACCATTATATAACTATTAATTCTACAATAATATCAACTAGAACTATAATTAATATTTGACTATAAGCGCTGTATTATATTACTACTAATATTTTGTTAAGGGGTTCAGGTACAAGTAAAATATTTCATTTCTGCAATCTTTTCGTAACTCACTACTTACCTCAATTTGCGGAACAGCTGTCTTTTTTAAACGCCTGAATCCTTTGGTAGTGTAATATACATCCGATTCAAGAAAATGATTTGAGCAAATAACGCTTGATTTATTTGGTTTGTAAAATTCTTCAAATCTTTCTCTTGCTACCAACTTGCGCCAATTTTCTCTAATAATCTCGTTTACAGGAAAGCTAAAATAAATTCATTTATTTACATTTTGACATAGTACTTATGGACACTTGGTATGGAACAGCTAGTATTATTTTCGAAAAAGTTCACCTGTATTCTTCTAATAGTTAAGATATATTTCTAATACCTACTAACAAATAAAATAAAATGTGGTCAGTAAAAAACCAGTCGAGAATGCGAAAGCTTGCATTGCCAGAGGAATACCCTCTGCTAAGCTATCCTAAGCTAAGCTCAATTATATAACAATTCCATTATTTTTTTAATTTTTCGGCCATTTTGACCATGTTCCTTAAGAGATAGGAACGGTGTTCCTGAACATTCCTATTCTACTTTTTTATGCTGAATCCGAATCTGAAGTCAAAATTCGAATATTAAAAAAAATACGCACACACAAACAAACGCACACACAAACAAACGCACACACAGACAAACATATAGATTTCATATAGGAACGGTGTTCCTGATAATGTCCTACGTTAAAATTAAATAAAAAGAGCGACTCTATAGTTTTCTATTCTGACTGTGTTCTTGTCGCGTCTTTTTTGTCTCTTACTGACGCGTGTGAGTGAAAGAAATGGGAATAATTATTAATAGGTAATTGTATTTAATGAAATTAAATTGTTTTACTATATTATTTACACTTTTTCGCGTGTTATCTAACATGAATTAATTTAACTTACCGGTGATAGGTCACACCATCTTTTTTTTGCATCGTTAGGGTAGGGATGTGAGATTAATGGAAAAGAATCGATTTAATAAAAATCGATTTTTCTTTATTGAATATTAATCGATTTGTCAATAATCGATTTTTATGAAAATAAATAATCGATTTTTGCAAAAAAATCGATTTTTTCTATTATTTATAATCCTACATGCTTTTCATATTCCAATAAAAAACCTAAGAGATTCATATTAACAATTAATCAGATTAAAAATCAAATAAAATAATATGAATAAAAAAATACCAATTCAAAACTAAAAATCAAAGCAAATGTTCTTTTAAACTTTCAAGGTAAGGAATAATGAAACCAAATATCATTATTGATACAAATTCTCAGTATCATTAAAGGTTTTATTATAATAAAAATCAAATGAGCACCCCAACAAAATGACAACCTTATTGTCGCAAAAAATAAAATATAAATCAAATAAAAAAAAATGTCACAAATATCCAGTCCTATTTTACATGTGACTTTTAATAAAATAAAATACTTACTTAAAATAACAAGTAAAAAACTAAACGACGACGTTATGGTCTCAAAAACAAAAATATAAAACAATTCTTTTGTTAATTACTAAATTTAAACAATAACAAAATTAAAAATAACTATTGTTACAAATGTCCCGCCCGATTTTACATTTGACTAGTATTAAAATAAAATACTTAAAATGACAATTAAAAAATTCATGTTACCTGTAAGACAGTGGGATGTTTTCGTTCTATGTGCTGTTTTAAGTTTGTAGTATTACTACAAGTTTTTAATTCTTTCGAACAGTACATGCATATTGCTGTGGTATTAACTTTCGCCAGCCGCTTTTAGGTGTTTTACGGTATGTATGTATGTATGTATGTATGTATGTATATCTTCACGCCAAGTCCCTTGCGGGGTAGGCAGAGAGAACCGAGCGCCATAAGATGCGGTCCTTGCATACTTCACTCGCTTCTGTGACATTCATAGCTCTTTTCATGCACGCTCGCCGGTTCCTGGGGCTTCTGACATCACCTTCTGATAAAACACGACCAATTTGGTCATGGTAGGTTAGTCTCGGCCTTCCTCGGCTCCTACATCCTTCCACTTTTGCATTGTATATCTGTTTCGTCATTCTTTCGTCCCGCATTCTTTCTACATGTCCGAACCAACGGAGCATGCCCTTTCTTATCTTAACACCGATACTCTCTTTTAGACCAACTCTTTCTCTCACGTCTTCATTACGAACGCGGTCAGCAAGCGTTATGCCACAAATTTTGCGCAATGCTCGCATCTCGACCGCATTTATTATTATTTATTGTGTTTTACGGTAAGAAGACATTTATATTGTTTACCAACAACTATATTATCTCAGATCTCACTCACTACAGTGAAACTACTTTACACGCATACATACCTACAGATGGCGCCGTTTTTATATAATCAACTTGTAAGTAATAATGCATCGAGTTTTTTCATTCGGCCCATAGATGGTGCTATTTATGAAAATCGATTTAATCGCGCAATTTATTTAATCGATTTATTAAAAATCGATTAATATTACTTTGAAAATCAATTATAAAAAATCGATTATACGAAAATAATAATCGATTAAAAGAAAAATCGATTATTTTTTAACATCCCTTCGTTAGGGTATTATTTCGGCACTTTTTTATAACACACTTCGGCATGGTTACAGCTTTGCTATCAACAAACGACTGAAGCGCAAGTGTGCTTACTTTGACTTTCAGCACACTTTTGTCGTTCCTTTATTAGCGCGTGTATGCGAAGTCCATGTGTATAGAAGGTCATTGGTCATAGTGCTATTTTGTCATCAAGGCAAGGGTTTGATTCCCACACAGAAGTTTTTAAAAAAGGGCGCATCAAATGTATCCCGTCTGGGAAAGTACCTGTACTTCACAGAAAGCCATAGTCAAAATAACAACTCATTAGAGGGTTGTTGTTGTTGTGCTCCTGCGTGTGAGTGAGGTCACCAGTAAGCTCCTAAGGAGTAGCTGTGTAAGCAGCAGAGGCATCGCGCGAGTGATACTTAATATATTACAAGCGTTAATAGCCTACGGTAACTGCTTTACCATTGCATAACCAGTAATTGTTCATGAAATGCACTATCTGCAATGGTTTTCCCTATACCTTTTTTCATGAACTAACTTTGTAGTAGCGTTATGTTTATGAAAAAGGGTAGAAAAAGGTTTCCATAGGATGGACAAAGTACAAGTGACCGCTTTGGTGTTGCTACGAAACGATCATAGATTACTGTAACTGCATCCATTATCAAACTTCCCGAGATTACATGCAGACGAACAGACGCGTGAGTCATCTTGTAAGTTGTAACTCGAACAGTTACAACTTACTAGATATGAATATTTGATGTACGAAAACCTAAAACGTGATGTAATTTTTAAACTTCACAGCTATTATATAGCCAATTTGTACTGAAAAATTAAAACTTTTTTTTCTAAGATGTAACATATTTATTTAATCAAAATATTTACCCTCATTATCAATACATTGCTGCCATCTAATCGGAAGTTTATTTATGCCTTTGCAATAGAACTCTGGGGATCTAGATTCGACAAACTGTGTGAAAGCATTTTGTACTGCCTCCTGGGAACAAAATTTTTTACCACGTATAAAATTATCCAAATCACGAAAAATTGATAGAGTTAGATCTAGAGAGTCCGGAGGATGACGTATGGTTTCTAACTGCAGCTCCTGTAGAGTTACAAAGGTTTCTCGTGCAGTGTGAGGTCTTGCGTTATCGTGGAGCAATAAAGGTGAAGATCGATTCACGAGTCGGGGCTATTTCACTGCTAGTTTCGCCATCATTGTTCGAAGTTCGGTACAACAAACATCTGCTGTTATTGCTTGACCAGACCAAATAGTTACCATTACCTTTTTATTGGTGAGTCTTGCTTTAAGGCGCTGTTGCGGCGTTTGACTTGGGATCAGCCATTGCATGTTTCCCTTACGGTTATCATAAAGCATCCACTTTTCATCACATGTCATAATTCGATCCAATATTCCTTCATTTCTGTACCAATTTCACAAGGCAACACAAGTTTCAACACGTATTTTTTTCTGCAGATCAGTCAAATCTGAGGCACCCATTTTTCATATTTTTTTTTGTTTATTGATTTGATGCAAACTATTGTAGGTAAAGTTAAACCATGCCGCTAATTCCTGGGTAGTTTGACTCGGATCGGCTTCCACCAGCTCCTTCGATTCAGCGTTATTTACCTGTGGGCCTCCACGTGGTTCGTTCTTCAAGTCGAAGTTTTTATTACGAAAGCGTTTAAACCAAAAACGCACGGTGCGTTCGTTAGCGTCTCCTCTCCAAACGCAGTATTGATATTGCGCGTCGTTTCTGCCGCGTCAGGTCCGTGTCGGAACTCATATTTAAAAAATATTTGGATTTTCGATGTATCCATCTTTCACATGTAAGCTGAATAAAAACAATTGAAATTCGACAATCAAATGTTGAACATTTTTTAAGAAAAACCTCATAGGTATCATGTGAAAAAAGTTTCACTCGAAAGTCTCACACCATGGAGGTTTAATGTAAATTCAAAGTATCTATTACTATAAAACGGCAGTTCATACTTTAACTCCTATTATTAATTTACTATTTTTAAGTTGAAGACACTGATAAAAAATATTTTTTTTGGATGAATAAATAATTCATGTTGAATAATAATATAAATTCTATTTTCATTTGATAGAATTTATAATGCGGCCAAAAAGTTTAAATGATTTTTTTTCAATCTATGTATTGTCTATGGTAAATGACTATACTACGCTGACTGAAATGTAAGGTGGTAACACTCATCATCTTTCGCGGCGTGGTTTCCATTTCCTGTTTAACGCTTCTATGACTTTTGACAGATTTTGTTTTTCAAATTGTAGGTTATAATTTATGTACCGACGCCGCTTTGATTTCTAAGTAATTTTGCTATCAAAAGCCTAAAAATGAAACTAGTCAGGTTCCTAATGAAGCTCAGCCACGAGACAATTACAATAGAATTGAAAAATGGAAGTATTGTCACTGGAACCATCACCGGCGTCGATGTCGCCATGAATACCCACCTGAAAGCAGTTAAAGTGGTATTCAAAAACAAAGAAGAGATGCCGATGGAGACTATAAGCATACGCGGGAATAACATACGGTACTACATCCTGCCGGACAGTTTGCCGTTGGAGACATTATTGTTAGATGACGCGCCAAAAGGCCGCGGTCGTCGCGAAGGATTCCCTCGGGGCGGTGCGCGAGGCGGTCGCGGCAGAGGCCGTGGAGGCGGCCGCGGTGGTCCTCGCGGAGGCCGTGGAGGTCGCGGACGAGGCCGACGTTAATAATCTCGTGTATATTTTTACCGTATACGGGTGTTAACCTGTTAAGTGATAATTTTAATATTAAGCGTGTGGTCAGATTCAGGCAGTTTGTTCCAACTTGAGTGTAAAACCATAATTTGGTGTAAACTAACTGTATAAACATAAAGTCTATTTGTAAGTAATGTGGTGTTTATTTTTACAATATAAACAAATGTCTATTCACAACATAGTACGCATTAAAGCAGCCTGTCTAGGACCTATAAAGCAACCTTCACCTCAGAACATTGCAGCCAAATAAGAATCAGCTCTACCCACAGGAGTTGCTGTATTAACAGCGAGGGTGGCTACACAAAAACAATAACTTCTATTGTAACCATTGGTAAGCTGCAGCGTTCACTTTACACCGAGCTGTCTATTTGCTTATTTGCCTCTTAACGTTGTATAAAGAATAATTGACTGTCATGAACTAGGAACTAGCAAGCATGCATACAATAATGTATGAATGTTGAAGAAATGGCTAAGGTGTGTAAGGTCCGCATCTTGTGGTGCCTGATTCTGTCTGCAAGGACCCTGGATTGTTTTTTTTATACAACGGGAGGCATGCAAGCATACGGCCAACTGATGTAAAGCAGTCACCGTAGCTTATTAATGCTTGTAATATATTAAGTATCACTCGCATGATTCCTCCTCTGCTGCTGACACAGCAACTCCTTAGGAGCTTACTTGTGACCATACATGAGTATGGTCACAAGTAAGCTCCTAAGGAGATGCTGCACAAGCAGGAACACAATAACCGTGTAGGGATTTGTTATTTGGCTGCAGTTTTCTGTGAGGTAGAGAACATTCCCTGATGGGCTGCTTTGATGCACCCTACCTCTCTCAAAAACATGCGGACCAAGACAAACAGACATGTTCACGCACACAAGTGTTTGTCTTGTGTGGGAATCAAACCCATGAGCGTTGGTGTCAAAGTCGCATCATCCACAACTGAGCCTTTGTCAAAATTTGGTTTGTATTTCGAAATGGATATAATAATACTTAACAATTGTTTAACAGTTTATTGAATTACAGGTACATTGCAGCACAAATAAGTATATTTACAACAAATGACTTACCTACCATGACCAAATTGGTTGTGTTCTATTAGAAGGTGATGTCAGGAGCCCTAGAAACCAGCGAGCGTGCATGACAAGAGCAATGAATGTTATTGAAGCGAGTGAGATATGTAAGAATCAAGTCACGTTGCGCTCGGTTCTCTCTGCCTACCCAGCAAGTGTTTGGTGTGAAGTTATAGAAATGTGCATTTTGTATTATAATGCAAACTAGCCTATGACTAAGGTGTACATACTTTATCTAGAGTATCATAACAAACTGCTACAGCCCAACACCTGTTTCAGGATCTAATGAAGTAGTTTGTGATCACACCCTATATAGAGTGTCACTACGATTTTAGTGTTTGTCCATTGTCCCTTGACCTCACCTGACATGAGCATAATTAGTATATAGCAGTTGATAAGACACAAATTGAATTAAACAATTTTTAACAAGGTCGCAGGAAGACCACGGATGCTAAGCATTTGAAACGTCAGGTTCAACAAAATAAATAAAACATGCGATACTTACGATATTACAAATTGTTTATTTCAATGTATAACATTCGCGAAAACTTAAGACAAGACAGGAATTGTATGTAGTAGTTGAATATGTTATTAAATATTAAATTTTTTTTCCAAGTGCACAGCATTTAGAAAAAAAATGTTTAAGTTTCACAAGTGTAAAACCATAGATGTATGTATGGTTGTATAGGTAGTATAGATATTGACTATCCGATGAGCGAAACCATAGTGTGATTTAATTTTGCTTGTGCTGCCATCTCTTAGAACTTTTAGAAAATACAAATATTATACTGATTTAAATTGAACCAAATTATATGGGGATTGCAAAACACTATTTAATATATAAACACAAAAATATTTTTTTCTTCACACTTGTCACTTTTAAGGGTAGTCAGAGCTGATATAAAATTTAATATCATTAAAGCCTAAACGTTTTAGACAGTACTACTGGGGATATTCTGTTCCTTAGCGTTATCCTATTTCATAATTCCTTGGTATTAGTGGTCTGTCTGATTTTTATATATATAGACTGCCATCAGACCGCTACTCTAAAGGAAAATCAGATCTTAGATCAGGTCACATGTCTTTCGAAATATAATTTGTGGGATCAGGTCACATGTCTTTCGAAATATAATTTGAGGAAACCGCTCATGATGTATGTATTTTTTTATACAAAGTCTGAAGGTATACAAGCATACGGCCCAACCAATGTAAAGCAGGTACCGTAGACTATCAACGCTTGTAATACATTAAGTATTACTCACACGATGCCTCTGCTGCTAACACAGCAACTCCTTAGGAGCTTACTGGTGACCTCACTCACATGCAGGAACACAACAACCCTCTAGGGAGTTGTTATTTGGCTACGGTTTTCTGTGAGGTGGAGGTACTTCCCCAGATGGGCTGCTTTGATGCGCCCTACCTCTCTTAAAACATCCAGACCAAGACAAACAGAAATGTTTGCCTTGTGTGGAAATCTAACCCATGAGCGTTGTGTCAAAGTCGCGTCATTCACGACTGAGCCACCGAATCCGAAGTGTGAATTTAGTGATATATAGCCCCTGTCAGGATTCGAACCAGTGACCAGTTTATAGGCAGGTTCTTCCCCCACGGAGCTGTCACCGCTCTTATCAAATATTTTATCAATATCCGGTCAAATGTCAATTGTATCGAAGTGTCCCATGTTTTTTTTTTGTTGAGTGCCAATGGTATTGATAAGCTTCGTTCGCTGCAGCTCTAGCTGCTTTAAAGCAGCTTAATCATAGTGCCGTAAAATAGCATCATGCTAGGGCCCTATGGGGCCCTTATTGATATCATTGGCATTCAATGGAAAAAAAGTCTTGGGACACTTCGATACCATTGGCGTGTGACCGGCTATAAAAGCAAGTCGCAGCAATAATCCTTGTACTTATGATTAACTTGTGTATATTGTACAGGTGGCACATATGGTGCGATGGTGACAGCTTCTGGGGACACAGCTGTTTCAAATATTTTGTTACCGTAACAGCCAATGCAGTGACAGGCTTATTTTTGCCTTTGGGCCCTCAAATACAAAACTGCAGCCATTTTGAAGTATGCTTGCTAACAGGAATATGGCTTGCTTGATGTAAAGCTGTATGCTGTATCCTATAGTATTACTTTCATGCTTGACATGTACTGTATATTCCAGCCCTACTGCTAATATGAGTGACACCCCCTGGTGTCAATGTCCATAGGCTATAGTGACTGTTTACCATCAGGCAGGCCATATGCTTGACTGCCATCTTAGTGGTTTAATAAAAAAAAAAATATGCAGCACTTTACCTGAGCTTCTTGGTAAATCACAGAATCAAGTGCTTAATAGCCCAACCAGGGTAGTAAATAAAATATATCAATAATAATCTTAAAGTAAGGTCACATGAAAGCGCTAAAGGTGCTGTGTTGTATTGCAATTGTTCATAGGCTGCTCTACATCTGACATAGGCTGTGCTCGTTTTCTATTTGACTTACTAGCCTCCTATCATACATAAGTCAAACACTAATAGTAGGGGTAGCAAAATATGTAATACGGCTTGTGTTGTATTGCAAACGTCTAATGACCCTTTCACTTATTTAGTTGAATTGAGTGTGAGACTGGGTAGAGTGACTCCTGCACATAAAAATGATAAGTGAATTTGTTTATATAATTATATATGTAATTGTATTTTAAATATATTTTTTTTA